>CM053567.1:189686495-189722121 GCA_028646485.1 Cryptoprocta ferox
CCCATGTCCCTGGAAGGGACTAACCGGGGCCTGGAGCTCTTCATGGTGGCCCCCCTAAACCACTGTCTATCAGCAACCCAGAACCTCGGGTAACTCTAAGTATAGAAGAACTGGTTGATTTCCTTCTTAACACCAGAGCTCCCTTTCCTGTCCTCCTGTCCACTCCAGGCCAACCATCCAAACGCAGCACGATGATTAGAGGCATCTCTGGAAAACTTCTAATTAAATTTTTTTCTCAGCCCCTGGGATGTATATGGGGAAACCTAATTTTTTCTCATTCTTTCCTGATCATGCCAGAGAGCCTTACTCCCTTGCTAGAAAGGGACACTATAACTAAATTAGAGGCTCTGGTGCTACTAACTCAGGACAGATAAACAATTATATGAGCCTTTGAAAATTACTGGGTATTTTAGGCTGTAGATACCAGGGTTCAGGAAAATAGTTTGCTGCTATATCAATTATTAAAGGAGACTCAGTCCCACCTACTCTCCCCTCCCCCCAAATAAATAAACAAATAAAGTGGGGTCTGACTCCTAACATTGTATCCAGCCCTTGGAATGGTTAAAACAGAGCAGGGCAATTACTATTACCAAGCTCACAGAACCAAAAGATTATTAAAACACAGCATCAGACCTTTCATTTAGAAAGGGACAAAACTTATCAAATGGCTCAAAGGATGTTTGCTGGGAAAAAAAAAAATTGTCAAGGACAGTTCTGCAAGTGCTATCAGGCTGTGAAGTATGTCTTAAAAACAATCCTTTCAACCACAAACTTACTCTCCCAGATAATCAAGGAACTAGAGACTATCCAGGAAAAGACTAACAATTATGTCTCACTAAGTTGCCAAGGTCAAAAAAAAAAAAAATGCCAACATCTGTTGTATGGGTTAATACTTTTACTAGTTGGGTAGGGGCCTTCCCCTACAAGACAGAAAAGGCACAAAAAGTAATAAAAATTCTGCTTTATAAAATAATACTCAGGTTTGGCTCACCTAAAAATTACGAATTAACAATGGTAAATGGCTGTCTTGACTCTTTCTCTAGTAAAACTTCTGGCTCTTAAAAAATTTTTACATATCAAAATAACGCTTGTTACTCTGCAAAACTCTAAATAACACCTCACAAGCATTAGATGCTTTAAAAAAATTTTTTTAATTAAGTTATGGCCAAACTCTTGAAAATAGAGCCACCATTGATTACTTACTACTCCTGCTTCTCCATCAGCTGGGTAATGAGAGAGTCCCTGACATACGTTGTTTACACAGTTAGGGTCGCTCCTAGATTATTTCACAGGTTTGGAAACTGTAGATATTATCTTAAGATGTCATCTTATTGGTCAGTATAATCTTTATGTTTTTCTCTGTGTGTCTGCTAATGTTTATGCCGCCTCATGCCTGCCCGCCTTCCTGGAAAACCACACTGTGGGCCACTCGACTAACCCTGGGGTAGACTGTAAGTGCTGGACCCCCACACTGTCCCTTATCAGCCTGAAGAAGCCAGAACGGCCCTGTTCCCTACAGCAGTTAACAGGCCCTGTTCCGGGGGAGAAATAAACAGGGAAAGGGGTAACATGAGGCAGGGAGAGAGAAGGGAGCTTCAGGGAGGCAGCTGCAAATGGGAGGCTAAAGAAACAGATGGGGGTCTCCCTTTATAAAATCCTTTATGGGTGCCCTCCCCCCATTATCAGGGGCATAAGCAGGGGGATCTAAATGAGATAGGCAATCTAACCCTAAAACAACAGATGCAGGCCCTTGGCTTTACCCTAACCACCTTTCACCACTGGGTCAGAGAACGATTACCTGTAAATCTGACTACAAACGCTCACCTCTTTAAACCCGGAGATGCAATATGGATAAAAAAAATGTCCAACCCCTAAAACCCCTCTGGAGGGGCCCGTTCACTGTCATTTTGTCCACCCGAACTGCAGTAATGGTAGCCAGGGTGGGTCCCTGGATTCACCACAGCAGAGTGAAGCCGGCATCTTGAAGCTGGGAGTGCATTCCTGGTCCATCAACGCCGTGCAAGCTGCCCATACGGAAGAAGCCATCTGCAAGCCCAGAGGCTCCGGGGACCGCAGCCCTGCGTCAGTCACTCTGGAAGCTGACTGGTCTACGCACGGCAGAAGCTTGAGGAATCGACGGTCTGGTGAAACAAAGGACTGCCCTTATTTTTATGTTTCCTTACTGTGATGTACTGTCATGCCTGTTTCTCACTATTATTGTGATTCTTCCTCTAGTCTTTGCCATAAAATTGGCCAAGGCTGCTTTGTCCGGCTAGAAATGGGGTGAGAGGTTTCCGTTAAACGCTCACCTTCCTTTTGTGGATAAGACACTTCGTTGGTACCAACATAGGAAAACATGGCCCTAAGAGACTAGAAAATTAGATCCCCACAAACCTTGTAGTAAAACAAAATACCCCAGTCCTACTACCGGGGTTTGGCTTCTCAAAAGCTCCTTTATTGAGACAAACTGTCTTGCCTCGTGGCGGAAAAGTCCACCACCATTCCTGTTGGAAACTTAACATGCCTAGGCCAAAGGTTTTATAACACAACTGCCCAGAAACCCCAATGGTGGGGGACCCCAGATCACCTGGAGCCAGATCCCCACCCCTGTCTCACTTCTCTCATCTCTGAGAGGCCTGAGACAATGTCAACATAGCCATCAAATGGCAGGTCCCGGGTGGACTGTCCTAGAGATGTGAAAGGACAGCCTGTATCATACTTCCCTCGGTCTGGTCAGGGTCATATGTGCTGAAAACTATTTGTCCATCTTTCTTCCTGCTCCCACTTACCAGAGAAAAACATTTGGGAATTCAAGTGTAGGGGGACAGGGAGACTCAAAAAAAAAAAAAAAAAAGAAAGAAAGAAAGAAAGAAAGAAAGCAGCGTGCCTTATAATAAACAATTAAAAAGCTGATGAATGGCCTCCGGAGCGTATAATGCAATATGATGGCCCTGCCACCTGGGCAGAGGATGGGTGTTGGGGCTACTGCACCCTCATTTACCTGCTAAACCACATAATTAGACTGCAAGCAGTGGTAAAAATTATAACCAATGAAACTGCCGGAGCTCTTAACTTACTAGCCAAGCAGCAAACCAAACTGTACAATGCCATCTATCAACATTGCTTGGCCTTCGATTACATGCTTGCTTCTGAGAGAGGTGTTTGTGGAAATTCTAACCTGAGCAACTGCTGCCTACAGATACATGATGAGGAAAAAGTCATAGAGGAGATCACATATCAAATAAAAAGTGTTGTTCACGTCCCAGTCCAGACCTAGAACAGTTGGAACCCCGGGGAGTTATTTGGAGGATGGTTTTCAACTCTTTGGGGATTCAAAAGCCTCATAGGAATTATCCTCCTCATTTTAGAAGAGTGCTTCATCTTACCCTGCTCAGCTCCGCTGGTTGTATGGTCTGCCTCCAGTCTCACTGAGGCCACAATTAAAAAAAAAAAAAAAAAGAGAGATGTCCACTCATGTAATAATGTTATAAAAATATAAATCTCTAGACCAAGATGATGCTCTTTGACCCTAAATAGAGGGGTCTGAGCATCAAAGGGGGAAATGTGGCAGGGTCCCCTCCCTAAGGAAGAAAAGAAAAAAGAACATCTCAAGGCAACCTTGCTATTCGCGTATGTGACAACACCCCTCATGACCTTGTAACATGAGATCACTGAACCAGACTGCGTGTTTGTGTGCTACCATATATGGGAGACAAAGAAGTAAAAAATATATAGAAAACCACGCCACGTGGTGTTCGGGGCTCAGTTCTTTGGGTACGAACCCAACTGAGCGATGCTGGCGGGAATAAAGTTGCTTCCCAGAAAGAAAAGCCTCGGTGTCACGACTGTGCAAGAATCCTGCTCAGACCCTGCTTCAGATTCTGTGTGTGTGTTTGTGTGTGTGTGTGTGTGTGTGTGTCTCTCTCTCTGTTCCTCCTCCACTCATGATGTCTCTCTCTCTCTCTCAAAAATAAATAAAAACATTAAAAAATTTTTAAATAAAAAATCAAAAAATCAAAAAATCCGTACTTTGCCTTCATTCTCAACGGGTTTTTGGTTGTGTATAGAAATCAAAGACGGCAGACGTCTTCTGTCAGCAGATGAAAGATCTGGACATCACTGTCCTCTGCTTTTCGTTTTGCCTGTTGAGAAGTCGGTTGTTGGTCAAATGGTTGCTCCTTGAAGCTGGCGTGTCTTTTTTGCCTTTCTGTCTGCGTTTAACCTTTTCTTGCCGTCTTGGGCTCCCTGTGGGTGTGCTGCGCGTGTCCGGAGACGAGCCGGCCGCTCGCAGGGACGCGGGGGGTCCCGTCCAGGGATGTGGCGGTCAGCGGCTCGGCAGGAAGGGCTCGAAAGGCCGGCCGATACCCGTTCTGAAGTTCTGCGAGGCAAGTTCCCTGGTGGAAGACGTCTGGGCTCAGGATGTTCTTTCCACCAGCAGAGCCTGAAGTCTGCGGCTGCCGCAGCATCAGCCGGGGGCGCCCAGTTCCCCCCAGACGCCCGTAACCCTGCACGACGACAGGGAGCGAGGCCCCTCTCCCGGGACCCTGCCGGTGGCCGGGGCCAGCGGCCGGCACTCACACGCAGCAGGACCTTGAGACGGGCGCTTCTTCTTCTGGCCGCCCCCCTGCCTCCGCTCGCCTCCGCCAGTGCCGCTCTACCGCTCGCTGCGTGTCCTCTCTGTTCAGCACGTTGATGGCTCGGGCTTGCTTCACGGTAGGGTTTCTTTTCATTGAATCTGCTTGGAATTAGTTGGGTTTGACGGCTCTCGGGTTTTGGGAAAACTGGACTTACTTTACTGGTTCTCTTCCTGGCTGTTTCCATTCCATTGTTCAACCCTTGTTTAACCATTAAGTTCTGGAGAGTCTGTAGTTTTCTGTCCTAGAACGTATGATCCATTCTACACTATGCCATGTCACCTTTTGTAGTTTGTAGTCCCCTTGCTGCATTTGCCCTGCCTTCAACACAATGCGCATAGCTTTGGAAGACTCTGTGTCTCCTTCATTCCCACTGCGCGGAGCTTCTAAGGGGACGCCTCTCCTGTCTGAAGTTTCTGCTGATTCCCATTCGTATTGTCACATCTCCTGTCCCTGGTTATCTTTGCTTGTATACTGGACATTGTATTTGGAAACTATTATAGAATAATTGGAAGTTTAAGGTATTGTCTTCCTCCAGGGGAGATTGCATTTGCAACTGGGCGGCTTGGGACATGAGAAGTCCCAGGGTGTTTTAATCCAAGTTGCAGTCCTCTGGGCCACCCCAGAGCTGGCCTACTCCCAGGTCACCCCTATCCTTGGGCGGGCTGGACCCCAAAGTGGGGAGCGAACCGCCTGGGGCCCCAGTCTCGGCACGCCTTGGATTTGACTTTTGTTCCCCGTCTCAGCCTCTTGGGGGTCTTAGGATCCCCGGACCCCCACAGCAGGAGGAGCCCTGGCGTGCGGCTCATCTCTCTAGGTTCCCACCCTCTCCCGGCTTTCAGCCCTGAAAGTTGCTTACTCTCTTGATGCTTACACTTGTCAGAAGGTAGATCTGCAGTCGCTGGCCCGCCCTTGCTGTGCGGAAGCTCCTCCTGTACATATTAAACAGGACGTTAGCTGAGAGTGGTCGTCCTTCTCTTACTCCTGATTTTAACATGAATGCCTCCAGCGTACACTGGTAAGATGCTGCCTTCCGGGCCGGTACGTCTATTTCATCAGACTAAAGAAGTATTTATTCATTTTACTGCCTGAATATAATATAAATAAAATGAGTCCCCGCTAGGTGGCCCACAGCCCAGTGGTGAGGCACAGCCGTCGTGAACTGTTGCTTCTACAACCAACTATAGCCCAGACCTGTCCGCTTCTTCTGTCTCCGCACGTGCACCTGCTGTTGGCCCCCACGCGGCTCCTTCCTTCCACTCCTGCCGCCCCGAACCCGGGCTCCATGCAGCAAACTGAGCGCACTTTTCCTATCTCTCCTATGCACACGTGACGCCAGCAGGGCAGTGGCCGCCCAGGACACCTTCCTCTCTATTCAACAATGGTTAACGTCTGGTCATATGTGTCCCTCCCGCGATCACTAGAAAGTACGTTGAAGACACGGTCCCACCCTACCCAGCAATACTTCGGGAGATGCCTTCAAACCTGAAAGCCACACCGTTCTCATCTAACTGTCCAACATCACCTAAATCCCAGTCCTGAGTGAAAGTTCCAAATGGCCCCACTATGTCTTTTAAGTTTTTTAAAACAAGGATCCAATCAACGTTCATGCATTGCACTTGGGCTGTTATAGTTTTTTATGGGTAGCTCCCCGTTGTTGTAGTTGTTGAAATGACATTGACCTTCTAAAGCGTTCAGGCCAGTTTCTCCTGGAACATCCTCCCCTGTGAATTTGGTTGCCTCCTCGTGGTGTGGTTTTGACTCGTTCCCAATCCTTCGCATTTTCTGTAACCTTGAAGATTGGTTGCACTGCCCCATACTTCAGCCACTAGCCACATGTGGCTCTTGAGTACTTGTAAGGTAGTAACTCTAGGGGCGCCTGGGGGGCTCAGTCAGTTAAGTGTCCGACTTCAGCTCAGGTCATGATCTCGTGGCTCGTGAGTTGGAGCCCCACGTCGTGCTCTATGCTGACACACACATCCTGTGTCTCCCTCTTTCTCTGCCCCTCCCTTGCTCACGCTCTCTCGCACACCTTGTCTCTCTCAAAAATAAATAAGCATTAAAATTTTTTTTAAAGAAAGGTAATAACTCTGAATTGAGATGTGCTATAAGTACAAAATACACACCAGATTTCAAATACTTTGTACAAAGTAAAGAATGTAAAATATCTCATTACATTTATACTGATTACTTGTAGAAATAATCTTTGGATAGATCAGGTTAAACAAAAAAATATTGAAAGTAGTTTCTTTTTACTTTTTAAAAATTACATACGTGATTCACATGTCGTGTTGGACGGCTCTGGTCTGGAGGCCAGCTCGGTCCCATCAAGCCCTCTGGGAAGGAGGCTGCCCAGGTGGGGCTTGTCCTGGGGTCAGGCCATCTGCCTCTGTCCGCGGGCGTGTTGGGTCACTCAGCAGAGCTGGTGATCTCTCCAGTGTAGAAGTACATTTTCCCCTATAATTAGGAGGCCATTTGTGGCCATTCTCTGCCTTTCTCTGGGCCTGTGAGGACACCCTGCTACCCAGAAGCCTTCCACCAGGGGGTCTGGCATCCCCTGGCGAGCCCGGCCCGAGGCTGCTGTCAGGCTGGGAGCGGCAAAGTGGTGGCTGTTGGAACTCCCTCATTTCTTCTGCTTTTACTGCCTGGCTCTCCTCTCTGAGGAAGAGCTTCCCCCCCCAACCCCCCCCTACATAGCGCATCCATTCCCTCCCTCCCTTCTCTTCTCTGAAATCTTAAAAATGATATGTGTCATAACCAGTTTCACCATTATTTTATTGAAGCTCAGATTGTCCCCAATTCAACGGAAGGCCCTTCAAGGCAGCCCCTGTGGCCTTTGGACACACCCCATCACTTCGTGAGCACTTTCTCATTTTATATCACAACAAGATCTTCCCAGCCATCTTTCCTTCCTCAAACCTGGAATCGGCCGGCCATTTCTCTAAGGAGCCCTGACTCTTTACCGAATGGTATTTAGAAACCAAGAGCTGGGCTCCGGGTATGCTCGCTGCTGTCGGGGTGTCACTGCTCCTGGGCCTTCCAGAGCACAGAGCTGGGAAATCATGAGTGCGTATCTCGGTTCAATTATTTTCATTCTTTTTTATTGTAGTAAAGTATACAGAACATAAAATTGACCATTTTAACCATTTTCAAGTGTACAGTTCAGTGGCATGAAGTAGATGCACATTGTTGTGCACCTGATTCAAATTTATACTACAAGACTTTTTAAAAAGTCTTTTTTAAGTTTTTTTATTTTTTAAATGTTTATTTATTTTCGATAGAGGGAGACAGAGAGAGAGAGAGAGAGAGAGAGAGAGAGAGAATCCCAAGCAGGCTTTGCACTGCCAGCACAGAGCCTGATTCTGGGCTTGAATTCATGAACTGTGAGATCATGACCTGAGCCAAAACCAAGAGTTGGACACTTAACCGACGGAGCCTCCCAGATGCTCCAAGTATATTTATTTATTTTGAGAGAGAGAGACAGGGAAAGAGAGCCCAAGCAGGCTCTGCACTGTCAGCACAGAGCCCAGCGCAGGGCTCAGTCCTACAAACTGGGAGATCATGACCTGAGCCTAAATCAAGAGTCAGACACTTAGCCACCCCTACACTTAAATGTCTTTAGAATGTATCTCACAGAGAATGTAAAGTCAGAGTATCTCTCATTTTCTCTCTGGTCCTGTTTACTTCTTGTTTCATTCATGTTTGTCGTTGGCTCATTCCATCCCTCTTGTCTATGCCCCCTCTGTATTTTGGTCATAGGTGCTACCTCTTGGGACCCCGGTAATTTAGTCTCCATGAATGAGACGAAGATTTTCTTCAGTGTCTCTCTTGGGCCCAGCCATCTTTCAGTTCAGATCTCCATGTTAACTGTCCATCACTCAGATCATTAGGATTAGATGAGGTCAAGAGGGCGGACCCCCCCAATGGTTGGACTGGTGCCCTTGTAAGAGTCAGGAGCTCGCTCGCTTCCCCTCTCTGCTCTCTGCCATGTGAGCACAGAACTGTGGGAAATAGCATTTCCATTGTGTATGAGCTGCCCAGTTCACGGTGTCCTACCACAGCGGTCCGAACAGACGTCACACCCTGGTTACCGGCCACTGTGTAACCGGGCTGTGAACATCGGAAGGCTCTGACCGTGTCTTTGACTCACCGCTATACGCTCCAGGCTGGGGAGGGGGAGGGGTCTTCCCCCGGCCTGCGAGGAGGGTCAGGAGGACTCTGTGAAGATACGGGGCTGGCACTGACTGCAAGGTTAGGAAGTGAGGTCCACATGGGGTGTAATGTGCCTTCCAGGAGGAGAGCTATATTTTCCTGAGCGAAAGCTCTTAAAGCCGGGTTGTTTCCTTAGTAGACGACCAAGGCTGGAGATTCCATTTCCTATTTAAAGCCACGACTCGAGGAGCCGCTGGGCCGGGGCACACGGGACGCAGAAGCGCAGCGTCCCCGGCACACAAAGCAGGCTCTCGGAGGGATCGTCTTCCCAGGGAGAAGGGATGAAATGCGTCCTAATGGTGAAGCACAGTGTCCAAAGGCCTTCCCCACACTCAGCTGTGTGCGGTTCAGAGGAACGTAACAAAACAAGAGAGATCTGAGCAGAGGGCCTCTGAGATGGGCTGAATTCAAAGTCAGGGTGTAAGAGAAGGAAATCTTGAGACTTCAAAGAATAAGCCAAAGGGAAGCCTTTCTTGCTCCATGTGCTTTACTTTATTTTTTAAATTTATTTTGAGAGAGAGAAAGAGCGTACAAGCAGGGAGGGAGACCCAGAATCCAAGCAGGCTCCAGACTCTGAGCTGTCGGCACAGAGCCCAATGTGGGGCTCAAACTCATGAACAGTGAGACCATGACCTGAGCCGAAGTCAGACACTTAACTGACTGAGCCCCCCCAATAACAGTCTTAAGTAGATGCTAAGTCAAATGGTTTGTGTACTTAAATCTTTTGATGGGTGCTGCCAAATCACTCTTCGGAAAAGTGATAAGAATTCATTAAAACTAACAGCGTTTGGAAGTCCTGTTTCCAGGTACTTACCGGGCCCAGTAAGTACTCTCTCTAATCTTCGCTTGCCTCGCCCTGTCTTAGGTTCTTGCTGAATTCTGAGCATACTATTTTCATGAGTTTATAACTCAAAGTTTCCCGTTAGTGCTCACCTTACCTGGAGTGTCAGCACCAGGACTTGGTGATCCAGACACAGCATGTCATTTCACGTCACCACCCCTCTTGGGTCTGTGTTTTATCATCTATAAAGTGAGGCATGTGAGGGGTGCCTGGGGGGCTCGGTTGGTTAAGCATCTGGCCTTTGAGTTCAGCTCAGGTCATGATCTCACGGTTCATGGGTTTGAGCCCCACATCACTCTCTGTGCTGACGGCACAGAGCCCGCTTGGGATTCTCTCTCTCCCCCTCTGTCTGCCCCTCCCCCGCTCATGCTCTGTCTCTCAAAAATAAACAAACATTAAATATTTAAAAAATTCTTTTTAAGTGTTACTCTCAAGACGTTATTAGATGAGCACTCAAAGATGGAGGTACAAAGGTGTTAAAGTAATAATAGTATCAAAAAGACAAAACATAAATGTCCAACAGTAAGGCATTGGTAGGAACATCCATACTTTCAGATATGAGAATGCCAAAAAGCCATTAAAAAGTGTCACGCTCAGGAGGACGTGGAGAAACTGGAACCCTGTGCACTGTGGTGGGAACGCAAACTGGTACAGCTGCTGTGGAGAACGGTGTGGAGTTTCCTCAAAAAATTAGAAATGGAATTACCCTACGACCCAGCGATCCCCCACTTCTGAGTATTTACCCAAAAGAATTGGCTCCAGGGTCTCAGAAATATCTGTGCACTGTTCACAGCAGCCGAAAGGTGGAAACCCAAACCCCCATCAGCAGATGGACGGACAAAAAGTGTAGTCCATCCACACGACAGAATATTATTCAGCCCCCAAAAGCAGGAAATCCCAGGGCACCAGGGGGGGCTCAGTCAGTTAAGCATCCGACTCTTGATTTTGGCTCAGGTCATGATCTCACGGTTCATGAGTTCAAGCCCCAAGTCTGATTGTGTGCTGACAACATGTAGCCTTCATGGGATTTTCTCTATCTCTCTCTGCGCCTCCCCCTGCCCGGGCAGATTAATGAGTAAACATTAAATAAAAGAAAGAGAGAAAGGAAATCCTGCCACCTGCCACCACCTGCATGGAACCTGAGGACATCAGGCTCGGTGAAATAAGCCAATCATGAAAGAACAAATACTGTATGATCCCATTTATATGAGGGCCTTAGAGTAGTTAAATTCAGAGACACAGAAAGTACATGGTGGGAGCCAAGAGCTGGGGGGATAAAGGAGAGTTAGTGTTTAATGGGGACAGAGTGTCAGAGTCACAAGTTCAGTCTAGAGATGGATGGTGGGGACGGCTGCACGACAACGTGAATATACTTAATGCCACCGACCTGGACACTTAACGATGTTAAGAGGGTACACTTTATGTATATAATGTATGTTTTGCCACAGGAAAAAAAAGAAATACTTCATTTCTTTGATTAAATTTTATTTTAGAAAAAAATTTTGTTGATGTTTGTTTTATTTTTTGATAGAGAGAGAGACACACAGAATCTGAAGCGGCTCCAGGCTCTGAGCTAACAGCAGCGAGCCACACACGGGGCTCAAACTTATGAATAGTGAAATCATGACCTGAGCCGAAGTCGGATGCTTAACTGACTGAGCCACCCAGGTCCCCCAGAAATACTTCATATCTAATGAACATCTTTACCAAAGGAAAAACCTAGCTTTTGGTGAAACTAACAGGGAACTCTGAAGAGCTTTTTGGTGGGAGAGGAAATTTTTAAAAATTTTCAGAAGGGCAATTTGTTCTCATGGGTACATTTCTAGTGTGTGATTGTGCTTTATTTGGGGAAAACAAATAATTTTTACAATACGATGTTTATTTTTATCTTTCTTTAAATTTATTTATTTATTTTTAGAGAGAGCGAGAAAGACCACGAGCACGGTAGGGGCAGAGAGGGAGAAAGAGAAAGAGAGAGAGAAAGAGAGAGAGAGAGAGAGAGACAGAATCCCAAGCAGACCCCACTCTGTCAGCCAGAGCCTGACATGGGGCTCGATCTCACGAAGTGTGAGATCATGACCTGAGCCGAAATCAAGAGTCGGGTGCTTACCCAACTGAGCCACCCAGGTGCCCCTGTTTATTCTTATCTTAGTAATACACAGACGTGGTCAACAGAAAAAGTCAGATGGTGCTTATAAAGAAAACAGCGTTCCTCTGCCCCTTTCCTGCCCGTCTCAGTGGAAATGGGCAGAAAGCCCATGGAAAGCCACTTTCAATTGCTTCAGGTCTCTCTTGTAGTGCTTACATCACTGTCCATACACTTTAACCAGGGGGTTCCCTGCTACGAATCTACCCTGGAAACACTATCGTGTGTGTGCGCACGGATGACAGTCCGGGGACGTCCATCCCATTGGAGTTTATAGTAACGAGAAAGCTGGAAACAACGATTGTTTGCAGGTTTGATGCACGATGGCCTAAATGTGCGGAAAAGAGTAAGCAGCCAGATAATACTTAACTGGCGCGGCAAGACATCATGAACTACGTATGATGTAAGTACGGCATAAACTGCTGATAGGGATTATCTGCGGACAGCGGCTGATATTAAAGGTGAATTTTCATTGTGTATTCTTTATTTCAAAACTCTCCGTAATGAATGTGTGCTTGCTTATAACGAGAGAGGGAAGACAAGTCAGTATGTGCTGTTTCCGGTCTGTAACATCCTCCTTAGATTTGTTGGCTCGGTGAGGACTCTGCACTCGGGCTTGGAGACACTCAGACTGGCTTAACAGGGGGGAAAAAAAGAAGAAAGGACTGAACTGGTCCCGGAGCTGTGCACTCCCCCCACCCCCACCCAGGGCAGACGGCCCTCAGCTCCTCCCCAGCTAGGGCTCTGCGGGCAGTTGTCCTCCACCCCGTGAGGGGCAGGAGGGTCGCCGGAAGGGATGAAGGCAAACACGTGCACCATCGCCCCTGTGCTCATCCTGATGGAAATGTCCGGAGGCCTCAACGTAAAAATAAAGGTGATTTTTATTTTCTTTGAACTTTACTGTAACTTTTACCAAGAGCGGGCAGGACTCCTCCACAGTAACTAACATATTCACTGGCGGGGAGCACGTACCAAACGCTCTACTAAATGCTTTAGGAAGAGGCTGAGGTCCCTGTCCCCCACCTCCTGCGGGCTCCATTCTGGAGACGAGGGCCCGGATCTGAAGAGAAGCCATCCCCAAAATAAAGGCAACTCTCTCTCCCCTCACTCAGGTATAAAGCCAGTTGGGGATCGACGTCTGGTGGTCTCCAAGGACACAGCCGGGGGCGGGGGCGAGGGCGGGGGCTTCCCTGGAAACACCGGCCAGCACGCCGGGCTCCAGACTGCTGTCAACACGCGCGGAAAACCACTTCGGACACGCCAGGATATCGGCGGCTCTCGGGAAGCACCGTCCGGGCGCAGGTGTCCACGGATGCAGAGCGGCCGCCATCTGCCTGGGGACCCGCGGCCCACCCGGCTCGCACTCCTGCCCGCCGCCATGGGGTGCTGTCCCGGCGTCCAGAACGAGTCCTTGCCGTTTGGTTAAAGTCACCGAGCTCTGGGCCCCGCTGCAGGCCACGGATGCGTGGATACAGGAGAAGCCCCAGTTCCACACCTCAGCGCTCAGCGTGCACCCGCCCCGGGGTCTGCACGTCCGTGGGTGCCAGCGCCCCTCCCCAGGCAACGGAGCCCACGTTCCCACCTCAGGTTAGGGGTCCCGCCTTCTCGGGGAAGCAGGGGCTGAAGGAAGGAATTACTGACCTTAGATTTTGGGCGTCCCTGAGACTGGGTGGGGAGCCCCTGACTGCTGGGTGCCCACCGGTGCTTCAAAGGCGGGGCTCCTCGCCCACGACCGCCTTGACCCGAGTGAGCGGCAGGCCCAGGGGCGCGGGGTCCCAGAGGCCCTCTGGGAGCTGCTGACTTGGGGTGAGTGGCCGCTGATGCCACGCCCTGGCCTCAGGGTGTGGGGACCCCTCGCAGGTGCCCAGCAGCACCACAAGGATGCCTAGCAGGCGGAGGCACAGCTGGGCCGGGAGCATCTCAGGGAGTGAGGCGCCCATATCAGTGTGAATGCAAGTAGGCAAAGGCTTTGTGACGCTGGGGCCGCGGAGAAAGCGGGGCCGGCCTGCCGCCCCCCTCGATGACACCGGACGACACTCTGGGCTGAGGAACGGGACCCTCGGCTCTGGACACTGTTGGGTGGACGCCCAAGGCCTCCCCCTCCCTCCCCGCAGGCACACGTGGCGCCTGAGCGCAGCCACAACACGTCCACCCCTGGGGCGTTCTGGGCATCCGGTGACAAGGCGATCCAGGCATGAACAGAGAGAGGGCTGCAGACGCATGAGGCTCGTTTCACGAGGTGTCACACGTTTATTGCTGCTCACGGATGGGGTCAAATGCTGAGCATGTGCTCCTGGGCGTTGGAGCCCGGCTCTGCAGTGGTCACAGCGCGGCGGGCGGCTCGTCGTCGCTGGGGGCACCGCTGATGCAGCCCTGCAACGTGGCAGAGCAGCCGGGTCAGTCTCTTACCTGCTGGGCCGGCTGGGCCCTCCCGAGCTGAACGCACGACTTCACAACCGTGGGGAGGGGGACCAACTGCAGGGTTGAGTTACACGCTTCCTCTCATCCACCTCGAGGTAGAGAAGCTGTTCAGTTCACACACACACACACACACACACACACACAGCGTCTCAGATTCGCTTGCTCTGTCGCACACCCAATTCCAGTTCCTCAACCCCGAGCTGGGCCTGCAAGGGAATGAGGCCCAGCTCCCCTGTGAGCGCCGGGTGATGTGCAGGACGCACATCAGCTCCAGGACGCACATCAGCTCCAGGACGCACCCCAGCTGCAGGTGTCCCTGCCCGGTCCCCCGCACGCCGCAGGCCTGCGTGCAGAACGCGTCCAGGCACGACTCCCTGCACACGGACAGACTGCGCTCACGCACACCTTCTAATTCTCCAAGGAAACGTGGTCACGGTGGACGCGCCCAACAGATCTTTCCCACCCAGGGCGTTTTTTATGCTGAACAAAGATGGATTCGAATGTTCGAGGACAAGCTCTGCACAAGGTCTTCGAGAACGGACAGGGTCCCGAGCAGGATAACCCACCAATCCAAGGAGAAGACCTTCACTAGAAAACCGTTCCTAGATACATCCCAGGAAGTCTCTGCAAACCAGTCCTCACGTCCTCTGGGAAAGCAGCCTAGCGAGGCAGCCGCTACAGAGTCAGAACGGGACGCAGTAGCTCACAGGGCGCGCGCTGTTTCCCGACTGCTCTCCACGCCACTGGTTTGGAGCAAGCCTAAGTGCTTTGTCACCGAGACAGGGACCTGCCTCTGGGTGCGGGTCAGCCATTTTCTCTTTCTGGATCAGACAGAGTCCTCACACCAACAGCAAACAACATCGTGAGGGTTTTCTGCTGGGGCTAAGGAGCACCACACCGTATCGCTGGAGCACTTACCTTCTATTTCTTGTCTCTTAACACATCACATTTTTTTAAAAGCCAAAGTGACGCCATGATGCTCACCCTTACCCCTCTCCTGAACAGTCTATGGAAGAAGCCTCTCTTTGGCTTGGGGACTGGGAGATCTAATGCCACATGTTCTTCAGTGTAACTTTCGTTGATGTCCTTAAAACAACCTGATTCGATCATCTGCGTCCACAGAGGAGGACAGAGAAGCAGGGGTCACTGCGAGGTCAGCCGGCGCCCGTGCCCAGCACCCCGCGGCCACCCCCATTCCTGTCCTCTCTCCCGCTCACTGACTCCCTCTCGGGGTCGGTGCCCCGGCGGCCTCCTCCCCGCTCTGAGCGCACCCCCAGAGCAGGCCAGGCCGCTTGCAAAGTGAGACCCGTTAGGACAGCTGTCCCCCCCCCCCCCCGTGCCCGCGCCACCTGCAAGCACACGTGCGCACACTTCCCCCTGGCGTCGTGCCCCGCGGAGGCCAGCAGTACCTCGTTCTGCCAGGGGACGGAGACAGAGCCAGTGGCGAACTGGCTGTAGAAAGTGCCGTCTGCGCTGTCCAGGTAGACCCCCCGCACCGTGGAGAAGCGGTCGATGTCCACAACGTCCTTACAGTACACTGCCCGCGGCTGCGTGCGGGGAGCACAGAGCGTTGGCCTCTGAGAGGCTGAGGCTGCTTGATTACTAACAACACGACACGTGTGCAATGGACCCGTTCACACCATATCCGAAGCCTCTCCCTTCCGCCAGGGACGTCTCCTCAGTCAGAGGCCCTGCGGACGCCCTCCGGTCCACAAGCCTCCGGAGGCCCCGCCCCCCTCCTTTCTGCGGTGGAAGGGGGTTCCCGGCAGAGGCGGGGAGCAGGAAGGGCAGGGCCAGGTCCCACCTGGGCCTCCTCCACGTGCAGCGCCCTCGCAGGGTCTCAGCGGAAACCAGCAGGTGCCGCTTCCCCACCTGCTGTCAGAGGTCATCTAGTGGTCCCCAGCCGACCACTCCTCTGGGAGAGGAGCCCCGGCCTGGCCGCTCTCAGGAGCAAGCAAGCAGGGCAGGGTCAAGCCTGGGCTGCCGCCTCCTCCATGCAGCCGCCTGTGCTTCTGGAAATAAGGAGTCTGCAGCTACAGGCCAAGCCATGATAACATAAGAGGCACCGGCAGTTCTGAGAAATGTCCTGCCCGTGTGCCGGGACCTGCACAAAGGAGTGTCCATAGGTCGCCGGTCAGCACACCTCAGAGTAGCTGCTATCCGTTCAGTCCCCACACTGCAGGGAAAGGGAGCGGGTGGTGGCCGCACTCCGGAGACAGCGCAGGGGAGGCTGGTGAGGACGGGGCCCGGGCTGCCCCCCGTGGCAGACAGCACCGCCCACCCCACTACCACCAGACTCTCCTGTCAGCTGCCCCACGGGCCCCTCTGGGTAGGTCCAGCAGAACACACGACAGCCCTGGAGCCTCGGCCCACCTGCATGGCAAGGGCATCACCGCCCCTCCTTGCCTGCTCCTCTCGGACCTGACGACCCGTCTGAAGTCCCTGCGGTGCCCGATCACTAGCCAGGGGTTTGCTCAGTCTGTAACCTGTCCCACTGCCTGTGTGCGCAGGCTGGAGCGAGCTCCATGGCAGCAAGACCTTGCTCTCCTGTTCTCCCCGTGGCCTTAACACCGGGACCTGTGGCGCCCCGGTAGTGGGCATTCAGTGAACCTGTAGGGCGTGAGCTAACTCAGAGGAGGAGGCCCCGTGTAACACCCTGGAGTACGGAATAAACACAGTAAGCCCTGAATTGTACACTAACTACTTCGGTTGTGACTCAACTCCCATCACCCCTGCAGGACTCCCTCCTCTGCGCAGCTCTGAGCTTGGCCTGTGGCAGGCGGGCATGGAGGGAGTCCAGGCTGCTCTCACTCGTTCACACTTTCATCCACAGGGGCTCACTGCCCACAGCTGTTCCCACGAGCATGGATGCAAGCCGGGCCCTCGGTGTGGCCCCCACGAGGAGGCCCAGGCCACCTCCAGGGCAGCCGGTGTGCAGCCAGGACCCGGGAGACGTGTAGAGGCCAAGTGCTTCCCAGACTAAAGAGGAGCCGTGCCAGCACTGACGCAAGGCAGGGGACGTGGGGACACGCAAGGCCTTGCCGGGCCCGCCGGGGAGGCCTGGGGGCGGCTCTGAGGTTCTGAGTGGGGCAGAGCCAGGGCCTGGCTGCCAGGGAGGCCCGTGAGGGCCCGTGAGGACAGCGTGGCGGGGGCTGGGGGGGCGGGGAGCACCTGAGCACAGCCAGGCTGCACCGGGTGACTCTGTATCTGCTGGGAGAAAAAGAAAATCGCTGGGTCACGTGACCCCCTGCTCCTCTCCAGGCCCCATACTTACATCAGGACAGAAAGGGGGATCCAACATATTTGCTTCCAGCCTCTTGAAGTTAATGTCCTTGAACACGGGGTGTCCCTTCACTTCTGCTGCTCCGCCCCTGTAGCCCAGCCGTTGTTTGGGATTCTTGGTGAGTAACTGTGCAAGAGGCAGAGATGAAGTCAAGTTAAGCTCCTGGGACACAAGAGAGAACTCAGAAAATCTCGGTAATAAGAACCAGGGAATTAGGGGGAGCAAAGAGCACCTCCATCCAAACAAAGTTGTTCAAATTTCAAAGTTTCTTTTTTTTTAAATGTTTATTTATTTTTGAGAGACAGAGAGACAGAGCGTGAGCAGGGGAGGGGCAGAGAGAAAAGGAGACAGAGAATCCGAAGCAGGATCCAGGCTCTGAGCTGTCAGCACAAAGCCTGACGCAGGGCTTGAACTTACAAACTGCGAGATCATGACCCGAGTCGAAGTCGGCTGCTTAACCGACTGAGCCACCCAGGCGCCCCCAAATTTCAAAGTTTCAACCAAACCTTGTTAATTCAGATTTCTCTAATGTAGAATGCATGGAGCTTCAAAAAGGAGTGGAAATTAATAAAATAACCTTTGAGCCACCAATAAACAAAGAGTTGGCTAAGTAAATCTTTGAGGAAAAAGTTTTAGCCATGTAAAAATTAAGGGACTTTTTTAAAGGAAAAGAAACCATCAAGAACATCAGAAATACCATTTTAATGCTATGTTTCATTTATAACCAGAAAGTTCTTTATTCATTAACTAGATCACTGAGGAACCCAGATGAGGCAGAAGTTTGGCAAACCTAGTTCCAGAAATCGTATATTCCTAAAGTATTCCTGACATACGCATTCATCAAAGAGGCCTTCGTCCACAATTACTATCAGTCGGTAAGGCCGGGGGTGCTCACAGCAGCACGGGAAAGGCCGGGTCTCCAGGACGCGGCGGAGCAGGGCCGGGAAGTTCCTGAGCTCGTACGGAAAGTTCTAGCAGAGCACGGCCGGCCGTTACTTGAGCTGGGCCGGGGCTGCTTCTGCACTGGAGCGGCGGAGGGCCCCGAGAGGCCCAGGCACCTTTACTCTCTGGCCCCTCACAGGACAGCTTGCTGACCTTGGCCTCACCTCACAGCCGGCACCCACCGCTTTTCTGAACAGAAATCAACGCCGGTGCAGCGCATGCCTACCTCGCTCACCCCTGCAGACCACGGCCTGCACACGCCCCGTGCCCTCTGTCTAGGACACTCGTGGCCTGGCTCGCTCAGCACACCTGTCACTACTGCTGTGACCACATCACGTGGGCCTCAGCCTCCCGGGGGGGGGTGGGTCCTGCTCACTGCCGTGGCCCCAGCACCCAGCCAGGGTGATGGCTCAGAAAGATGTGCTCAATGGAGCTGTTCTTCACACACTTTGTTAAACAGAAACAGAACTGAAAACTATCTGTGGTGCCAGATACAATCCCCACATCTCAGGGCTCCATCATCCAGCCCGTTGCCAACACAACCCATCCAATGGCCTTGGACTTGTGGTCAGAAAGCTTGCGGTCAAGTCTCCCCACTGCCTTTGACTATGGGACGTCACAAATCAAATTCTTAACTTTTCAAGTGTGAGGCTAAGAAAATACCCCAGAAATCCACTATGAGCATTAGAGGAGACAATCGATCGAAGAGCTTTGAAACCTACAGAAAGTTGTCCACGTGTCAGGTGCCGCTCTGACCTCCTGCTTGGGTCACTGTCAACAGCCAGCTTTTCCTCATCCCTTCCGTCTGTTCTGTCGAGCACGAGTACGACACCCTGACCTCACACCAAGTCCGGGTCATGCACTCGGCACAGGTGCAGAATGCTGGGGGCAGGTAGAGAGGGCGAGGGCCCCCCCCCACCCGGCGAGTCCCTGTCCCCACAGTCCCCTTCAACTGCCCTCGCCTCCCCAGATGCCCCCTCTCCAAGAGGCAGCTGTCCCTGCCCAGCAGCCACCGCAGATCTGTGTTACCAGGCCCGGGACACGTGCACTTGCACCGCCTCCTCCTGGCAAGCCTGTGCAGGACAGGTCGTCACCGTCTATGGCTCAGAGGCGAGACACCCGAGGCCCGGACAGGTGAACGCAGTGCGGGGGGTGGAGACACAGCCCCTGGCATGACCTCCAAGCCAGAGCTGGGAGCCCAACATGGGCACTCACTAGGGCACCACTTTCCTTCCCGGCACCGTGAGCAGGGAACAGCACTTCCCCAGCCTGGAAAGCTGAGCCCTGGTTTCTCCCTTGTTTATGGCACCCATCAAGTCCTGCTTTTCCACCAGAGTCATTCTTCATGTTTGTTCCAGGCCTGCCATTGCTTAAGAGCAAGCTCTTCCCAACTTCGTATTTTTACATTTTTACATTCCTGCAGCCCTTATCAGTGCCTGGTGGATCGCAAGCACTCAGTCAAATAGCAGAATGAGCTCCAAGCAGAATGAGCTGGCGGGAAGAAAGGCCAGCGAGCTTCCGCCGTCCAGTGACAGGACCCGATCACTGGTCACATCACATATAGAAACAACGGGAGAGAGAGAACAAAATAGGAACTCTTCAGCCACCGACGACTCACCTAAGTTACTCATCTACTCAGTATAGTGGCTGGTGGTCCCACACTCACTTGGGGACCCACACCCGGCCTCTCTGTGGCCTCCTCACCAACGACCTGGTCCTCCACCCCCATCCCTGCCACTCTCTCCCTAGACTCTTTGCGACCAGCCAGCCCTCCTGTCCTCTCCACGCGCCCCCAGACTCCAACAAGCTGGGCTCATACCTGCCTAGAGGCTGCCGACTCTGCCCCGTCTCCCTGAGCCCCACTTCCTCACCACCCCACAACCCACTTCGATTCCACCGTCCATCATTCAGCCCCTCCTCTGCCTCCACCCGACCCTACAGCCTCACAGGGCCCTTAACACATCAAGGAAGGTGGCAGGCACATGGGGGGCCATCAGGTCAAGGTGTCTATTGTGACTATGATCCTGGCAGCTAATTAAAGAGGAAAGAAACATGGCCAGACAGAAAACCCTCACTGTGTCTAACATACTGAAGATTCTGCTTTATCTTTACTTCACAGGAAATGATGACCTTGGCCGCACCTTCCCTGTCAGGTGCACCTTTGCAGAAAGCAGACACCGGCTGCTCTGCTTTGCTCCTGTCGGTTGAAGCCCAGTTGTGTCATTTCCGGGACGGGGGAGACCACTCGGCGTCCCCAGCGCTGGTGGTGACAACTCCAAAGAGGCAGAGGAGTCACCCAGCCCGGCCGCCCCCCCGCCCCGAGCCTGACCCACCATCCTGCAGATGGACTTGGCGTCCTCGGAAAACTTCCCGGAGTACGTCTCCGTGTCTTTCTTCACCCTGCGCTCGACTTCCTCTCGCTTGACCTTCTCCTTAAACTTCCTGAACGGAGAGTGCCCCTGAATCATCTCGTACACCAGACAGCCAAGTCCCCACCAATCGGGACCGAATGTGTAGTTTTCATTGTTGATAACCTCAGGAGCTGTACAACAAATACAGGAAATTTAAATTACATTTTGGTTTTAAATTTTCTTGTAATTACTTACAAACCAAACGTTATAAATTTAACATTTGCTACAGCATGAACTTGGAAATGTGTTGAGGGAAAGAAGCCGGACACACATGGCCCAAGAGCGTGTGACTGCATGTACATGAACGGACCGGTCCGCAGGGGCGGGGCGGGAGGGGATGCGGATGGGCGCGGGCTCTCTTTCCGGAGGTGAGGGCGGCGCCCTGGTGGTGGCTGCCCCGCTCCGCGAGTGTGCTGAAATTCGCTTCGGAGCGGGGGGCTGGATGGCCTGTGGCTCATGTTTCATCAAAGCGGTTTCTGGACACCGCCTGTCCTATCCCGGAGCGCGGAGCCAACAGCCGCAGAATAAAGACAAAGGGGAAAGCGGTGCTCCCGGGAAGACCCTGCTCCCAAGGAGGGCACCCCCTCAGACACCCAGAGCCATGCCCACAGGCGCCCCGCGGGCCTCGGCCTCCTGTTCCCAACACGGGGAAGACCCCCGCGACAGGCAGTAGCACACACAGCGTGGGGCCCTCGGGGTCCCTCCTGCTGGGGGCCACCCCTGGGTCGGGCCGGCACTGCTGGGCTGGGAGCTGACCCCAGGCCAGGGCCTCCCACTCACGGAGGCTTTGCAATAACCAGGGAACTGGGGGGCCAAGGGCACAGGGTGGGAGCCTCGGCAGTGAGGGGCCCCCATTCTGTCCCGATTCTGCCCTCACTCAGCCGCCTGACCCCTGCGGGCCTCACACCTCGTCTCTGAGACAGGAGGCAGACGGAGGGCTCCTCCGAGGTCCCGACCCCGGCACCCCTGCCCCTCCAGGTGGCCCAGACCTGGTCTCGGGTGTGTCCTGAGCATGTGGGCCCCCGGGGAGAACGCGAGGACCTCTGAGTGGCCCCTCACATACCCATGTAGCCGACGGTCCCCACTCTTCCTCGGATGGTCTGGCCCTCCGGGACCTCCACGGCTAACCCGAGGTCTGAGATCCGGATGTGCCCTGTGTGTTCAAGCACATGACACAAGCCACAGGGGGACACATTAACGCCAATAAACCACGGGGGGGATCTAACACTGCACGTGAGTTCTCTGCGTCCCGTGAGATGCTCTGCGTGAGATGCTCTGAGGCTCCACTAAAACAACAGGAAATTGGATTTGTAGCTGTACTGACCGGAAGCGCTGTAACCACAACCACTTGAAGAGACAGAGGCGTTGCGTTTATTACTTTGTATCCGGTAACTACTAGACCCGTAAACAAACTATAAGAGAGAGAAACAGAGGGGGGGGGGAGAGAGAGAGAGAGAGAGACAGAGTGTGAGCAGAGGAGGGGCAGAGAGAGAGAGAGACACAGAACCTGAAGCAGCTCCAGGCTCCGAGCTGTCAGCACAGTGCCCGACGCGGAGCTCGAACTCATGAACTGTGAGATCATGACTTGAACTAAAGTCAGACACTTCACCGACTGAGCCACCCCGACGCCCCTAAAACAACGTTTTAAAGAACACGTTTTCTAGGAAGAATGACCAGCGTGGCATCAAGGAACACCTTAGCACCCACACTGTGCTTTCACAGAGACACATCCACACAGAGGACGCCCTTCGGAGAAACAGCTGATTCCAGGTCTCAGTCAGCACACGTGCAAGGTAATCCTGGAACATCTTTAATAAGAATTAATAGCAGAAAACAAGGAAGTTATTTAAGGCTACTGGGCATCCACTGGGTGAAGATGGAACAAAAAACATAATGATATCAAAACAGAACAAAAACCTCATGATCATCTGGAAGAACGACAGAGAACTAACACAATATTCTGAAAAGTGGAAATAAAAGGAAGCGTTCAAGTATTTCACCTGCTTTTCCTGAACAAAGAGGTAAACGACGTTCCTTTTTACAGGCGAATCTCAACGGGTAAGTGCCAAAGGAGGGACAGAATTAGAATAGCGTCATTGTGCAATCCCAGAGACATGATGGATCGTGATACTGATCATTGAGCCATTAAGTAAAACGCTGGCGGGAAATAAATAATGGGGGCATCAGGTGACAAACCATCCGAAACCACTCATCAATCTGAACAGCATAGAGACACTCGGACATCATACGCCTCCTGATGTAATGCAACAGGAAGTACACAGTGTGCTCATCGAAAATCAAATCTGGACCTATTCCAGCCTCCAGATCTAACTGCTGGCTTCCAGGGAAAGTAGGCAGGTAGGGAACAGGTTAAATCCAGCCATGTCCAGAACACAGGAAATTCTACAGGACAAATGTCTGTGTACTTGTGTGGCAAGACTGCCATAAGCCAGGTGCCACAGGCTGGAGGCCTTCGACAACAGATCCTTACTACCCCATGGCCCTGGAGCCTGGAGTCCAGGACCACTCTTGCCCTGTGTGTCTTCACAGCCTCCTCCCCCTGTGCATGTGTGTCCTAACTCTTCCTCTTGTAGGAACACTGGTCACATTCAATCAGGACTTTCCCCAGAGGCTTCCTGCAACTCTAATCACATCTTTATAGACCTTAACTCCATTGAGCTGTGAACAACGCGACTTTGACGTACATGGGCTCATTCAAGCATGAGCTTTTTCAATACAGGACAGGACTATAAATGTACTTTCTCTTCTTTAGGATTTTCTTAACATTTTTCTCTGGCTTACATTATTGTAAGAATGCAATATATGATATTACAACATATAAAATACGTGTTAATCGACTGTTTATGTTATTGGTAAGGCTTCTGGCCAACAGTAGGCTACTAGCAGTTGAGTGCTGTTGTTGATGTTGTCATTTTTAGGTAGGGTCCACACAATGCAGGGCTTGAACTCACGACCCTGAGATCAAGAACTGAGCAGAAATCAAGAGTTGGTCGCTCAACCAACTGAGCCATCCAGGCACCCCTGGGAGGTGAAAAATTATATGCAGATTTTTGACTGCATGGGGATTTGGTGCCACTAATCCCCACATTGTTCAAAGGTCCACTCCACAGTCACACTCTGAGATACTGCAGGCTAGGGCTTCACGACATGAATTTTAGAGGGACACAATTTGACCCATAACATCTGATTTCACAAACAAATAAATAACAAAAGAAGCAGGGGGAAGGAACCTATGAAGTTAAAAAAGAAAACTCAACCAGATATCAACTAAATGTAATGTGAACTTCATGCCATATTCAACACACAACTATAAAAACATTTATGAAATAATGAAGGCTTAAAACCAACGGGATATTAGGTGATATTAAGGAATTGCTAAACACTTTTGGAGGTAATAATAGTATTAGGTTTATGTTTTTAAAATAGCATTCTTACTTTTGATATATATATATTTTTTGTCTAATAATTTATTGTTTTGTAATTTACATCCAAGTTAGCAAATGGTGCAACAATGAGTTCAGGAGTAGATTCCTTAAGCCTCTCACCCCTTTAGCTCATGCCCCCTCCCACAGCCCCTCCAGCAACCCTCAGTTTGTTCTCTGTATTTAAGAGTCTCTTATGTTTTGTCCCCTCCCTGTTTTTATATTATTTTTGCTTCCATTCCCTATGTTCATCTGTTTTGTATCTTAAAGTCCTCATATGAGTGAAGTCATATGACATTTATCTTTCTGCAACTAATTTTGCTTAGCATAATACCCTCTAGTTCCATCCACATGGCAAGATTTCATTCTTTTGGATTGTCAAGTAATCCTCCATTGTATATATATACCATATCTTCTTTATCCATTCATCCATCGATGGACATTTGGGCCCTTTCCATATTTTGGCTATTGTTGGTAGTGCTGCTATAAACATTGGGGTGCATGTGCCCCTTCGAAACAGCACACCTGTATCCCTTGGATAAACACCTAGTAGTGCAACTGCTGGGTCATAGGGTAGTTCTGTTTTTAATTTTTTGAGGAAACTCCATTTTCCCGAGTGGCTGCACCAGTTTGCATTCCCACCAGCAGTGCAAAAGAGATCCTCCTTCTCCTTATCCTCACCAACATCTGTTGTTGCCTGAGTTGTGAATGTTGGCCATTCTGACAGGTGTGAGGCGGTATCTCAGTGTGGTTTTGATTTGTGTTTCCCTGATGATGAGCGATGATGAGCATTTTTTCCTGTGTCGGTTGGCCATCTGGATGTCTTCTTTGGCGAAGTGTCTATTCATGTCTTTTGCCCATTCTTCACTGGATTATTTGTTTTCTGGGTGTTGAGTTTGATAAGTTCTCTATAGATTTTGGATACTAACCCTTTACCTGATATGTCATTTGCAAATACCTTCTCCCATTCCGTTGGTTGCCTTTTAGTTTTGCTGGTTGCTTCCTTCGCTGTGCAGAAGCTTTTTATTTTGATGAGGTCCCAATAGTTCATTTTTGCTTTGGTTTCCCTTGCCTCCAGAGACGTGTTGAGTAAGAAGTTGCTGCAGCCAAGTTCAAAGAGGTTTTTGCCTGCTTTCTCATTTAGGATTTTGATGGCTTTCTGTCTCACTTTTAGGTCTTTCATCCATTTTGAGCTTCTTTTTGTGTGTGGTGTAAGAAAGTGGTCCAGGTTCATTCTTCTGCATGTCGCTGTCCAGTTTTCCCAGCACCACTTGCTGAGGAGACTGTCTTTATTCCAGTGGATATTCTTTCCTGCTTTGTCAGAGATGAGTTGGCCATAGTTTGTGGGTCCATTTCTGGGCTCTCTGTTCTGCTTCACTGATCTGAGTGTCTATTTTTGTGCCAGTACCTTTGATATATATTTTAAAGATAGAAGAATATGATGTGTAGGATTTTCTTTAAAATCATTGTCAATGATAAAATGCTACTAGTTTTTTTATAAAAATCCACTACTTAGGAATATGCCTATTTCATAACACTGAGGTCTCTGCTACAGAAAACATAGGCATGATACAGCTTTCTTTTTTATCTCAACCCACAAACTAAATTTCACAGACCAAGTCCCTCTTAAGTCATAAGTTTTCGAAAGAGAGTGTTGGCATATTTAGGATGGACAAACAGTAAATATACCTTACGACAGATGACAGTTAGCATTTTTTAATTTTAAATTTTATTTTAATTCCAGTACAGGCATCACAGTGTTATACTCGTTTCCGGCGTACGATATACTGATTCCACGATTCCGTAGGTTACTCGGTGCTGGTCAAGATAAGTGCACTCCTTAGGCCCCATCACCCATTTCATCCATCCCCACCCCCTCCTCCCCTCTGGTAACCATCAGTTTGTTCTCTGTAGTTAAGAGTCTGTCTTTTGGTTTCTCCCTTTTTTCCTTTATTCATTTGTTTTGTCTCTTAAATTCCACATATGAATGAAATCATATGGTATTTGTCTTTCTCTGACTTATTTTGCTTAGCGTAATACTCTTGAGATCCATCCATGTTGTTGCAAATGGCAAGATTTCATTCTTTTTTATGGCTGAATAATATTCCACCGTATGTATATGCCACATTTCCTTTATCCATTCATCAGTTGATGGACATGGGTTGCTTTCATAATTTGACTATTGTAAATAATGCTGCAATAAACATACAGGTTTCAAATTAGTGTTTTTGTATTCTTTGGATAAACATCCACAGTGCAATCTAGGGTAGTTCTATTTTTAGTTTTTTGTGGAACCTCCACACTGTTTTCCAGAGTAGCTACAGCAGTTTTGCATTCCCACCAACAGTGTAAGAGAGTTCCTTTTCCTTCACATCTTCTCCAACACTTGTTGTTTCTTGCCTTTTTGATAATAGCCATCGTGACAGGCATAAGGTGGTATCTCTTTGTGGTTCTGATTTGCATTTCAATACAAGACAGTGATGAGGGTGATGAGGGATGTTGAGCATCCTTTCATGTGTCTATTAGCCATCTGGATGTCTTCTTTGGAAAAGTATCCATTCATGTCTTCTGCCCATTTTTAACTGAATTATTTGTCTCTTGGGTGTTGAGTTTTGTTTTGTTTTGTTTTGTTTTCATGGTCCAAAGGGATGTTCTTCTAAGTCATAATTTGGACCAAAATATGACACCAATAATTAGTACCAGAAAAGATAAACCAATATCAGAACTTTAAAAATTGAAGAAAATGAGAGAATTGATGTGAAACTATATCTTTCTATAATAAAGACTGAAAAGAGTAGACACGGAATCAGGAAATTCCAGTGTCTACATACACAGAGAACAGAAAAGAACTTTCAACAATGCAGGTCTCATGTCATGATCATGAAACAACATTTTGGAATGTATAATTCAAGAAATTTTTTCTAAAAGTATATAAAGTTGTATGTGCACACCAACAAGAGACACATTTTTATCACCCCTGGGTCCAAGAGACATCGTAATGGGAATGAGACATGTTTTACATAACTGCGTGATTACTTCAAGTCTGAGATAACAACAAAGGTTTTGTACAGATGTAGAGGAAAAAGAAGGACACCTGAAACCATTAGTGCTCATATCAGTGACACGACCTAGGAATTCACAGAATTCATACACTTGGGATCCCCATCAAGGAAGAGGCACCTGGAAGCCAAAGCCGTATTCACAACAATGGAGAGATTTCTGTCCACCTGAATTTTCATGAACAAAATACATAAAGTTCTATACCTGAAGTTTTCCCAAAATTGTGTCCATTCAGGATCATCTCCACTGCAACTGGCTCGCATTTTAAACAAGATTTTAAGGGAAAATAAATGCTTTCCCACAGTGTGTCTGTGTTCACAGATTCCTGGGATACCTGAAGGCTTGGGTGCTTAAGTTCATAGGATTTCATGTCACTGTGATTTCACGTGTGTTCTCGAAGGGAAGAGGGACACCTGAAGGCCTTCTCACAGAGCAGTCATTCATAGGTTCTGCCCACTGAGGGGCATCACACGTACTTGCAGGTCTATGGGACACTGGAAGGTCTTACCAGGGTCCTCACATACAAAGGCTTCCTGTCCACCATGTAGCCTCACGTGTCCTTGAAGGGAGCAGTGACTTGTGAAGGTCTCCTCCATTGTATATATATACCATATCTTCTTTATCCATTCATCCATCGATGGACATTTGGGCCCTTTCCATATTTTGGGGGCCCCCCCAAAGAAACACTCTCCCCAGGGTGTTTCTTCAGATGCACTCGAAGAGAGGAGGAAAACTTGTATCACTTTCCACCCTCCTTACATTCATAGGGTTTAATTGTGCTGTGCATTTTCAAATGACCTTGAAAACTTTGTAGCTGACTGAAAGGTTTCCCATGCTCCACACACTCAAAAGGTCTCTCCCCAGTGTGTGCCCACATGTGTGCTTGCAGGAGTGATGGACAACTGAAGGCTTTTTGGTGTTGAGTTTGATTAGTTCTTTATATATTTTGAATACTAACCCTTCATGGGATATGTCATTTCCAAATATCTTCTCCCATTCAGTAGGTTGTCTTTATGTTTTATTGTTTCCTTCGCTGTTGCAGAAACTTTTTTTATTTTGATGTAGCACTAATACTTAACTTTTCATTTTGTTTCCCTTACCTCAGGAAACATACCTAAAAAAAAATATTGTTATGGCCAATTTCAGAGAAATTAGTGTCGGTGCTATCTTCTAGGATTTTTATGGCTTCAGGTCTCACATTTAGGTCTTCAATCTCTTTTGAGTTTATTTTTGTGTATGGTATAAGAAAGTGGTCCAGTTTCATTCTTTTGCATGTAGCTGTCCAGTTTTCCCAACACCATTTGTTGGAGAGACTGTCTTTTCCCCACTATATTTTTTTGCCTCCTTTGTCACAGATTAATTGATCATATAATTGTGAGTTTATCTCTGGATTTTCTATTCTGTTCTATTGATCTACGTGTCTATTCTTGTGCTAATACCATACTGTTTTGATTACTACAGTTTTGTGGTATATCTTGGAATCTGGAATTGTGATACCTCCAGCTTTGATTTTCTTTTTCAAGATTGCTTTGGCTATTTGAGGTCTTTGTGGTTCCATGTAAATTTTAGGATTGTCTGTTCTAGTTCCGTGAAAGATTCTCTTGGTGTTTTGATAGGGATTGCATTATATCTGTAGATTGCTTGGGGTAGTAGACATTTTAACAATATTGGTTCTTCCAATCCATGAGCATGGTTTATCTTTCCATTTGTTTTTATCACCTCCAGTTTCTTTCATCATTTAAAAACTTTGAGAGTACAGGCCTTTCACCTTCTTGGTTAAGCTTATTCCTAAGTATTTTATTCCTAAGTATTTTATTCTTTTTGGTATAATTATACCAAATTATTCTTAATTTCTCTGCTGCTTCATTATTGGTGTATATAAATACAATGGATGTCTATACATGGATTTTATATACTGCAACTTTACTGATATATCAATTCTAGCAGTTTTTTGGTGGAGTCTTTCAGGTTTCTATATGTAGTATCATGTAAACTGCAAATAGTGAAAGTTTGACTTTGTTGCTGATTTGGATGCCTTTTATTCCTTTTTCTTGTCTGACTGCTGTCGCTAGGACTTCGACTACCATGTTGAATAAAAGTGGTGAGAGTGAACATCCTTCTCATGTTCCTGACTTTAGGGGGAAAGCTCTCAGTTTTTCCCCATTGAGGATGATATTAGCTGTGGGTTCTTCATATATGGCCTTTATTATGTTGAGGTGAGGGCTTTTATCATGAACGGATGTTGTACTTTGTCAAATGCTTTTTTCTGCATCTATTGAAATGATCACGTGGGTTCATCCTTTCTCTTATTGATGTGATACATTATGCTGATTGATTTGCAGATACTGAACCACCCTTGCATCCCAGGAATAAATCCCACTTGATTGTGGTGAATGATTTTTTTAATGTATTGTTGGATTTGGTTTGCTGGTATTTTGTTGAGGATTTCTGCAACTATGTTCAGAGGTATTGCCCTGTGGTTCTCTTGATAATCATCCTTTTATAACCTAATTTCACCAGAAATGTCAAGTTCTGCTTGACAGACAAGAACAGAAGCCCTAACAAGCTGTCTAGATGGGAAATGAAAGAGTTACTCTTATGTTCTATGGTTTCTGGTGGAAATTAGTTCTTGGGAATTTTAACTACATGATACTAAAATTCCTAAAATCAATTGCATTCATAAGTCATAAAGTATAGCTAGGATTACATTTTAAAAATTAAAAGAATAGGAGAACAAGAAGAAAAGACTAAAAGTCTCCTCAAATCGGGGCACTTGGTGGCTCAATCAGTTAAGCGTCTGACTCTTGATTGCAGCTCAGGTCATGATCTCGTGGTTTGTGAGCTCGAGCCCTGTGTCAGGCTCTATGCTGACAGCACAGAGCCTGCTTGGGATTCTCTGTCTCCCTCTCTCTCTGCCCTTCCCCACCATGCACATGCAGACACACATATATGCCCTCCCTCTCTCTCTGTCTCTCAAAATAAACAAATAAACATTTTTTAAAAATCTCCTGAAATCAAGAAAAGCAAAACCAAGTTCTGTCGAATATTCCTTTCCATTGTTAACAGGAATGCGACCAGGTCCGCAGCATCTAAAGAACAAATAACTGTGAGCACCACAGCAGTGATGCTGGACTCCCGCTTCGGGGTGGGGTGGTGAAGGTCACGGTGGCCCATGCTACTACCAACCACACTGCAGAGCCTAACAAATCACACAGGCCCGACTCCAAGGGCACACGAGCCACGGCAGTGACTGCATCGGATGCACTGAACACCTGCACAGGAGCCACACAGAGGTGAGCTGCCAAGGGACACAAGCGTTTCTCAGAAGCATTTGCAAACCCTGGTCAGATCAGGGCCTGCTCACTGGCAGTGAGGGACGCACACGGACCCTCTCCAGCTGCTCCAACCTGGGACTCCCACCGAGGCTGGGAGCAGCGGGGGACTGAACCGAGACTTTTGGGCCCTGGAGCCTCCACAGGGATGCGAGCAACCACAGGCCGCTGGCACTCCCCTGGTGCCGCACAGAAAGCTTCACCCTCAAAATACGAGGACACAAAATCTAGGGATCAGTGTAAAGAATAGCATATTATGCCCAAGTTGGATTTATTTCAGAAATGAAATGTTAGTTTAACATTTGAAAATTTACTATATTAATAGAAAAAAAAGAACATCCTATAATTATCCTGAAAAGCACTGACAAAAGTCAACAACCATTTGTTATTTTTTTAAAAAGGAAAATTCTTAAAAAAATTTTTTTTAATGTTTATTTATTTTTGAGAGACAGAGACCGAGCACAAGCAGGGGAGGGGCAGAGAGAGAGAGAGAGAGAGAGAGACAGAATCCGAATCCGAAGCAGGCTCCAGGCTCTGAGCTGTCAGCACAGAGCCCGACATGGAGCTCGAATCCATGAACCGTGAGATCATGACCTGAGTCAAAGTTGGACACTCAACTGACTGAGCCCACCCAAGGTGCCTCCATAAAGACTCTTAAAGCTTAACAGTATGAAAATAAACAACACAATTTTCTCAATGGGCAAAACACCTGAACAGACACCTCACAACAAAAATATGCAGATGGAAAATGAGCATATGAAAGATGGTCAACACCATACATCACTGGGGAACTGCAAATTAAAACAACATTAAGACCCCACTGCACACCTGCTAGAAGGCCAAATCCAGACTCTGCCCCCACGACATGCTGGCCAGGACGCAGAGCGACAGGCGCTCCCAGTCATGGCCGGCGGGAACGCAGGGCCACGGGCACGGCCGCTTTGGGAGATGGTTTGTCAGTTTCTTACAAAACTAAACATACTCTTACTATCTGATTCAGAAATCGCAATCCTTGCTATATGCTCAACAGTGCTGGAAACTTATGTCCACACAAAAACTTGCGTATGGATGTTTAGAGCAGATTTATTCCTAATCCCCCAAACTTGGAAGCAACCAAGATGTCCTTAGCAGGTGATGGACAGATAAACTCTGGTCCATCCATCCGTGGAATATTATTCAGCAGTAAAAAGACATGAGCCATCAAGCCAAGACCTGGAAAAACCTTAAATGTGTGTTGCTAAGTGAAAGAAGCCAGTCTGTTAAGGCTACACACTGCATGACTCCAAGTCTATGGCTTTCTGGAAAACGCAGAACAACGGAGTGAGTAGAGATGGGTGGTGAGCAGGCTTGGAGGGAGGGTAGCAGGGATGGATACAAATACAAATACGCTGTTCGGCACTGGGCCGAGGGCAGCCGGGGATGGTGCTTCTTGACAGAAGAGGAACAGGCGAGCTGGGCCCTCTGTCCTCCCAGACCAGGAGCCGCCTCCAGACCCCAGAACCTCGAGGAGGAGCCTACGCAGAGCAGGTGGTCTCGCTATGTTAAGGAGACAGAGATTGGAACTGGGGAAGACAGGTCCACTCAAATTTATGGGGGAAAGTTCTGGAGAGGAGGGAGCTCTGCACAGAAAGAGCTACAAACATCTCTGTGGAGTTGCACTGAGTCCACTTAAAAATAACAGTAATAACATAAACAAATGACTTTTCAACAACGAAACTACTCACATGATGCTACAATGGACAGTATCACAAAATAACCTGGAGAGAAATTACACGAGCCCCAAATACAGGGGACTACATCGCATTTTCACTACGGGATGACTTAACATTGTTAAGATGTCAGTTCTCTACAAAGTTTCTATGGATCCAATACCATTCCAGTAAGAATCCCAGCATGCTGTGGGTTCTTTTGCAGAAACTGAATTACCTATTAAAAAATAAAAGGTCATTCGTGTCCGTGGAAATTCTGCTCCCCTGATGGTATCTTCACTCTTAATAGTTTCTTATAACCCTTCCTCTGTGTTTCTTCACAGATACGAACGCACCTTATTCCCCCTTCGTTTCACACAAAGGGCACCACACGCTACACTGTTCTTGGCCTTACTTCTCTCCAGCGAACAGTGCATCTTGGAGATCACTCCCCATTTCCACACAGAGTACGTCCTCTGTTTTCAAAGCCACTTTCACCCCGCACTGGTCAGCAGCACAGGGAACTTCGGGTTAAGGGCCAGAAGGCATATCCCCAGTGCAGCCGTCACCCGAGAACAGAGGTCTGAGGGGGCGCCCGCTGCTGACAACGAGCCGGTCCAGAAGGGCCATCCCCACCTGTGCTCACAGGGTCCCCAAGCAGCCATCTGCACTCCTGCTCTGTGATGTGCACTCTGGGAAAGAGGCCAACAGCAAGGGCAGTGGGCCAATATTTAGGAGGGCAGGGAAATACACCTCTTAGGGGAAAAGCAAGATATGGGCAGAGAAATGTTCTTACTTTGGAGCTTAGTTTTATATGCTTCGAAAACTCAACTATTAACTGAAAATTTTGACCATCTCTGCTTCTTGCCTAAATACGGGGGAATGACGATGTTGTCTCTAGTATGTTTTTAAAAGAACGCGTACCAGAGTTCCTCTTTCCGCTGTTGTTTCTGTTCTGCAATAAGAGGCGAAGCCCACATTGACTTTCTGCAACCAGGTCCCTCTTAACAAAGCCTGATTATGCTTTAGACGTGAAAAGCTCACTCACTTACCGATATCATCGAGGAGAATATTCTCAGGCTTTAAGTCTCTACAAAGGAAGAGACACAACAAAAAGCTCAGTTATTCACAAGGTGACACTGTGACTTATCAGCAATAAACAGAGACGCCTCTGCCCTGAGCAGATAACAAGAGCACGCTTTGCGGGTCGGCTCCTGAGTCCTTCACTCTGTCCCCGGGAAGGCCAAGGACCCCAGCAGACACCGTGCACGTGATGGCGCTGTGTGAACTGCTCTGCACAGGCCCGCGGATCTGACCGAAGGTCAGTGATGAAACCTACGGCCCGGTAGTAAGGCATTGGTCTGTAATGAACTTGGCTCAATTCCTCTTACCGTTAATATACTTTTTAAAAACGTCAACGAGTGGAAACCTCCCCCACCAGAGGAACTCAGCTCTGAGGGGCAGCGGGCATGGATCCAAATCCCGGCTCTGCCACTTTTCCACTGTGTGGCCTTATGCCCAGGTCTCCGTGTCCTCACCTGTGACACAGTGAGGAGCATACCCACCGCTTCCCGGCGAGGCAGGCGTGGGGGGCTCAGGCCTTGCAGCAGGAAGTGGGTGACCAGCAGCGACTGTTATTCATAGTTCATTGTGATGGGGGGGGATACCACAAACTTCGAATAAATATAGACCACTAAAGACTAAAATAGCTTAAATGTAATATTTCAAGCTGCTGCTTGTTTGCTTCTTCCCTTAGAAAAAATTTATTTTTCAAAGGATTTATATTTAACTCAGATCTCCAATGTGGCCCTATCACAACACTCCATGTGCCCTGAGCATCGCCCCCGATCTGCGGCCAAATGACAAGAACCTACAGAGGGAACGGAAGCAGCAGGACAGACACTAAGCTTGCAAGAGCAACAGAGGCTGGAAGGCAGCTGGCCTCCGGAAGGCTCTGTAGAGAGACGGCCCCACGGAACCAGGAGTGGCTGAAGTGAGAGCACCGCCCCGCACAGCCCACGGCCGCACTTGGTAGAAAACCTGCTCCAACCAACACCCACAGCTGTGGGGAAGGAGAGAAGTTACCCTGTTCCAAGCTCAGGGAGACAAGAAGCTTCAGAGAAACACTTCCTGTAGCAACACCCATGCCACTGTGGTAATGGCCTCCCTGGGGACAGACACCAGTGGCAGAGGCGCGGGGCCTTGTGTGTGTGCAGTTTCTTTTCTTCTTCTTCTTTTTTTTTTTTAACTTATTTACTCAGAGGTGCCTGGGGGGCTCAGTCGGTTAAGCATTGGACTTCGGCTCGGGTCATGATCTCGCGGTTAATGAGTTCGAGCCCCGTGTTGGGCTCTGTGCTGACAGCTCAGAGCCTGGAGCTGCTTCAGATTCTGTATCTCCCTCTCTCTCTGTCCCTCCCTCCCCCTCTCTTTCTCTCTCAAGAATAAATAAATGTAAAAAAATTTTTTTACATTTATTTACTTATTTTTGAGAGAGAGTGAGTGAGCGAGCACGAGCAGGGGAGGGGCGGAGAGAGAGGGAGGGAGAGAATCCCAAGCAGGCTCTGAGCTGTCACACAGAGCCCAACATGGGGCTCGAACTCAAGAACGGTGACATGGTGACCGGAGCTAACATCAAGAGTCTGACGCTTAACCTCCTGAGCCTGGCACCTCTGCGCTTGCATTTTCATTCTCTAGCCCCATGCATATGCTCTTGCATTATCCGGGTGGAATGACAACATTTTTGTTTTTTCCTTTGTTCTTTTCTATTAAAAAAAAAAATCCTAATAAATGTTATTAAAAAAAAAAAAAAGGAGCCTTCCTTGACGTGGAACGTCCACAGCCCCCTTGTTCATGCGGGTTTACACTCAACACAGCCCAGCGCGTGCCCACCCGGTTGCTAGGCCCACTCGCGGCTCCCCAGCCCCGCGCCCCCCGCACGGCGGGGGCAGTACAAGCAGCCCCCCTCCGGCGCACGGCCGGTCGCTCGCCCCCAGAGGAGTGTGCGCTGTCTCACGAAGGAGTTGACGAAGAGCCACATCATGGCAAGAGCCTCCATGTCCGCCAACTGAGGCAAGGATCGGGACGACGCGGTTCATCTGTACAACGGAAGACCACACGCCAAGAGGAAGGAGGAAACCCGGCCGTTCGCGGCAACGTGCACGGCCCTCAGGGCGTCGTGCTGCGCGAAGGCAGGCGGAGGACAGACACCGCACG
>CM053567.1:189722621-189850004 GCA_028646485.1 Cryptoprocta ferox
AGAGTAGGCGAGCCCGGGGTGGAGAGTAGACGAGCCCGGGGTGGAGAGTAGGCGAGCCCGGGGTGGAGAGTAGACGAGCCCGGGGTGGAGGGTAGGCGAGTCCTGGGGTGGAGGGTAGGCGAGCCCGGGCTGCGGAGTAGGCGAGTCCGGGGTGAAGAGTAGGCGAGCCCGGGGGGAGGGGGGCAGAGTAGGCGAGTCCCGGGCGGGCGGGAGAGTAGGCGAGCCCGGGGTGGAGCGGGGTGAGCTGAGCTGGAGAGTTAGGCGCGTCCGGCAGCAGGTGGGCTCAGGTAGGTGGGACTCAGGACACCGCGTACAGCGAAGACTAAGCCAAGATACTTACTACAAATCTACTATTCACTTTTTCCAGGATCCTCTTCTCGTTTAGAGCCATTGCTTCACCTTTCCTCCTCTTTATTCTTTTCTTCTCTAGCTTTTTACAGGCGTACATTTTCCCTGTAGCTCGCACTTGACAGGCACAAACCTAGTTCAAAAAAAGAAAACACAAGGTTTGTACGCACCTGACATCTCTAGGCTGCTGGCAACCACCACCACCACCACAGCCTGTCGTCTCCTTGGCAATCCCTCTGGCCCAGAGCATGTGATGGGCCACAGCCACTCCACTCGCGGACACGACAGTTTGAAGCGGGCTCCTCCCTCCTGCCCCAGCTTCCTCGGACACAACCCGGTGAGCGCGAGCGGGAGGCTGTTCTCCAGGAACTCGGGCCACCGCCAGCGGGGACTCCTCGCATGTGACCGCGGCAGCCGCTTGACTCAAGGGTCTCCTGGGCCTTCTCAGTTTTTGTGCAAGAGCAACACTTTTTGAAACTAAAAACATTCATCTTTTTTTAAGTTCAAGAATATAAAAAATAGATTTCATAGAATTTGTAACCTTTCATATATTTATTCTACTTAGTTATTAAAACAATATCTATATGTACTTAACATTATGAGAAAATTTCCAAAATTACAAAAATGGAGAGGAGGGAATAATAAGCTCCCAAGCCCAGCTTCTGGCCTGTAAGCTCAAGGTTACCCTGTGCCTTCAGACTCCCGCCCCCTATGCACGCACGCGCGCACACACACACACACACACCCTCTACGCCACACCCACACCATACCACACACACACACACCACACACCCACCCACTCCACAACACAGACACATGCACATTGCACACATGCCCACTCCACACCATACACACAGCCACATCCCAGACACACTCCACAACCACACACACACATATACATGTGTACACACAGCGCACACACCTACTGCACACTGTAGACACGTATGCACCCCCACACATGTGACACAGGCACATACTACGTGTGCACAAACACAATTACCTTCTAAGCAAACATAAGACATATCATTTTAATCCATCCATGAAATGATTTCGATGATAAAATGTAAAGTTCATTGTGGAAAATACATAAAGTATTAATAAGGACAATGATAAAATTCATTGAAATTCCAAGATAACTATCATTAATATTTTCTGTATAGGGTCCTGAGTTCTCAGTTTTGGCGGGGGGAACTGGCCTTATATTATAGAATAGGTAATATTTTATACTGTTTTCCTCTTACAGTGGGACTCTTTTCTCATCATTAAATGTTCTCCCAATGTACAAACTCCAAACTTTATGTAATCATTTTCCTATCATTAAGACTCAGCACATAAATCTTGGCATACCTCTTCATCATTAACTTAAGACAATTCTTGTAAGTGAAACTGCCAAGTCAACGAAAGAGAAGGAAGAAGAGGTAAGGGTTCCAGGCCCTGCACTGTGGCTGGATATGAATACTCACCTCTGCTCACAACAACCTAGGATCGCCTCCCTTTCAAGGGTACGAAGGAGATGGTGGACCCATCCACACAGCTGGAAGCGATGGAACAGGAACTCGCCTCCGGGCTGCCTATCTCTTACAGACACGCTGTCTCCACAGCTTGCTGCGGTCCCTACGCCCATGCACCCACACAGTTCTACCAATTCTCTTTCTGCTGTTCCTGCCTAAGAACCCTACAAACCCATTTTGGAGGACTTCAAGCATAAATGAAAGTACTGAGGTTGACAAAATAAGACCAAAGTGTTTGTCCTTCCAAACCCACTGAAAGGGTATTAGCATTTGGAAAAAGTAAATGCACCGTAGGAATCTGGATTCCAAAGGTACCGAGGCAGGGCACCTGGGTGACCCAGTCGGCTGAGTGTCCGACTTGATTTCAGCTCAGGTCATGATCCCAGGTTGTGGGATGGAGCCCCACATCAGCTTGGGATTCTTTTCTCTCTTCCTTTGCCCTCCCTCTACCCCCTCCTCCTCCTCCTCCTCCTCCTCGTCGTCTTCTTCTTCTTCTTCTTCTTCTCTCTCTCTCTCTCTCTCTCTCTCTCTCAAATAAAAAAAAGGCACTGAGGCTGTCTACATAGGGTCACAGTGCTCCTCCCTCTGACAGGTATTCAGAATAGAAACAGATATTCACTCCCTGCTCAGACTTGATGTAATGAATAGCACATTCAGAACAAGTCTGTGAAAAACCACAACACTGTATTGATCCTTATAATCTTTTGTTTGGAAACACAAGAAAATGTGTTAAAAAGTAACCTATAACTATCATAAATACACCAAGTCCTCCACAACAGTTAAAATCTGCAAACATGTTATTACTGAGTCCGTTTTTAAATGCACATATGGCTACAATTAGAACCACACTCTTTTGTAAACACAGATCCATGTGCTTGAAATTGAAATGTCTTTTCCTCTGTTCTCAGGCAAAATCTGAGTTTTTATACTTGGCGATCAGGAAAGGTAGAATAGCATGAATTAAAGAGAGCAAATAACTTTCCTGCTCTAGGATGTATGGAAAGAGAGGGTGGATTTCTTACAGAAACATCTATCCCAAAAGGGTGACAGGGAGTGTTTTGGTTGAGATCATTCAAAATACTCTAAAAGGTCTCCAGAACCGTATCTGAGGGACGGGACCGCGGATTCTCCTGACGTAATGGCTACAAGGTCGGTTTCTCACCACATCCAATTACAGGTCTCACTTGCAGCAAGCACAAGGCCTCGAGGCTAGCTTCCTAATTCATGTTAAGTCGATTCTGGTGCCTTTGGTTTAGGCTTTCAATTGGAATTTGGGAGCATGCATGATTTAAATCACAAGTGGGCCGTGTGACTTGCTCCTGACTAGACATACAACTGCTGTCCCTCTCTGGCTTTCCTGGCTCTGGGGAGTTCTGAATGCCTGAACTGCGCATGACCACTCTAGACAATTAATGAGGCAATTAACACCTCTTTACGTTACCTAAGCAGAACTACATACGATTCTTTGTCCACCTCCCACAATAGTCTCTATGTGGGAGAGCCATTGCATTTAGACCATGTCTCATGAATTCGTGGACAGTTTCCTCAGAATTTCCCCAAATTTACACATTGTCTAGTATCTTTTGATGTAGGTGTGGGGGCACATATACACATCCAAACAGAGTTGACATAAATAAGCCTATTTAATAATATACCCTGTACTCAGTGAGCTTTTAGGCTAGTCCTAAATTATGGAAATAGAGTAACAGAAATTTCACAATATGGAAACAGAATCATCTTTTCAATCAGGACAAACTGACTGAGCCTGAACATCGGACAGTCGAACACAGGAAAACAACTTCTATAAGAAACATGATGTAAAGAAAAAATCACAAAGATAGCACATTTCTTTCCAGATCTGAATTTTTTAAAAGCATATAGCAAAGCATCTTCTGTTTGAAGTTTAATCTTAACTCTCATGGTTGGCCAAAATTATTCCCAAAACACACAGTAAGGAAATAAAGGTATTGGTAAAGTTGAAGCACGTCTTTTTATTCCCTTGCTCTCTTACTTTTCTAGAAATATTGTTTATGGTTAGTCAAGCATACTTACCTCCCCAAATCCGCCTTTTCCTAGAACTCTGTAATGTCTAAATGTGTCCTTTGTTATTGGTTGCCTGATTAATTAAAAAAAAAAAAGCTTCAGGTCTCACATCGCATTGTTATTTTAAAACAGAAAAAACCTAGCCCTTGTCCTGCCTTATGTATGAAACCGCACTGTGCAAAGCAAGTGCCGAGGGCGCGGGTGCCTGTGCTCAGGGCCACCGTCCCCTCTGCTGACACCGCTGTCTGCACTAAGACAGAAGCGCATGTCAACACTGAAGATTTACCAAGTACACTGAAGATAGATACGGAACAGTCCAAGCAGCCTTAGAATAATTAAAGACAGGTCAGCAACTAGTCTACACTATGAAATATTTATGAATTGGGCCAGTCAGAAAGCTGCAGGGGAAAATGATAGATCTACAGTGCACTATCCTGTGGGAAAAGAACCTCAGAGGAGACGTTTATACCAACGTCTGGAAAGAAAGGTACAAGAAGTAGAAGTGGAAATGTAACCAATCAGTCATAATTGTGACAACAGTAACACTAGTGGCACCTAACACTTTCTGAGCACTTACTTTGTACACCCAGCACTGCTGAGCGTTTTAGACACATTTTTCAGGTGGCCTCAGCAGCCCAGTAGGGTAGCTTCTAGAATTGCCTCTATTTTACAGAACAAGGACCCGATGCTCATGAAGGTCAAGTCCTTTGACTGACTCCACACGGCTAGTACAAAGCTGAGCAGGGCTCAGACCAGAAGACTGAACCAGTGTGCACTGCACTGGTTTATACTTCTGTCCATCTAGGATACGTTTTATTTTCTAACTACTATACCCATGGGCTAACTGGCCATTTTAAAAAGAGAGAACAGAGTCAACTAAATCAGAAGAAATTATATAACACATATTAATAATTTCTGCACAAAAATACCATATACAGCCCAAGATTTCCAATAGTATTCTGACAGATGGAAAAACACACATCAATCAGCACACATTCCAAGAACTTACTACTTGTTTTTGTTGAAGTCTAAATTAGAACATACCTTTCCAGCCATTTCCACTGTAGAAATCGAGAAAAATATGGGCTTTCCTGGTATTCTTCAAATGGTCTTCCACTTAAATAGTTATGAACAATTCTAGAAAAAAATTTTACGTAATTCTATACATTCGTTGCATTAGAGCTGGAAAACAGCTGTGCTCAGTGCCGTCCCGAACACTGGTTACAGGAAGGCAATCATTATACACAATTAAATATATTGAATTTTGCAAGTATAGAATTCCACACTAGTTTCTAATGTTATCAGTAAAAATATGAAGGCAAGAATTCAAAAGAAATGAAATTGCTTACCCTCCCAAAGTCAAAGGTTCTTTTTATGTATATGTACTCAAGGTATGTGTGTGTGCACGTGTGTGTGCATATGTGTGTGCATGTATGCATGCAGGAGTGCACATGTGTGCATACACCCAAGCATGTGTATTTCAGCAGGGAATGTAAATATTTTGTATATAAGATTAGAATGAATATCTAAATGATAATAGTCATATGGTAGAAAATGTTAATATGTGACACCACCTTTTTTTAACCTTGAAAAGCTTAAATTAAAGCATCCAATGAATTATTTTATGCTATACATTTCCTGAAAATTTGTACAATTAGTCATGCTTCTGAGGTTTTATTTATAATTTTATTACAAAAGTAATAAAATTCTTTTTTTTTTTTAATTTGAGAGAGAGTGCAAGTGGGGAGAGGGGCAAGAGGGAGAAAGAGAATCTTAAGCAGGTTCCATACTCAGTGCAGAGCCCTACAGGGGGCTCGATCCCACAGTCCCTGGAACGTTACCTGAGCCGAAACCAAGAGTTGGATGCTCATCCGACTGAGACACCCAGATGCCCCGAAGTAATAAAATTCTTATTTGGAGTGTCGATAAGGACAGAATGTAGTCTGTCATTTAAAACAGCTCATTAGTGTGGCGCCTGCGTAGCACAGTTGGTAAAGCGTCTGGCTTCGGCTCAGGTCATGATCTCACAGTTTCTGAGTTCGAGCCCCACATCTGGCTCTGTGCTGACAGCTCAGAGCCTGGAGCCTGCTTCAGATTCTGTGTCTCCCTCTCTCTCTGCCCCTCCCCAGCTTGTGCTCTGTCTCTGTCTCTCTCAAAAATAAACATTAAACATTTTTTAAAAATAAAAAAATAAAACAGCTCATTAGTCAGTAAGCATCTAACTGGTAGACTGTAGGCAGTGTGCTAGACACAGGAGGGACAATTTTAGATTAGGCCTACCTTGAAGAATCTGCCACTCAGCCGGGGAGACTGGGCAGTTAGTGCGCCGTGACCAGAGTTATTACAGCCAGGCCTGGTGTGCTCAGAACAGCTCCCCTGGGAAAGGAGGTGTTAGGAAGGAGGCTTTGTGAAGGTGGTGTCTGAGCTGAAACACGAGTCACCCAGAGAGGGAGAAGGAAGGCTCCCCCAAGCAGGGGCAAGACTCCAAATGGGAAAAGATCATCATTCATGGGGAATTGCTAGTAGGCCAGTAAGTGAAGAGGCTTCGGGAACGATTCCAGCATTTTTACTGATTGTTAGAATTGAGCAAGCAGGGGCGCCTGGGTGGCTCGGTCGGCTGAATATCTGACTTTTGATTTCAGCTCAGGCCATGATCTCACAGTCATGGGATCAAGCCCCAAATGCGGGACTGCGTGCTGAGTGTGGAGCCTGCCTGGGATTCCACCCCCCCTCGCTGTCTGCCCCTCTCCCCAGCTTGCATGCGCTCTCTTTGGAAGGAAGGAAGGAAGGAAGGAAGGAAGGAAGGAAGGAAGAAAAAGAATTCTGAGCAAGCCACTTGATTTCATTTCATTTGGTAAAAGGAGGTTATTCACAAGCTCTTGACTAATTAGTATCATAGCAGTGATTCTCGAAATGTATTCTGAGATCTCTCTGGATTCTGATACCCTTTCAGTAGGGGGAGAGTGTTGATAATGAAACTATACTTGTAATCATGCTAAGACCTCATGTACCTTTTAAAAGCTTCATTTTCAGGGGCTCCTGGGGGGCTCAGTCACTTAAGCATCAACTTTGGCTCAGCTTATGATCTCACAGTTCGTGAGTTTGAGCCCCACGTCGGGCTCACTGCTGTCGGCACAGAGCCTGCTTCAGATCCTCTGTCCCCCTCTCTCTCTGCCCCTCCCCCACTGGTTCTCTCTCTCTCTCTCTCTCTCTCTCTCTCAAAATAAATAAATGTTTTAAAAAAACACCTCATTTTCACAGAGGGTTTTCCAGAAGCATAAGACATGTGACATAGTTGCTCTGACGGCTAGGAGAATGCTTGTGTCTTTTTATGCTTAAAACCAGAAGTCACATATACAAAAGCGTTGAATGGGGTCATGGCGCCAGGAGATGGGGAGGATAGAAGCGGCTGCTGCGTACGACCTCAGACCCGAGCGCTGTTCTGGAGGCTACGAAGATCACCTCCTCATTTCCTAGTGTCCTCCACCTGGCCCAGCCCCCTTGGCCTCCCCCTCAGCCTTTAGGAACAGTCTTTGTGGACATTCTTCTCTTGGTCCCAGACTAGGAGAGGCGCCCTGGCAACCTGGCCCGCACTTGTGGGACACTCAACAATGACCGAAACGCATCCAGGTCCTCATCCCTGGAACCTGGGACTGTCAACCTACATGGCAATGGGGATTTTGCAAATGTCACTGAGTTAAGGGGGTTGAGATGGGAAAGTGATCCTGGATGATCTGGGTGGGCCCTAAATGCCATCACATGTGTCCTGGTAAAAGGGAGACTGAGGGAGATTTGGACACAAAGAGTAAGGAAAGGCAAGGGGAAGGCGGAGGCAGGGAGAAATGTGAGGATGCTCTGCTGCTGGGTTTGAAGGTGCAGTAAGGGGCCACTAGTCAAGACACGCATCACTAGAAGCTTGGAAAACCAAGAAAATGGATTCTCCCCTAGATCCTCTAATGATTCAAGGCCCTGCTGACACCTCGATCTCTGCCCAGCGATGCTGCCTTCAGACTGCATGTGTGTTGCTTTAGGCCATAAGTCTGTGGCAATTTGTTACAGCAGCAACAAGAAACTAATACAAATTTCTCAGTTACTCTACATGGTTATAAGCCCCTAGGAGTAAAAAACCAACTCATTCATGCTCATCATTTTATTCCTGGAAACTAGATCAATGACAGGCACATAATAGGTGCTTAATAAATGTCTTCCAAAAAATAAGTAATAAGCGAAGCCTCGGCAATTTATATTTCCTTAAGGCATGTGAGAATGTAAACTCAAGTCAGCAGCAGTTTATTCTGTTTCGTCCTCTACCATAACCTCAACCCAAAGAAGCAAACTATGAGGACTTGAAAGGCATCTCCCAAAACCACGCTGAAGTCCTAACCCTGGGCCTGTACACTGACCTCACCTGGAAGTCGGGTCGTTGTAGATATGATTAGTTAGGACAAGGTCACCCTGGAGTCAGGTGGCCCTAGTCCAACATGACTGGTGTCATTATTAGAAGAGGAGAAAACACAGGGACAAAAACACAAGGGAAGAAGGCCATGTGACAGCAGGGGTTGAAATGCCGCGGGCACAGGCCCAGAAACACCAGGACTACTGGCCACCGCCAGAACAAGAAGAGGCAAGGAAGAACCCTCTCCTCGAGGCTGCAGAGAGTACGACCCTGCAGACCCCTTGACTTCAGACCTGCGGCTTCCAGACCTGTGAGCATCAAGTCCTGTGGCTCGGAGCCTCCTGAGTTGGTGGGACTGTGTTACGGCAGCCTTGGGGAAAGGACACAGTCCCTGACACGGAGTCAGCACCCAACAAGTGCCTGCTGAATGAAGGAGTAAGTGATATCTGCATGTTGCCTAACAGCACACAGGACCACGTGTCTTGGGCCAGATGACTCCAGAAACCATTCTTTCTTCCTGTGTACGGAAGGAAGGCAGATTTACTCAAAGTGCTCTGACTTAGAATTTTCAGGTCCACATTGCAAACATCCAGAGAAAAGATGTTTTCAGCGAACGCTGAGGTCTTTAAAAAACAACATTTCATGGCAATCTTTTCATCCCAGACACAAGCATTTTAGAAAGCTGAGCAGAGGGGCCAGGGGCCCACAAAAGCACGCACACACTGGCTCTCCACAACGTGACCCATTTCAGTGAGTCATTTACATCGTGTGATTATCACCCTTTGTTTACCTCTTTCTTGTGAAAGTGACCATTTAATTTGGCAAGTACTCCAATAAGAACCTGTCTCCTGCAGAGAAGCCCCCCCCCCCCACCGTGAGCCCCGTCTCCATCTGTGTGGCCCGGACCGGTGCTTACCTGGTGCACTCCTCAAAGATGTCCTTGGAGGGGCTCTCCTTCAGTCTTAACCTACATTCCCTCAAAACATGTGAAGGTATTTCTGGTAAAGGGGCTGCCGACTTCTTAATACAGAAAAAAATCAAATGCATAACAATTAGTGATTTCGTAATTTACCAATTGTAAACAGAACTCAATGCTCGCTGTAAAAAATATTGCAACATCAAGTGTGAAATAACAAGCCAAAATGCCACCTTCACCCTCCACCCCAGTCCCATTTTCCACGTTCACTGTGGTGTCTGCCTTTTAGATCTTCCCCCCCATATCAAACCAGAAGGAAAAGCAAGGGAGCCAAGAGGCATCTGTGCACCAAGTTCAAAGCATTATTCGCAACATCCCACCTTTCACATTTAAATATGACGTTAGCCGTGCTTTGTATGTGACCTTTATCAGGTTGAATAAGTTCCGTTCCCCCCTCATTTGAGTACGTGCATGAAGAGGAGCCTTTGGATTTTGCTAAATGGCTTTTCTGCCTCTACTAAGATGGTGGTCATGTGGGAGGTTTTGTCCTTTATTAATATGCTCTATTATAATATAATTGATTATCAGATGTTGAATCAACTTTGCATTCCTAGAATAAATCTCACTGGGCTTTGGACATGATTTTTTAAAGCTGTGAATCAAATGACTGAATTTTAATATTTGGGAATACTGAAAAGAAAACTAAGGAAAACTAAAATTGAGTACAAAGATAAAGAAAGGCAAGAGTGAAAACATACAGTCTCGCCTTACTTTTAGATGCTTTAGATAGTCTACACTGTTGGAATTTGAATAAAGGAGTTCCCTTTTCAAGATGCAAAACAAGATGCTTATTGTTTTTAAAGAAAAGACAAGAAAAAGGAAAACAACGAGGATGTGAGACCCATTGTTATTTTTGCGGAAAGCACAAGAATAGTTTCCTCAGTTGAGGTTACGAAAAAATAGCTTTCGGGTTACACCATCTTCAGGCCCATAAACGTCCCTCACTGGGCCACAGACGCACGTGCGCCCCGCCCCTTCCACATTTGCTACATCTGTCATGATTCCTTTTAAATTACGTCTTTTGGTGCACGTGGCTGGCTCAGTCTTTGGAGCACAGGGCTCTTGACCTTGGGGTTGTGGATTTGAGCCCCATGTTGGGTGTAGAGATGACTTAAAAATAAAATCTTAGAGCACCTGGGTGGCTCAGTTAGTTAAGCATCTGACTTTAGCTCAGGTCATGATCTCGGTCTGTGAGTGCAAGCCCTGCCTCAGGTGAGCCCTGCTTCTCTCTCTCTCTCTCCTGCTCTCCCTCCATTCTCTCTCTCTCTTTCTGCCCCCCTAGGATTCTCTCTCTCTCTCTCTCTCTCTCTCTCTCTCTGCCCCTTACTCACTTGCGCCCTCTGTCAAAAAATAAAATAAAATAAAATATTTTAAAAATACATACATAAAGTCTTTCTTCTTGACAACCTCCCTCGCTATGTGACTATTTCTTCAGGAAAGGTAAAGGGGAAAAAATGAGTTAATAAAAAGATAAAAGAACTTGACAGGCAGGAGGGGAAGATGGGGGCAGAGTAGGAGGACCCTGGGCTTGCCTTGTCCCACGACCACAACTAGATAACTACCAAGTCACCCTAAATAGCCCAGAAATCAGTCCGGAGACTGGCAGAACAAATCCCACAACTACAGAAGAGGCGACAGGGAAGAAGATGGAAATTCGGAGATGCGGGTTGGGAGAGAAACAGATCATGGCCGCGGAGGTGGGGAGGGCGTCGTGGAGAAGGAGGAGAGACAGACCAGCACACAGGGGAGCACATAGGGAAATAGAACCCCCATAGCAATTGGTTTGGAAAGTGGCAGGGCCCGAATTTCATGAGTTCTTGCAGCGAGCGGGGCTTAAAGCCTGGAGTTTGAAAGGTCAGCACGCCTGCTCTGGGAGAGCTCAGAGGACACCGGGCGCTCCTGGAGAGAAGGCAGGCAAGCAGCTCGCAGACATGCACACGGAAGGCAGTGATCTGAGGGTGCCGGGGAGGTTAGCTGCTCCTCTGGGAGCATGTCTCAAAGAGACAGTGTTCACAGAGGGACCCCTCTGGGAATAAAGGAACTAGCAGGTGCCATTTCCCTCCCAGCCCCTCAGCATTAGCACAGAGCCGCCTGCGGGGAACAGTGCAGCCCGACACTCACCATCTAAATTGCTTACACCAAGCCCGCCACCGTGCTTTCCAGAAGAAGCACCTTTCCCAGCTATGTGTGCCTCAGTCCCAGCGTGGCAGGCCCCTTCCAACACTGGGTCTCCCGCCCTGGAAATTTTCCAGAATCTCTGTTCTCGTGAAGGCAGCAACAGGTCACATTTCACAAGCACACCAGAGCACACCAGAAATGTACCAAACACTGCACACAACAGGCAAAGAAGGATAAGGCTCCCGGGACACAAGAGCAGCATGCACACGGCACACACTGGAGACACTCCTGAGTGCCAGGGCCTGAGGAACAGGGTACACACACTGCAGGGCGCTCCAGGGCCTGGGGGGCAGGGGACACCGTGCTGCAGGGCACTTCAGGACCTCTTCTTCATAAGGCCCTTACCCTCAACAACAGGAGGCAGAGCTGACTTCCCAACACACAGAAACAGGCACAGAGACATAGACAAAATGAGGAGACAGAAGAAGTCCACAGCCAGAGAGCCTAGCAAACAGATATAAGTAACATGCCTGATGGAGTATTTAAAGCAGTGATCATAAGGATACTCATTGGACTTGATAACCACAAATCGAAAACCACTGAAAAATGAATAAAGAGACAAAAATGCAAATATATCACTAAAACAACCAGCAAACTATGAAAGAGAGAAAGACAAAGGATCAGAGAAAAGCTTCAGAAACAACCACAAAACAAGTAATAAAATGGCAATACATACATATCAATCAATAACTTTGAATGTAAATGGTCTGAAGGCTCCAATTAAAAGACATAGGTGACAAAATAGATTAAAAAAAGAGGTCCATCTATTATATGCTGCCTACAAGGGACTCATTTTAGACCTAAAGACACTAGTGGATTAAAAGTGAGGAGAAAGAAAAATATCCATCATGCAAATGGTGATCAAAAGAAAGCCAGAGTAGCAAAATTTATATCGGACAAAACAGACTTTAAAACAAAGACTGCAATAAGGGGGAAAAAGGACACTATATAATAACAAAGAGGGCAAATCAACAAGACGATAAAGCAATTATAAATATTTATGCACCCAACCTGTAGGCACCCAAATACAGAAAACAGTTCATACCAAACAGAAAAGATCTAATCAATAATAATACATCATTAAAGCCATTTATGAAAGACCCACTGCTAATATCATCCTCAGTGGGGAAAAACTGAGAGCTTTCCCCCTGAGATCAGGAACACGACAGCGATGTCCACTCTCACCACTGTTATTCAACATAGTGGTGGAAGTCCTAGCCTTAGCCATCAGACAACAGAAAGAAATAAAAGGCATCCAAATTGGCAGGGAAGAAGTCAACTTTCACTCTTCGCAGATGACCTGATACTCTACATAGAAAATCCGAAAGACTGCTAGAGCCGATCCATGAATTCAGCAAAGTTGCAGGATACAAAATCAATGTACAGAAATCGGTTGCATTTCTACACACCAATAATGAAGCAACAGAAAGAGAAATCAAGGAATCAATCCCATTTACACTTATACCAAAAACCATAAGATACCGAGGAATAAACCTAAGCAAAGAGGTAAAAGATCTGTACACTGAAAACTATAGAAAGCTTATAAAAGAAACTGAAGAAGACACAAAGAAATGAAAAAACATCCCATGCTCATGGATTGGAAGAACAAATATTGTTTAAAATGTTGACACTACCCAAAACAATCTACACATTTGATGCAATCCCTATTAAAATAACACCAACATTCTTCACAGAGCTAGAACAATCCTAAAATTAGTATGGAACTACAAAAGACTCTAAATAGCCAAAGTAATGTTGAAAAAGAAAACCAAAGCTGGAGGCATCACAATTCCAGACTTCAAGATATATTACAAAGCTGTAATCAAGACAGTATGGTACTGGCACAAAAACAGACACATAGATCAATGGAATAGAATAGAGAACCCAGAAATGAACCCACATATATATGGCCAACTAATCTTTGACAAAGCAGGAAACAGTATCCAATGGAAAAAATGCAATCTCTTCAGCAAGTGGCGCTGGGACAAACAGGACAACGACATGCAGAAGAATGAACCTGGACCACTTTCTTACACCATACACACAAATTCAAAATGGATGAAAGACCTAAATGTGAGACAGGAAACCGATCAAAATCCTACAGGAGAAAACAGGCAGCAACCTCTTTGACCTCAGCCACAGCAACTTCTTACTTGACACATCTCCAGAGGCAAAGGAAGTAAAAGCAAAAATGAACTATTGGGACCTCATCAAAATAAAAAGCTTCTGCACAGCAAAGAAAACAATCAACAAAACTATAAGGCAACCAACGGAATGGGAGAAGATATTTGCAAATGACAAATCAGATAAAAGGGTAGTATCCAAAATCTATAGAGAACTTGCCAAGCGCAACACCCAAAAAACAAATAATCCAGTGAAGAAATGGGCAGAAGACATGAATAGACACTTCTCCAAAGAAGACATCCAGATGGCCAACCGATACATGAAAAGATGCTCAACATCACTCATCATCAGGGAAACACCAATCAAAACCACAATGAGATACCACCTCACACCTGTCAGAATGGCTAACATTCACAACTCAGGCAACAACAGATGTTGGTGAGGATGCAGAGAAAGAGGAATCCTCTTGCACTGCTGGTGGGAATGCAAACTGATGCAGCCACTCTGGAAAACAGTGTGGAGGTTCCTCAAAAAGTTGAACATAGAACTACCCTACAATCTAGTCGTTGCAGTAGTGGGTATTTACCCAAAGAATACAAGAATACAAGAACACTAATTCAAAGGGAGACATGCACCACTTTGTATATAACATTATCTACAATAGCCAAACTATGGAAGCAGCCCAAGTGTCCATTGACTGAAGAATGGATAAAGAAGATGTGGTTTATGTGTGCAATGGAATATCACTTGGCCATGAAAAAGAATGAAATCTTATTTGCAACGACATGGATGGAGCTAGAGAATAAAATGCCATAATGAAATTAGTCAGTCAGAGAAAGACAAATACCATATGATTTATTCATATGTGGAATTTAAGAAACAAAAGAGATAAACACATGGGGGGTGGAAAAGAGAAGGGGAAGCAAACCATAAGAGACTCTTAATGATAGAAAACAAACTGACGGTCACTAGAGGGGAGGTGGGGTGGTGTAACACTCAGAGGGAAAATTCAAACAATGTTTAATGTTTTGACTAATCATTGTGAATACAGTTATACAATAATGGCAGCGTCAAATGATTTTTAATGTAAAAAAGGTTTATTTCTGTCATCAAACAAATAAAAAAATAATCCTATTCAGGGATTTAAGTTAAAAAAATAAAAAATAAAGGAAGTAGGTAAGTGCGACTTCCCATCAACTCCTCCCAATCAGTGACTTGGGGGTGTCTATGAGTATGTGGATGCCGTAGTAGCTACGTTGGAAAAGAATGATCCAGGAGCCATGATATTGAGGCTGGAGACTAAGACAAGCACGAGCTTTGGAGTCAAAACCTGTCCGGTCTGAATCACATCTCTGCCTCCACCAGTTGTGTGTATGTCTTTGTAACCACCTGCTAGTTCACTGGCTGCTCCCCCTTGCACCGGCGAGCTCCCGCCGCTTGAGGGCCCTGCCAGCCTCAGTGAGCCAGGCTCAGCAACTGAATATTGTGGACTCAATCCCACAACACTATTCTCCAACCCCAGTCTCTGCACGTCTGATTCCTGGCCCTGGCGCTTACTAGCTGTGTAACCTCTGGTAAGCCACTCAATCACTCTGATTTTCAGTCTTCTCATATGAAAATAGACATAATTATGTATCCAACTCCTAGGAATCTTACCTGTTACATGTACAGGGTATACTAAACTGTAAGAATCTACTAAATCAAAAAGCATAAAAACTAAGGTCCATTAAAACTTTTAGAAGAAAAATGTTATTTTCAGTCCCAGACAGACAAATGAAGTTCTCTAATTCTGTATTCTGTTTGAGGAAACAGAAACTTTTAAATTCGTTGAATCAACTTTCTAAGAGATTTGTTAATTTCCTTACTGACTCAAAAGAAAATGCATAAGAGGAATTTTTATAAGAAATTAAAGATTTTAACATACTTGTTATATCTTACCCAGCTAAGTAAACATGGCTATGTGGTCTAATTATTTCAGTAAGTATTCACAACTCTGCACATCTAAAGAAGAAAGCGCACCTCGGCAGTCCTGAAGAACGTGCCCAAGATGGACAGTCCACAACTTCTGCGGTCCTCGTCGTCGGCCACCTCATATTCTGCCTGATGGTAGAGATGAGAACAAGGAAAAAGAGTAGTTAAGCTTCCCCAGCTTCAGGATGTTTCAAATTCTCTGACCTACGGATTCCCTTGTTACCCTATGAACCACAGAGAAGCTCCAATTGATGTGATATTGATCAAGTATGGGCAGCTCTTCCTTGGGAAACTAATGGCGATAGTTTTCTCTTATGGGTGAATAACGCAGCAGAGCAATACATCCCATAAGGCTCTGTCATATTATACTCTCCGCCCCTACATGTGGCCACATGAAATAGAGCCACATAAACAGCTTGGGTGGTTCTAGGCCAACAAAGGATAAGCAAGGAAGAAACTGAAGAGAAAGAGAAGAGAGAAAACCAGAGGAGAAATCGTAAAAGCCTGGATAAGAATTTCAAGAAGAAGCTACTCAACAAGGTCAATAGACCTGGAGACTCGGGCCCGGGGAGGCCTCCATGCAGCCACCGGGCTCTGCACGTCGGGGCCTTAGCAGAGCAGTGAAGCTAACTAGATGGGGCCAAAGACATTAGTGAGGAGATGAAGAGCCAAGGAAGTGTGTCTGCCGACCTCACACCTGATGCCGCACCCCCCTCCCCCCGGCACAGGAGCCACGGCCTTCAGGCTGACGGCCCGGCCAGAGCCAGCTTCACGTTCCATGTCCAAGGGCACTACTCATCTTGACTAGGAACTAGACCCTGTTTACTTAGAGAACCTTCAGACTTACAAACTGGATGCTAGATGGCACATCGATGGAAAAGAAAGCCCTGTGATTTTGCGACTGTCTGTTGACACACAAGCCTGGCAGGCAACAATGTCCAGTTATTCAAACGCGAATCTAGTCACTGCTGTGCTGGTCTTCGCAGATGTGATTAAAGTCTTTACCAGTAACTTTAGGTAAAGGAGATTATTCTAGATAATCTGGGTGGGCCTGATCCAATCAGTTGAAAAGCACCTTAAGGCCAGAGCTGAGGCTTCCTCAGAGGAGTTTTGCCCAAGGACAGTGGCTTCACCCAGTTTTGGAGGGTTCCCTCCTGCCCTACAGATTTCAGACTCTTCTGACCAGACCTCACAGTCATGTAAGCCAATTCCTTGCAATAAATCTCTTAATCAATCTCTCCTCTTGGTTCTGTTTCTCTCCCTGCACACTCACTGACACAGATGACATTAATTCAGTCAACAAACACTAAGCAGAGAAGAGAGCAAACAGCCATGCCAGGTGCCAGGAGGGAGAGAGATAAGATGCAATCTCTCCACTCAAGAAGCTCCAAGGACCTGTAAGCGCCTCCCACAAGGATAGTCCAAGGAGCAAGCACTGCACAAACGGCATAAGCAGGTGTCATCATTGACCCACACAGCTAGCACCAAAGCCAGAGTAGAGCAGAACCTGTCACGGCAGTCAACTGGCGGTCCCCCAATAACTAACAGTCTCATAATGCCACCAGGAGGTCCAAACCTGAACCAGCTTCAGCAATGCAGCTCAGCCACTTTGAAATGAAGAAGAATCGTAGGTCCCTAAATTCTTAAATTACAGCAGCTTGGCAAATATAAGCCAATGGATGAAGACATATCCACACTCTACTCCTGGAGTAGGGTAGGCGTGCCCCACTCCACCAAGTTCTAGCTGGAAAAAAAAAAAAATCACCTCTTTCCAAAGCGCTCTTATTCTAGTAAAGGTACCAGGAAGGAAAGGGCTGCCAGAGCTCCAGGGAGAGTAGGTAAGAGTCTCACATGTTTTTCCGAAAGAATTCAGGCGCACTCCGTTCTACTGTGCTTTGCTTTGTTGCGCTTCACAAATAATGCATTTTTTTTTAAATTGAAGGTTTGTAACACCCTACAATGAGCAGGCCTGTTGGTGTCATTTTCCCAACAGCACTTGCTCATGTCATGTCTCTGTGTCATGATTTGGAAATTTTTGCTGTATTTCAAACTTTTTAATCATTATGTTTGTTATGGTGATCTGTGATCAGTGATCTTTGACGTTACTTGTAACTGTTTTGGGATGACATGAACCACACTCATACAAGGCTTAATAAATGTGGTGCGTGTTCTTACTGCTCCATTCCCCAGCCATTCCCTTCTTTCTCCCCCTCTCTCCTGGGGCCTCCCTATTCCTTGGAACACAACAATGTTGAAATTATGCCAATTAATAACACTACAATGGCTTCTAAGTGTTCAAGCCAAAGAAGAATCAATCGATGTGGCAAACTTCTATGTTGTCTTACTGTAAGACACTGCCACAGACACCCCAATCAGCAACCCCCACTGTGATCAGTCAGCAGCCATGGGCATCAAAGCAAGACCCTCCACCAGAAAAAAGATGACAACTTGCTGAGAGGTCAGATGACGGTTAGCATTTTTAGCAACAGAGTATTTTTTATATTAAGGTATGTACATTGTTTATTTAGACATAATATTATTGTACAGTTAATAGATTGCAGTATAGTGTAGAGGTAAGTTTTTTAAATGTTTATTATTTTGAGAGAGAGAGAGAGAGTGAGCAGAGGAGGGGCAGAGAGAGAGCAACAGAGGATTTGAAGTAGGCTCTAGGCTCTGTGCTGACAGCAGAAAGCCCGATGCAGGGCTTGAACTCATGAACTGCAATATCATGACCTGAGCCGAAGTCAGATGTTTAACCAACTGAGCTACCCAGGTGCCCCTAGACATAACTTTTATATGCAATGGGAAACAAAAAAAAAATCATTTGACTCGCTTCATTGCGATATTCACTTGTGGGGAATAAGTTTAAGAATTCCCTGAGCTTGCACCAATGGGTTAACATGGCTTAAGGCGGAAAGCCACCACAGGGCAAAAGCGTCCCCAGCACAGAACAAAGCATGGAGCGGAAAGACGCTTCCACAGGACCAAAGCATCTGAGAACAGGTACAAGTGGAAAGCCCCCGCAGCAGGGAGAAAAGTCCAGAGCTAATTAGCAAGAAAAACACCTTGTTAGCCCTGAAGTAGCATGCTCTATCTGACACTGCCCCTAGAAAACTTAAGACAAACAGACACGGTGCCTGGTGCCTGCAGTAAACAGCCATCGGCTTGGTGCCAGGACTGATTTGTACTGACCCAAACCCCTAATACCACATACCTTTGAAACCCCCTTTCTCTCACACACATGAGTTATGATCACTGTTTCATTGTCTCTTTCTGCACATCCATCACATTTGTAAGCCTTCTGATCCTAATAAATACGGAGCAAGGACCCTTACTCGGGGTTCTTGTCTCCTCTCTTATATTAGCCTCTCTCGTATTCAATTCTGCATCCACTCTCTTGCTGGACAAGAGAGAACTCCAGACTCTAAGTCTGTGACATTCACTTCACTGTCATGGTCTAGAACAGGACCCGACCCATAATATCTCCAAGTGTGCCTGCATTGACCATATGTTAGAAGGAGGATCACCTGCTTCCAGACTCCAGTTGACCACAGGCAACTGAAACCATGGAAGGCAAAACTGCGGATAAGGGGGAATATTATATAGGGACTTCCATACCAAGGTAACATGACACTAAGAAACTAATTTATCCCCTCTTACTATCATTACCAAGGTCTACTTAACTTAGATCTAAGTTTTTAGATCTAGTTTCTTAATTTTCAACAGCACAAGACTGGGTGGTTCAACACTGAGATAAACTGCTCACCACTGCATCTAGGAACTCGATGTATGTCTTTAGATCATGTCTTGTATCACAGAATTGTCTGAAGAGAAGTCTTCCTATTGGCTGCTTGTCACAAAGGCTATTATAATCCTTTTCTGGATGGAGAAGGGGGATAAGAAATGAACAAATATATTCATTACAATTCAGAAAGTGCTTTTCTGAGCCTGCTGTTTTCACCTGATAAAATAAAAATCAATGATAGTATTTGCAGTATTTTTTTTTAACTACTGGTTTGTTTACTAATCTAGACTGGGTTATCATGAATATTTCTAATTCCTACACAAAGTGAAAGAAAGGTAGCTGGAAGAATTGATAAAGGTGTGTGAAGCAAATGTCCCAGGAAATGTCCCTGCTCCCCTGCAAAAGGAATTATGCTTGGGAGCAGTACTCCCTGGGGAACAGAGCAGTCGAGATTACAGCGAAGGAAAAGAGGGGCAAGAAAGAGACCTGGCTCCGTCCCTGTACAGGCCTGACCCCCCCAGAGTGTTTGGGACAAGTTGCATGCATGTGAAATACACCACAGGAATGTACTAAATTACACTTTTAAAAATTCTTTGCCTTTTTGCTACCTTTTTACACTTTTACAAGTTACGAATATTATATATTCTTAATTATTTTTTTAAAGACACACACTGAGATTTTATTTTATCTTACAGAGAGAGAGTGAGTGCATGCGTAAGTGGGGGAAGGGGTAGAGGGAGAGAGAGAGAATCTTAAGCAGGCTCCATGCCCAGTGCAGAGCCCTGCTCGGGGCTCGATCTCACAACCAGGGCTCAATCTCACAACCGTGAGATCAAGACCTGAGTCAAAATCAATAGTCGGACACTGAACCAACTGAACCACTCACATGCTCCTGTGCTTAATTATTTTTTACCTGCTCTTGTTGTTTTTTTTCTTCTCAATAGGATAATATATTATATACCTTAACCTTAGCCCAAACACTGATATTGTTTTGAGAACAATGCACTGATATTTAGTCAAAGTATCAAGAGGGATATTAAAACAAAAATGATGGGGACCCTGGGTGGCTCAGTTGGTTAAGTGTCCAATTCTTGATCTCAGCTCAGGTCTTGATCTCAAGTACTACAGTAGGCTCCACTCTGGGCACAAAGCCTACTTAAAACAAACAAACACAAAAATGTTATGTTCAAAATAGGTTAATTTAAACATCGGCAAGAAAATCAGTTGCTCTGAACCTGAAATGAATGTTATGTTCAGGTACTTCTAAAGTGGCTCTAAAGCTGAAGAATTAAAATTCGTGAAAAATAAGCAAGCCATAACAAATTCCTCAACTAAAAGGCTTGTTAATGCCAAGTAATTCTTGGAATCTAAGCGGCCCTACTCTGGGTCACTGAGTTTGCATATGGAAAAGGACAGGCCAGGAGGTAGCTATTATGGCTGCCAGTGCACAATCGCTTCTTTCAACAAACAACGGTTTTTGCAAAAATTCTACTATCCACGTTGTCTAATTTACTACCACATTTTATTTTAGGGATACTATATTTAAAAAACAGGGACGCCTGATTGGCTCAGTAAGTTAAGCGTCCAACTTTGGCTCAGGCCATGATCTCATGGTTTGTGGGTTCGAGCCCCACCCACATGGGGCTCTGTGCTGACAGCTCGGAGCCTGGAGCCTGCTTTCGATTCTGTGTGTGTGTGTCTCTCACTCTGCCCCTCCTCTGCTCGTTCTCTCTTTCTCTCAAAAATAAACTTTAGGGGCTCCTGGGTGGCTTGGTCGGTTGAGCGTCCAACTTTGGCTCGGGTCATGATCTCTCAGTCTGTGAGTTCGAGCCCTGCGTCAGGCTCTATGCTGACAGCTCAGAGCCTGGAGCCTGCTTCGGATTCTGTGTCTCCCTCTCTCTCTCTGCCCCTCTCCCATTCACGTTCTGTCACTCAAAAATAAATTCAAAAAAATTTTTTTAAAAATTATAAAAAATTTAAAAATAAACTTTAATAATACTTATTTAAAAAAAAAAAAAAAGAACCACCCAGCTGAAACCCTGGAGACAAGCTGGACTTCCTGAGGGAGCCGCCCACACACCTCAGTCACATCACGAGTAGACCTTTTGGGACCTGCTCACTGCTGAGGGCCACCCAGGTCCTGGGGCAGGGGAGGTGATGTGGGGGCAATAAGGGCTGGGGCCAGGCGGCCAGCCAGCAGTAAGACCAGCTGGGGGCCAGAACAAAGGTAGCAGAGGGGAAGAAAGAGGCCAATTCTCTGGCGACAAACGAACTTCACAAGGCAACTTGTTCAACTTCTGTCAAGTCTCCCCCTTAACAGTGAGGACATCCCGCTAGGAACCACAGGAGCCCACAGTCTACCCAGGGGACAATGAGGACACAGGTGGCTTGCGGCAGCTGATGCGGTAAACAGGTAGAAGGCAGCCCCACTCAAGGAGATGGGAACCTGTGAGCAGAGCAGGTGAAAGGAGCAGGGAGCAGGACAGACCCGGACTCTGGCTTGCACTGTGCGCAACAAGACCTGTACTGTGTGGGCAGCACTGGGGAAATCAAGCTCATTCACTGATAGAGAAACAGAAGGAGGGCCTGGGAGGCTCCCATGAGCAGAGGAAGGCACTGCAAAGCTGATGGCCAGAGTTGATGTGCGGTGGGCGGCCCCTTGGGGACATCCAGGGTTTAAGCACCGCTCCGGACGGGCGCCTGGAGGGCTCAGTCGGTTAAGCCTCTGGCTCTTGATCTCAACTCAGGTCATGATCTCAAGGTTTGTGGGATCGAGTCCCAAGTGGGGCTTTGCACTGGCATCATGAATCCTGCTTCGGATTCTCTCTCTCCCTCTCTCTAACCCCTCCCCCGCTCTCATGCACACAGGCTCTCTCTCAAAATAAATAAACTTGAAAAGATAGTTTTTTGTTTTCTAATTCTTTTTTTTTTAAACATTTTTATTCATTTTTGAGAGACAGAGAGAGAAAGAGTATGACTGGTGGGGAGGGGCAGAGAGAGAGGGAGACACAGAATCCGAAGCAGGCTCCAGGCTCTGAGCTTTCAGCACACACCCCGATGCAGGGCTCAGACCCACTAACTGTGAGATCATGACTTGAGCCGAAATCGGACTCTTAACTGACTGAGCACCTCCGGCACCCCTGTTTTGTTTCCCAGAGCCCAGGAGATGTGGGGAAGGGAGCAGCACAGCGAGGAGGAAGCCACCACAGCAGGTCGGGGGGAGCAGCCAAATGTCTCAAGTTTATGGGGGTGCAGTGGGGGGGGTGCATAACTGTGGGTACATATTTCAGATTGTTTTGTTGCATTTTATATCATCCTTAGACACTAAAAAATACTTGCTTATTAGAGACGGATTCCAAACTTTCCAAATTGATTTCTTGATTACCCTTAATTTCATCCAGAACTCTAAATGCTAGATCTCAGTCCTTACTTGTGAAGGAAGCTGCCTGACTGGCTCTATCAGTCTTAATTTAGGTGCAGCAGGAAGAACTAGGATGATTTGCACTTTCAAGTGTACATCCTAAAGCCCAGACACTAGGGATGGCACCGCCAACACAGTGGCTATAAAATCTCTGAGTAAATGATCACATGATGCAAGCCACGTTTGCTGAAAGATCTTTAAAAACATAAACACAGGGTAAGAGCCCCTTGGATGTTTCTGGAAGGAAGCAGGGCAAAATCAAAGAGCATGGGGAGATCTAGGACAAGTCTGGGTCACGTGACACGCGCCTCTCTCTCCCCTCTGGAAAATGACACCGCTGCCCTCAGCCCACAGTGCTGGGTAAGGGCAGGGACCAGAGGGACTCGACACACCACCTGGCTGGGCAGGCCGTCCACCAACGGGATTCCGGGGACGGGCCTGTCCTGCAGCGGTGAGGGGACAGCAGGGACGCTCAGACTGGACAGCACTGACATGGGCACCTCACGGGAAAAGGTCTAATTTTACCTAGTCCAGTTCTTGTAGACTGGCTCAGGTACAATAGCAAAAATGATGCCTGATTCCAAAAGACCGTGATTCTAACGTCTCCCACTTATATTTAGGTGGTAGGAACGTAGGTGATTATTTATTCAGTAAAGTCCATTTTCTTTTTCAAAATATTCCATCACACAATTTGTGCCATCCTGCAGCAATTAAAATGTTCACACTGATAACACGAACAGAAGAACCTTAGAGAAATGACAGCAGTGACATCACAAAACCCATGGGAAGTGATATAATCAGGGAACTTAAAAAAAAAAGTTTCTCTAAATCAATCTAAAACAAATCTGGCATTTAAATACTCACACACAAAAAACTTTAAATCTATTTCCTTTTACCTTATCTGGCTCACAATTCTATTGATGGTTTCACTTTTCCATGCATGAGATTTCACATGTTACTAAAACACCATAAACTACAGAAACGTGCCACAAAATACGTCTCAGAAGCACCTGCTTCCGTCTTCCCATCAGGGGCCCTGGCCCCGCAGGAACCAGAAGATCCAGCTTCTTCTTTTGACCCCTCAGAGGCTGCACAGTCAACCACCTACTGCCCCAGTCATGAGGGAGCAGATGCCCCACAGGGAGTCCAGGCCACAGAGGGGAGGAGCCCTGCCGCCCTGGACAGGGAGGGCCAGCACCGAAGCCTTCCAGGTCGGAGCCCTCGGTACACCAGAGTCGAAGTCTGCTCCCGAGAGGCTGTCCCCCATGGGCAGTGTTGGGAGGGGAGCCGGCCACGTGAGACACTGGTGCTTCTAAGTGCGCCAAATTCTGAGGCAAGGATGAGCCACTTACCAGAGCGCTCTCACTTACTTCCGAAGTGACCCTCCTTCAGAAAGAACACTAACTCAAAGTTTTATAGCTCGTGGATTCTCTCCGATCCGCCAATGTAGAACCGAAGGATAAACATCAGAAAGACCCAACATGTGCTTACTAGCACACTAAATCACACGCATAGGCAAACTAATAAAATAAGCAAAGAGCTGCATACACAGTGGAGGGTAGGTAGAAACACCACTTTATTCAGTGAGAAAGTCGACCTGTACATCTTCCCTGAAGCAACTCTGCTAACATCACCATTTCACTCATTCCTTCATTCACTCACTTAACTGTGAGTGAAACAGAGACCTTGACCTTGGGACAAGTCCAGTGGCCACTCGACCTCTGCGCTGACATGCCCACCAGCCTGGAGCCGCCCTGGCCCCCGGTTCTCTGGACCCCTCCGCTCCCCAGACCAAGCACTAGGGATGGCACCGCCAACACAGTGGCTAAGAAACAGATATGACCTCTGACCTCTTGGCAGAGATAGTTATAAATAATCGCACAAATAAGCATAATTACAAGTTGCAGTAAGCCCTTTGAAGGAAAAAGTAATGTCATTTACTTCATTCTGTGTACTAAAAACCACCCCCAATCAGAAGTGTACAGGGGTAATTTATATGCAAATATACATGAATGTATTTCTATGATCCTATGAACATATTCAATAGCATAAATAATCCTAAAGTTTATAATACCTTAATTATAATCCAAATGTCAAATAATGAAATCAACCTCTGTAGTAATCAGTTGGTACTACATGCAGAAAAAAATTACTATTAACCCTATGGATCAAGTATCAGTTGGCCCAAAGAAGCATGTCCAAAAAGATGCTCGACATCATTAGTCATTAGTGAAATGCAAATCACACTGGTTAGGAGGACTATAATGAAAATAAGCATTGGCAAGGATGTGGAGAAACCGCAACTCTCATATATTGCTGCTGGGAATGTAAAATATGCAACTGCCTTTAGAAAACAGTTTGCCAGTTCCTCAAAAAGTTAAGCCTAGAGTTACCATCTGTAATAGGCTGAATAATGGCCCTCCCAAGGTATCAGGTCCTAATCCCTATAAATATGACCTCATTTGAAAAAAAAAAAAAAGAGCCTTTGCAAATATGATTAAGTCAAGGATCTTGAGATGGACAGCTGGCCTGAATTATCTGGGTGGGCCCTAAATGCAAACACGTGTATCCTTACAACTATCTAGAAATAAACCCTCACCTTCACAGTCAGTTGATGTTGATAAAGGTACTAAGACAATTCAATAGTCATTCAGTGAATGGTTCTGGAACAACTGGATATCCAAAGCAAGAGAATGAAACTGGATCCCTTAAAAATGGTTAAAATGGTAATTTTAATGTGTACCCTACCACGAACACAAACACTTGTACATGAATGTTTCTAGCAGCATTATTCATAATAGACAAAAAAAAAAAAAGGAAGCAACTCCTCAATCAACTGATGAACAGATAAACAAGCAGTGACATGTCCATACAATGAAATGTTACTTGCCAAGGAAAAGGAATTAAGTACTGATTCACGCCACTGCATGGGTGAACCTTGAAAGCATTGTGTTCACTTCTACAGAGATGATTAGTTGGGTCATTGGGAGAGGAAATTTTACTACATTACTCTTCTGTTCTATATAGAACAATGTGCATATACTACTTCTTAAAAGAATAACACCTAACCAGTGGTACAGTGCCAGACGTGGCCCCCAGACCGGCACTAGTTACTCACCAATGGAACGTCCAAGCTCGCTGCACTGGCTGACAAGGGGCAGCTTCAGCATTTCCCTCCATTTTCTACTACGACCACTTTTTTTGCCACGTCCTCCTAAATTTGGGGAAAAAAGTATTTTTTTAATGAAAATACAGTCTCAAAATAATTGGTCTTAGCAGCTTGACAAAGCATGAGAATCCCAGGTGATACAATTAGTTACTGGCTCTATCATTTGGAAACCGTGTGACCTTGACCTTCTGTAAGTAACTCTGCTGAGCCTCGGCTTCGAAATTTGTAAGCTGGACCTAACACATCATACATGGCTGCATAGCTACTATGGATTGAACACCTGCAAAGTACAGGAAATACAACAGTAAAAAGGACAACATCCCTTCCCTCCGTTCTAGTGTGGGAGATTTAAACAAAACACCAAAAAAGCAGTTAATGATAAGTGATTAAAAAATTAGCCAATCATACAGTGCTAAGTGGTATGAAACAAAATCAAGCAAGGCGAAGGTGAAGGGCGCAATTAAGGCTAAGGTGAGATCTGAGAAGGCTTCTCAAGAGGGTCACACTTAGGCCTGAAGGATGTGTGGGAGGAGCCTCTGGAAGATATGGACGAAGAGCATCCCCTAGTGAGACAAGAATGGTGGGAAAAGCTATTAGGTCATATTTAAAAAAATTTTTTTTTAATGTTTATTTATTTTTGAGAGAGAAACAGAGTGCAAGTGGGGGAGGGGCAGAGAGAGAGGGAGACACAGAATCTGAAGCAGCTCCAGGCTCCGAGCTGTCAGCACAGAGCCCGACGCGGGGCTCGAACTCGCGAACCATGAGATCATGACCTGAGCTGAAGTCCGGCGCTTAGCTGACTGAGCCCCCCGGCGCCCCTATTAGGTCGGAATTTTAGCAGATGGCAGCCACACCTGAGGTAAGTGGAGCATAGAGAGATACTGAGTCTCTATGTTGTTTGTACATCTGAAACTAAGGCAACGTTGTGTGTCAACTACACTCAAATAAAAGAAAATTTTTAATAAAATAAAAATCTAAAAAGATAATATTTTTAGAAATACCTTTTTAAATAAGCACCTTTTAAAACAAAACTTGGAACACCTGGGTGGCTCAGTCGGTTAAGCATCCGACTTCGGTTCAGGTCATGATCTCACAGTTTGTGGGGTCGAGCCCCACGTCGGGTTCTGTGCTGACAGCTCGGAGCCTAGAGCCTGCTTCTGATTCTGTGTCTCCTTCCCTCTCTGCCCCTCCCCTGCTCACCCTCTGCCTCTCCCTCTCTCTCTTTCTCAAAAATAAACATTAAAAATAAAACCCTGGAGAAATTAGAACCTTCAATTTTAAGCATTCTGAGGAGCTGAAATTTTATCCAATTTCGTCCAAGAGAAAATAGCACAGTTTTGGTCAGTGACTAAAGACTCCAAGGCTGTTGGAAAGAAGAGAAATCCGGGGGAAAGCCGTCTTCTGGGAAGTGACGGGCCCTGGAGGGTGGCCGCACGGCGGACTCCGGAGAGAAGGCCCGGCTGCGGGTACAGATCAGACACGAGTCTGCCACACGGATGACGGTCAGAGATGCAGGGGCTTCTTCCGTGGCCGTTTTGCTCCTCTACTTACCCCCTCCCCTGCCCCATTTCAACTGGGATCATGACTCTAGACTTCTATCCCACTATACAGAGGCCCCAGAGCACCTCAAGGTCAACATGTTCAAATCAGACTCGATTTATCTTCCGCTCGAATTCAACCATCTTTCCACACACTACGCCTCGAGCGGACCGCCGACCACGTACCAGAACGGAGCTGGGAACTGTGGCACTAATTCTCTCTCTGAAGCGCCCCAGCCATTTATTCAGAAAGCATTTGCAGCCCAAGTCCCGTGTGCTGGGCACTGTCCGGGCGCCAGGCACACAGCAGAGGGTCAGGTGGCCAGTGCTGCCGTCAGAGGCACTCCTGTCCCCTACTCTCCTTGCCCACACTATTAACGTGATCATTAGCCTCTTCTTCTGACTGGCCTTCCGACCTCTGGTCTTCCCTTCCGGACCCTCCTCCATACTGCCTTCCACGGTCACTTTCCTAAAATGCAAGTATCAGCCCAGTCCTGAGGCTAGGGATGAAGGGGAACAGAGCACCGCCCTGGCCACCATCACTCCACAGGCGCCGTCCCCAAGCCGCACTATCTACAAAGGCCCCAAAGAAGCAAAAGCAGGTTCCGTCCTGGACTGTCACTCTGGGCTTAGTAGTGTAGGCAAATCCCTCCTCAGCTCAGGCAGATCCACCCCACAAAGCCTGCCCCGCCTTCCTAGGGAGATGCAGGGACTCCTTCCTCTTCATACCTTTTGCATCTTGAAAACATCTTCATTAAATCCCAATGATGGCACATTCTAGGTTGGTGGCCTAACTCCCAGTGTATCTCCAGGATTCAAAAAATGATTGAAGGAATAAATAAATGGGCCCCCAGGCGCCCAGCACACTATGAGTGGTATACTGCGCACCGCAGACACTAAAGGAAAAAGCTGGAGGCACTGACTACAGAGCATAGGTCAAGAGGGGGGATGAAACTGCCAAGGTCTAAGAGGAGGAGGAGGAAGTTAGTGTACTGAGCCTTATTATGTGCTGAGAACCTTTCTAGGAGCTTCATATATATATTGACTCATTGAATCATCCCTCATCCTATGATGGAAATACTACTACTATTCCCTTTTTTCAGATAAGGCACCAAAGCAAACAAGTCACATAATTTGCCCAACATCACACGACCAGTGAGATGTGTCGGGGGTGCCCAACTCCAGGAATCCTGCTTAATCATTACTGCTATTAAGAAGAAAAATGGTGTAACCAAAGCCTTTTTTTTTAAAGTACACAAACATTTAAATTATTTGCCAGAAACACATTTAGAAATTAAGTTATCTTGTGAAATGAAAATATTACACCAAAATTTCCCAAATGTTGGAAGTGGTGGCAGCCCTAATAGCAAGCGGCCCTTATTACTACTGACTCTCAGCTCGCTACTCTGCCAGAAGATCCCAGCGTGCTCTCACTAGATCCTCCCATCAATCCTACGAGGTGAGTACTGCTACTATGCAGTTGTAAAGTTGTTATGATCCTAATTTTATAGGTGAGGAAACTGAGGCACAGAGATGTATAATTTGCCCAAAGCATTATAAGCAGCAAACAGAGAAGCGGGGATTTGAGCCCAGGTAATCACACTGGCCAAATGGGGACATAACCCTTTGTCATAACAGCTCAGTTTTTCTATCAGTGGTTAGGACCATGCTAAGGTAAATGCATCAGGTGAGAAAGAAATGGACCAAAGAGCGCTCTGGCCTACAAATTCTGCTGGATATTAAGGGGTTTAGGACTTGGTTTCCTACTGTGAATACCACAATTATTTTTATAACATATTCTGGGATATTAGATACTATCCTTAGTCCTAGACCCGCCAGAAACAAGCACAATTATTAATTTGGTGTGTGTTATCCCAATCCATTTGTAAATTTGTGTGTGTGTGTGTGTGTGTGTGTATAACCTTGAAAAATATATTGCTTTAGAGGAAGATTCTTTTTTGTTTTTTTGTTTTTTTTTTTTATTTTTGAGAGAGAGAAAGAGAGACAGAGCATGAGTGGGGGAGGGGTAGAGAGAGAGGGAGACACAGAGTCTGAAGCAGGCTCCAGGCTGTCAGGACAGAGCCCAATGTGGGACTCGAGCCCACAAACCATGAGATCATGACCTGAGCTGAAGTCGGATACTTAACCAACTAAGCCACGCAGGCGCCCCAGGGGAAAATTCTTAACCTGGCATCCAAAGGCCAGTATCAGAGGTTCCCTGAATCTGGACAGAAAAAAAAAAACAACTGATGTTTAGCTTCACTAACTTCTAACCAAAAGTCATCACTTCTGTCGGCCGTAAATGCAGGTAAGAGAACCACAGTATTGGTAGTGCTGTGACTTCATCACCAAGAGGATTTAGGTTTTTCTATCATGTTACAGCTGTCAGAAATAACTCAAAATGTCATTTACACTCACACTGCTTTGAAATTACAATATTGGTGCCAGATTGTCTACAAGGGCTCAGGTGACGGGGCCAAGCTTCCCTAGGCAGCTCTGTGCCTGGTAGTTGCTTGTTCAGCCTCCAAACGGCAGGTCCCGTGCCCTCGCGTGGACGGTCTGGCCGCGTACCCCACTCGCTGCGACTCCCTCAGCTGTGCTGACGGACACGGGGAAGCAGCTGAGTCAGAGGCCACCCCGCAGCTTCAAACCCCTTCCCAACCGACACAGCTTTAAAGGACGTGACCTCCACTTGCCTAGGTACTGCCTTGTTACTTAATGCTCTGGGAACAAAGCACTCCTTATAACACAAATCCATTAAAATTTTTACAATTATTTGAATACAATTGACTTCTTTTACAATCATATGTATATTATTTTATTTAGATTAAGAACCTGTACTCTAGAGGTTATTAAATTAACAGGAATGGTGTGTTGCTGCATACACCATTCTACAGTTTCATTTTTGTCTACACAGCTCAGGCCATTTTGACACAGATTATTCACTTTGTCCCAGGTGGGCTCCCTGCTGCTCCTACCCCCCAGCCCCCAGCCTCATGATCTTTGCCTTCCTTGTTTCATGTCCAAACAGCTCTTCCTCGGCAAAGCTAGACCCTTCATGTCCTCAGGTCTTTTCTCCTGGCCATCCAATCTGAACTTTCCTGTCCTAACCCCGTGCCTAACCCTTCGCATCCCCCTTCTCTGCTTTACTATCTCTTCTTAGCCCTTGTCACCGTCTACCAATCTACTTCATGTATCCTATTGAGGACCTGTCTCTTCACAAGATTAGAAACACCGTGAAGAGAGGGGTTTATCTGTGTTATTCACAGCCATAACCCCAACAGCTCCATGAGTACCTGGCATAATATAGGCATTCAGTAAATATTTGGTGAATGAATGAATTTGTTTTAAACACTATGTAGTAATAAATAAATAATAATATTTAGTAATAAATAAATAATTCTATTTATCTATTTCCCATTAATTGTCATTTAATGTCCCTAGTTTCCAGTATTATAAATAACGTTACAGCGAATATTCTTATAAATGTCTCCTTTACCACCATTTCTGCAGAGTGTAGACCTAGAAGAAGAGTTCTTGACCCAGGACATTAACGGGTACTGCTCAGTTGTTCTCCCAAATGGTTGTCAGTTACCATGGCTACTTAAAATACACCATACATACTGGGTGTAATTTCCTTGATAGGAGCCACTCAGGGTTACTTTTCACACGTAATGTAAGTTTGTAGAGTCAAAAAGGAGACACATTCTCTTTCTTCAGTTTAAAACAGCTTTGGTTAGTCAGAAGAAGAGCTCCATGAAGAGCAGAGGCTGAGATTAAGCCAAATAAACTTAGTTCGCTTCCCCCTTAAAGTCAGCTACAACCCCAGGGCTCCCGATAGTCTTCCATGTTCCCATATTCTTATCACACCACAGAGTTGCAGACACAACTGTGATGGTGAGAATCAGGCATCAGGACATTAGCATTCATGTTGAACAGGGGGCCTCTCAATGGTACACTGTCGTCACCGCCTTCAGCAGGAAGCCACCTGCCGACGCTGGCAGAGCCACCATCGGCCGGGGTCCTATATGACCAAACAAGAGCACTGCCGCCAGCTGGACCATCTGCCTGGCCTCTTGCAGGACAGAGAGAACTTCTACTGAGCTGGGGATTATGCTTGGGGTCTGTATGTTACATCAGTTCAGCCTACCCTAATAATAAGGTGTGCTCAACTGATTAACAGGACAGCTCTAGCATGGGACTTGGAATATTAGAAGATAAAAATGAATATGGCTGGATTTATTTGAAAATAAAATTGTTTATTTATTAACACACTCACCATTGACTTACATTTAGTAGCAACATCACTTAGTCTGACATTAAGAACCACAAAGAAAAAGGACCTCTGCAAAGCACAAAGTCAACATGCTAAAACTTGCACATTTTATTTACTCATAAAAGAACTTCTTAGGCCCTAATGTCTTCTCTTATTTTATTCACAATTCTTATTACTTGGATTTGATTTCCTTATACCACAACAAATTAGAAACAGAAAGTTACTAAAGAAAAAAATACTTGTAACAGGTAATTTATAGACAGATCTATGTGACAGCACATTGAAAAAATAGCCATAAATCATGATAAAAAGGAAAGATAAGCATTCAAAGCACGGCATCGAGGCCACCTGGCACAGGGATAAAGAGGCACATGCCACAGGTTTTAGAGCAGCTTTTAACATATGGAGGATCATAATATGCCCCTAAGTCATCCAAAAGAAATTAACTCAGTCTCTATTTAATAAAGGCAGAAAGGATACACTGTAGAAATGCCAATTTTAAAGTGTCAATGCTCAAGGAAGTAAATCCTAAATGACTTAGACACCTCAGAGACTAGAATAACGTATTTCCCGGTTTCAGAAAGCAAAGGTTTCTCTGTATTTCGTGAAATAAATGTCTTTCATTGAACCAAAAGAAAAAAAATCCACCAGTCCATCTCCAAAGCCCCAGTGGCCTATTATCAGAAATATATGCATGAGGCTTCCAAGAAGGAGATCAAAGACATCCTCATCCAGAACAAACAGACCCTGCTGGTAGCAGCTCCCCAGGGCTGCGAATCCAAAGGGTGGCAGTCCTGGTGCCCATGTGCGCTACCAGAAAGTTTACCAATAAGCTCATCATGAGGATCAGCGTTCACCTTTATAATAAACAATTATCACAGGACTTATGGGTTAAAAAAAAAAAGGATGGAAAATTTGACACCTGCTACAACATGGATAAACCTTAGGGGCATTATGCTAGGTGAGATAAGCCAGTCATCAAAGAGACAAATACAGTAGGATTCCACTTATACGAGGTATTAGTAATCAAACCATAAGAGACAGAAGCAGAATGGTGGTTGTTAGGGACTGGAGAGAGGGGAGAATGGGGAGTCATCACTAATGGGGACAGAGTTTCAGTTGGAGAAGATGAAAAGAGTTCTGAAGGTGGATGATGGGGATGTTTACATAACAATGTGAATGTACTTAATACCACTGAACTGTGCACTTAAAAATGGCTAAAGATCTACTCAAACAACATAAAGTCACTAGTTGTGGACTATATCCATGGAATCTATAACGATGATTACTCATTTCTGAGATTAGTAATTTGTTTTCTCTTTTTGTGCTAAAAAGATATCACCCAAATTATCCACTTTATATTCACCCTGAAGTGAAAACAGATGTGCAAACACAACAGTCTTGACAAGGGTGTTGTTCTACGTAACTGATAATCCTGCAGAACAGGCAGCACACAGAGCCATCACACTGGAACGATATATCCAGGTCCAAGAACTCCAGGCCTATTTTTTGTCCTCACTGCATGCACTGTCAACATCCGCCTAACACAACCGAAGCAACAGTTGGGGACAAAACACCCCACTGGGCCTCCCAGTTCTTTCTTGTCCCATGATAAAATCACAGGGATTTTGTATTTCACCAAACAGAAAAATGAAAAAGGAGGATGGGAGAGGACACATCAGATTTCCCTGGAAGTATCTTACTTGATCAAGTCTGTTTTCACCAACACTTCCTGAGAAAGGCTACTGCAATGCAAAGGAAGCAGGGTGCACAATCTCAGAATAAACGGTGGTCTGCCAACTGCACAGATTTGCTTACTTAAAACTCAGTACAGTGCTTCACTATTCCCCTCCAACTATGTCAATGAAAATTTGGTAACTTCTGTCCCAGGAGAGACGGAGCTCCAACAGATGCTCTGCTCTTCCATCCCATTTTGTTTCCATACCCTTCACTGCATGCTCCACGTGGGGCTTTACTTACATACAAGTGCCTTCATCCTGTCTGGCTCACTGATGGCCCATTTCCCTCATACCTCCCCAAAGTCATCTTTTTCCAAGTATTTCGCTAAAAGGCCTGTGAAGAGGAAGGAAGGGATTAGCAAAGACCAGCCCCAGTGCTCCTGATGCAGAAGAGCCAGCAAGGTATACGAGTCTCCCCCAAGGAAGGTCACAGGCCAGGGCCGCAGGTGCTGCAGAGCCTTGGCCAGGACCCCAGGTTCGGTTTGGCCTCTGGCCCACGAGCCAGAGCGCAGGACAATAGGTCACTTCCCAGATCCACAGGCTGACGGGGGAATCAGCATACCCTTCCAGGCTGGGTTCTCCCTGTGTGCGTGAGAAACACTGGTCACAGGGTTTCTATCCAGTGACGAAGCAGGAGCAAAGCTGTGACAAATGGAGCTGACATCTCCTGTGTCATTTTCTTAGTAAAGTTCCCTAATTTAGATTTCCACTGAGTCATACTGGCTCATCAGTTCATATGAGCTCAAATTAATGATTTTGGTGTACTTGACTTAAGTCTTCAGGAGAAAAATAGTGTCAGCAGAACACCACATGTGTCTGTCCAGCACATCCTTCCAGGTTATCGGATTCTAGCCTTCCATGTCTCTGAGAGGTGCAGCTTTCTGCAAACTACGTGTGACAGGCAGACACGCAAGCTGTTTTGCCTGGTAGTTCCTATGCACTTAGCTTCCCTCTGTGGAAAAATCAGTTTGCCTGGGTTAGCAATCACATTTGAGCCTTTTGACTTCATTTGAACTGATTATAACATCTGCCTGGTTCCCTATGTGTGAGTAAAATAAAGCACACGTTCATTTTAATGTTATCTGTATGAGCATAATTTTACCTTTCTCTGGCAATTTTCTTTCAAGATTCCTTCCTCCTAGTCAAGCTATATCCATGGGATCGGTAAAGATGTCCCTCTTTCATTTCTGATATTAGTAATTTGTGTCTTCTTTTTTCCTTAGTCTGGTTAGAGGCTTACAGATCTTATTAATCATTTCAAAGAACCAGATTTTCACTTTGTTTATTTCCTGTCTTTGGTTTCACTAATTTCTACTCTAATATTATTGTTTTTCTTCTTTTGATTTGCTCTTCTTTTTGTAGTTTCCTAAAAGGTGGGAGCTTAGATTACTGATTTTAGATCTTCTGCTTTATTAATTTAAAAAATTTTTTAATGTTTGTTTTTTGAGAGAGAGAGAGAGAGAGAATGAATGAATGAATGAATGAGTGGGGGAGGAGCAGAGAGAGAGGAAGACACAGAATCTGAAACAGGCTCCAGAGTCAGCACAGAGCTTGACATGGGACTTGAACTCATGACCTGTGAGATCATGACCTAAGCCGAAGTCAGAGGCTTAACCAACTGAGCCACCCAGGCACCCCAGATTTTGTTTTAAAATATGCATTTGAAACTATAAATTTCCCTCAAGCACTGCTTTTGCTATGTCCCACAAATTCTGATGTTTTATTTTCAATTTCAACAAGTTCAGAGTATATATTAGTTTTTCTTGAGGTTTCTTCTTTGGCCCCCATATTATTTAGAAGTGTATTGCTTAATCTCCCAAGTATTTGGGGATTTTCCAGCTGTCTTTCTGTTATGATTTCTAGTTTAATTCCACTGTGGTCTGAGAGCAGATATTGTATGATTTCTATTCTTTCAAATTTGTCACCATGTGTTTTATGGCCCAGAATATGGACATCTTAGAGAATGTCCCATGTGGCCTTGAGAAGAATGTGTAGTGTGTTCAATTTCTCCTTGCAGTTCTATCAGTTTTCACATCATGTATTCTGACTATATGCTGTTAGGCACATACACTTTAAGGATTGCTACATCTTCTTGGAGAATTGACCCTTTTATCATTATGTAACATTATCTTTGAGAACTTTCTTTGCTCTGAAGTTTAAACTGTGTAAAATTAATATAGGGGCTACCTTTGATTAGCGTTAGCATGTTACCTCTCTCCATCTCTATTTTTAAGTTTAAATTCAAGTTAGTTAACATACAGTGTGGTCTTGGCTTCAGGAACAGAAACCAGTGATTCATCTCTTCCATATGACACCCAGAGCTCATCCCAAAAAGTGCTTCCTTAATGCCCACCACCTATTTAGCCCATCCCCCTACCCACCTCTCCTCCAGCAGCCCTGTTTGTTCTCTGTATTTAAGAGTCTCATGGTTTGCCTCCCTCTCTGTTTGTAGCTTATTTTTCCTTCCCTTCCCCTATGTTCATCTGTTGAGTTTCTCAAATTCCACGAGTGCCATCATATGATATCTTTCTCTGACTGACTTATTTCATTTAGCATAATACCCTCTAGTTCCATCCACAATGTTGCAAATGGCAAGATTTCATTCTTTTTCATCATCCAGTAGTATTCCATTGTGTGACCACATCTTTCTTTATCCATTCATCAGTCAATGAACATTAGGGCTCTTTCCATAATTTGGCTATTGTTGATAATGCTGCTGCTATGGGGTGCATGTGTCCCTTCAAATGAACATCTTTGTATCCTTTGGATAAATACCTAGCAGTACAATTGCTGGCTCATAGGGTAGTTCTATTTTTACTTTTTTGAGGAACCTCCGCACTGTTCTCCAGAGTGGCTGCACCAGTTTGCATTCCCACCAGCAGTGCAAGAGGGTTCCTCTTTCTCTGCATCCTCACCAACATCTGTTGTTGCCTGAGTTGTTAATTTTAGGCATTCTGACAGGTGTGAGGTGGTATCTCATTGTGGCTTTGATTTGTAAATTTCCCTGATGATGAGTGATGTTGAGCATCTTTTCATGTGTCCGTTGGACATCTGGATGTCTTCTTTGGAGAAGTGTCTATTCATGTCCTCTGCCCATTTCTCCACTGGATTATTTGTTCTTCGGGTGGTGAGTTTGGTTAAGTTCTCTATAGATTTTGTATACTAACCTTTATCTGATTTGTCATTTGCAAATATCTTCTCCCATTCCGCTGGTTGCCTTATAGTTTTGCTGTTTTCTTTGCTGTGCAGAAGCTTTTTATCTTGATGAGGTCCCAATAGTTCATTTTTGCTTTTACTTCCTTTGCCTCTGGAGACGTGTCAAGTAAGAAGTTGCTGTGGCCGAGATCAAAGAGGTTGCTGCCTGTCTTCTCCTATAGGATTTGTATGGGTTTCCTGTCTCACATTTAGGTCTTTCATCCATTTTGAATTTATTTGTGTATATGGTGTAAGAAAGTGGTCCAGGTTCATTCTTTTGCATGTTGTTGTCCAGTTCTCCCAGCACCACTTGCTGAAGAGACTGGCTTTTCTCCATTGGATACTTTTTTCCTACTCTGTCAAAGATTAGTTGGCCATATATATGTGGGTCCTTTTCTGGGTTCTCTATTCCATTGATCTATGTGTCTGTTTTTGTGTCAATACCATACTGTCTTGATGATTACAGCTTTAGTAATACATCTTGAAGTCTGGAATTGTGATGCCTCCAGCTTTGGATTTCTTTTTCAACATTACTTTGGCTATTCAGGGTTTTTTCTGGTTCCATGCTAATTTTAGGATTGTTTGTTCTAGCTCTGTGACAAAAGCTGGTCATTGATAGGGATTGCATTGAATGTGTAGATTGCTTTCAGTAGCACTAACATTTTAAACAATATTTGTTCTTCCAATCCATGAGTATGGATTGTTTTTCCATTTCTTTGTGTCTTCTTCAATTTTTCATAAGCTCTCTAGTTTTCAGTGTACAGATCTTTTACCTCTTTGCTTAGGTTTATTCCTAGGTATCTTATGGGTTTTAGTGCAATTGTAAATGGGACTGATTCCTTAATATCTCTCTCTGCTGCTTCATTATTGGAGTATAGAAATGCAACGGATTTCTGTACATTGATTTTACATCCTGTGACTTTGCTGAATTCATGGATCAGCCCTAGCAGGTTTTCGTTGGGAGTCTTTCAGGCTTTCCATGTAGAGTATCATTTCATCTGTGAAGAGTTAAAGTTTGACTTCTTTCTTATCAATTTGGATGCCTTTTATTTCTTTTTGTTGTCTGATTGCTGAGGATAGAACTTCCAGTACTATGTTGAACAACAGTGATGAAAGTGGACATCGCTGTCGTGTTCCTGATCTCAGGGGGAAAGCTGTCAGTTTTTCCCCATTGAGGATGATTTTAGCTGTGGGGCTTCATATAATGGCTTTCAAGATGTCAAGGTATGTTCCTTCTATTCCGACTTTCTTGAGGGTTTTTATCAAGAAAGGATGCTGTATTTTGTCAAATGCTTTTTCTGCATCTATTGCAAGGATCATACATGTCTTTATTTTTAATCTTCGTGTGTTTTATATAAGTGGGTTTCTTATAGACAACATGTAGTGGGGTCTTATTTTTCTGTCCACTCTGGCAATCTCTGTCTTTGTTGCATTTAAACCACTGATATTTAAATATCATACAATACAGGCATACCTCAGGGACATTAGCGGCTCAGTTCCAGACCACTGCAATAAAGCAAAAATCACAATAAAGAAATACAAATGGAAATTTTGGTTTCCCAGCGCATTTAAAAGGCATGTTTGCGCTAAACTGCAGTCTAGTAAGTGTACAATAGTATGTCTTTAAAAAAAATACATACCTTAATTTAAAAATATTTTATTGTTAAAAATGCTAACTACCATCTGAGGTTTCAGTAAGTCATAATCACTGATCACATATCACCATAACAAATATAATAATTTTAAAGTTTGAAATATTACAAGAATTACCAAAATGTGACACAGAAACATAGAGAAAAAATGCTGTTGGAAAGATGGCACCAAAATACTTGCCACAGGGTTGCCACAAACCTTCACTTTGTAAACAGTATAGTGTCTGCAGACCACAAAACAAGGTGTGTCTGTAGGTGGATTAATGTCCACCATATTTTTATTAGTATTTGTTGTCTCTGTCTTTGTTCCTCTTGTTGTCTTCCATGTATACATCTGTTCCCTGTTAGCTGATAGCTGTTAGAGCAATTAAGAACAAGAGAAACAAATCTTCACTTTACCTTCACTTCTTCATTTTCTGATGCTCTTCATTTCTTTATGTACATTCAAGTTTCTGAGTATATCATTTTCTTTCTCTCTGAACAACTTCTTTTAACATTTCTTGCGAGGCAGGTCTACTGGCAACACATTCCCTTGGCTTTTGTTTGTCTGGGAAAGTCTTCATTGCTCCTTACTTTTGGAGGATACTTTCACAGGGTACAGAATTCTAGGTTGGTGGGGGGTTTTCTCCCAATACTTTAAATGTTTCACTCCTGCCTTCTTCCTTGAATGGTTTCTGAGAAGAAATTGGATAGGATTCTTATATTTGCTCCCATACAGGTGAAGTGTTTTTAATCTGTGGCTTCTCTCAAGATGCCTTATTTTTTAGTTCCTGAAGTTTGAAGATGATATTCCTGGGTGTAGTTCTTTGGCGTTTATCCTGCTTCACATTTTCCGAGCTTCATGAGTCTGTGCCTTGGTGTCTGACATCAATTTGGGTCAAGTCTGTCATTATTACTTCTAATATTTCCTCTGTTCCTTTCTCTGTCTTCTCCTCCCAGCATTCCCCTTAGACATATGTTATGCCTTTATGGTTGGCTGTCCCACAGTTTTTGAATATTCTGTTCTGATTTTTTTCAGTCTTTTTTCTCCTTGCTTTTGTTTTAGAAATTTTCAGTTATATCCTCAAGCTCAGAGATTCTTTCCTCAGCCCTGTCCAATGAATTAATGAGGCCATTAAAAAGATTCTTCATTAAAAAAAAAAAAAATTTTTTTAGGGGCACCTGTGTGGCTCAGTTGGTTAAACATCTGACTCTTGATTTTGGCTCAGGTCATGATCCCAGGGTTGTGGGATCAAGCCCTGCATTGAACATGGAGCCTGCTTGGGGTTCTCTCTCTCTCTCCCTCTTTGCTCCTCCCCAGCTTGTGCGGTCTCTTTCGCAAAATAAATAAACATTAAAAAAAATTTTTTTATTTGAGAGCAAGAGAGCAAGCAAGCAGGGGGGAGGGGCCAAGGGAGAGAGAGAGAATCTTAAGCAGGCTCCATGCCCAGTGTAGAGCCCCATATGGGGCTTGATCACACAACCATGGGATCATGACCTGAGCAGAAATCAAGAGTCAGATACTCATCCAACTGAGCCACCCAGGTGCCCTAAAAGGATTCTTCACTTGTTATTGTTTTGGTTTTTCTTACCACTAGCATTTCTTTTGATTCTTTCTTAGAATTACCATCTCTCTGCTTACATTATGCATCTGTTTTTGCATGGTGTCTACTTTTTCCATTAAAACCCTTGGAATATTAATCACAGTTTTAAAAAATTCCTGGTCTGATAATTCCAACATTCCTGCTTTTACTCTGCTTGGTCTGGGAGGTCATGGCAAGAGTTCAGAGGAGAGGGCTGACATCTTGACTTAAATTTTAATAGGATCACTCTGGCTGGTGTGTTGAGAACAGACTGTAGGGTCAGCAAGGCAGAAGCTGAGACCAAGTAGCAGTCAACTGTGGTCTTCCAGGTGACAGAGGTTGATGGCTTGAGCCATGCTGAAAGCAGTGGAGGCAATGAGAGATCAGATTCTTTATATTTTGAAGGGAGATCTAAAAATATTTGTCCAAGGGCTTGATGTGGGGTGTAAGGAATTAAAAGTCAACTATAGGATTTTTGGCCTGGGTATTAACTGAAATGCAGGAGGAAAAAAATTGGGGTAGGTGGGTGTTTAGTTTTGACTCTGTGTGTGTGTGCGCGCGCGCGTGTGGATGAGGTTTTCCAAGTAGCAATGTCAAGTGAGCAAGTGGAGAATGAGCTGCAGTGCAGTGGAGAAGTCCAGTATGCAGATCTCAGTTTTGAGAGATCACAAGGGAGGGGGAGTGTGGATAGCAAAGGTGAGAGTTCACAGCCTGAGCCTTCAGAACATTTCAATAGGAAGAGATCCAGAGCATGAAGGGCGACCACTCAAGCTGTGTGAGGACAAGCACTGAAACAGCAGAAAAACACGGAGGCTGGTTGGAAGGACATAGTGACTCAGGAAACCCCCACGGTGGGCTATGTCAAGTGCAGCCCACAGGTGTAGTAAGATGAGGACTAAGAACTGACCCTGGTGATCTGGACAAGGGTGGGTTTGGGGAAGTGGTGGAGGGGAGAGCTCAGAACCCAGCACATAATTCACTGACAACTTCCCATTTAAAGAGTAAATGACACACACGCAATAGTGCCCACACCACGCATGTGCAAACACAGGCATCACCCACATTTCAATGAACACAGCAGTACACACACACAGACCCTGTGCCGCCTGGGTAAGCGATAGCCACAAAAGACCCGTTCTCCCTAGACAATGCTCCCTGGCCTGGTCTGAGGAAGAATGTCACAAGGTGAAAGAGAGAAGAATGGGGTCTCCACAGGTGTCTCTGTCACTTTGGACTGCTATAACAGAATACCATAGTCTGGGTGGCCTAAACAACACTTACTTCTCAGAGTTCTGGAGGCTGGAAATTGCTAGATCCAGGCGCCAGCAGATTCAGTGACTGGTGAGGGCCCTCCTCCTGCTTTGTAGATGGCTATCTTCTCATTATGCCTCACATGGCCTCTCGCTGCTGCATGCGCTCAAAGAGAGAGCTCTCATGTCTCTCCCCTTTCTATAAGAGCACTAATTCCATCATGAGGCCCCCACCCTTATGACCTAACGTAACCACAATTACCTTCCAAAGGCCCTACCTCCAAATACCATCGCACTGGGGATTAGAGCTTCAGTAGTTAAGTTGTGAGAGGACAGAAACATTCACTTCACAGTGGCAGGCTCAGGGCACACGTGCCGGGGAACCTGGGCAGCACCTCCTGTGCACGCCCTCTCAAAATAAATAAATGAACTTCAAAAAATCATATACAAATAATAAATACTACACTTAAGCTATTAACTAATGGAACAATGAGATTATCGTTTCTCTTCCTTCCTGCAGTTATGTTACTGTAATACTCAAGTTGACCAACGCATGATGCAATGAAGAGCCTGGAATGTTCTTCATACACAACCTCAACTACTTATCACCCCATAAGGTAAGCAAGTCATGGAAAAGTTTCACAAAGCAGAAAAATGAAGTCTTGACAGACTGAGTATCCTTCAAGTGCTGAAGCCCCCCCCCCGCCCCCCGCCGCAATGCCCCCACTGGGGAAAAGACAGAGCCCAGACAACCTATCTGCCCCTCCCCCACAGGATCACTGTTCATCTCTAATGTTTTAAACTCAAGCTTAACAAAGAAAACATTCCTTTGAACTAATTTAATTTTGAAATGCTTCTGCATTTATGATAAAATATAAACAAAGCACAAGGCTATTTGCTGCTTTTTTTTGTTTCAAATCATTTCCACTTACGTTCAAAGATGAATATAAATGATCAGAACTGCAGTTTTCCCCAATCTTTCTTGCTTGTGTTTAACTGCATTACTGTAGCCAGTAGAGACCATACTTTGGGAGAGCTTTATTTTATACACGCATCTCGCAAGTACATTATCTTCCCAGGCAATAAAGGCATTTGAAAAGCACATGATTAGAAGACCTAAAGCCAGGGTGCTTGGATTTAATCTGACCCCACCATTCACTTGCTGTGTGATCTGGGCCCAGCTGTTAGCTTTTCTGGACTGTTTGTTATTTTTTAATTTGCAAACAGAATTACTAAAACCATCTTCTTAAAGGGTTATCAGAATTAAATAAACTATTATACAAAAACACTTAAAACAGTGCTTTGTACATTTCAAATACTCAAATATTAGCTAGCTAATATTATATAAGACTATCAAGCCAAAGAAAAACTGGTAGCAAAATACATACCCAAAAAAGTCCCATAAAATGTAAGTAGAGACTAAAACTTAAGTACTAAAAGAATGAGATTATGAGACTGGATAAACCAGCAAAATCCATCTGGGTGTTGTTTACAAGAGACACCTGAAAGATTCAAAAAACACACCAAAAGTCAGAGGAAAACAGCCCAAATTAGCGGGGGGGGGGGAGCAGGTATAATAATAGACGTCAGATGAAAATACACTTTAAGGCAAATGCACTGGTAGGGATAGAGATGTATCCCTACCAGTATCCCTTCCATCGTAATAAAAAAATAAGTGACAAGAAGATACCAAAATCATTAACTAGTAAACACTTAACAGTATCTTGAAATAAAAATCGACCAAATTAGGGAAAACAAATTTGACAAATCCACAGCCTTAATGGGAAATTTTATCATAAACTGATTAATCATGCAGACAAAAAGCAATAAAAATAGAGGCTGTTTATATAATAATATTAGCAAATTGACCTAATAGATAATTGTACAGGGTCTTACCCAGCAAATAAAAAACACATATTCTTCCTAAGGACAGGTGAAACATTTATAAAAATTGACCATGTAGAGACCACAAAGTATATTTCAACAAATATCAAAACAATGTTATCTTTAACACCATGTCCTCTGATCATATGTAATTAAATTCCCATCAATAAAAAAGATCATTTAAAAAGCTGCCACGAGTTTAGAATTCCTTAAAAAACACATTCAAACAATCACGGCCTAACAAAGAAATCGCAATGAAAATCACTAGAGATAACTGAAAAAACTACATTAAAAATCTTGTAGGCTGCTGTTAACACAATACTTAAAAGTTAGAGTTTTACATTTATTATAAAAGAATAAAGTTTAAAAAGTAATAGGTTAAGCATTCAACTTGAGAAGCTAGAGGCAAATCAAAATAAAGAATACAATATAATCAAAAATTAATAAAACAGAAGGCAAACAGAGCAAACCACGTGAAACCAAAAGTAGGTTCACTGAAAAGTTTAAGACAAAAATCTTTTCCAAGCCTAACAAAAGTAAAAGACTCACACAAATAACATTCTAAATTTAAAAAATCACAGTTGCAATTGTAAAAATAGTAAGAAAATGTTACAAATAGCATTCATGCCAAATAAATTTGAAAGCTTAGATGAAAATAATAGGGGAACCCATTGGCGCTGTTCGTGGGAATGCAAACTGGTGCAGCCACTCTGGAGAACAGTATGGAGGCGCCTCAAAAAACTAAAAATTGAACTACCCTGCAATTCAGCAAATGCACCATTAGGTATTTACACAAAGGATACAAAAATACAGATTTAAAGGGGTGCACACAGCCCAATGTTTATAGCAGCAGCATCAACAATGGCCAAACTATGGAAAGAGGCCAAACTATGGAAAGAGCCCAAACGTCCATCAACTGATGAATGGATAAAGAAGAGATATATATACACAACGGAAATATTACTCGCCGATCGAAAAGAATGAAATCTTGCCATTTGCGACATGGATGGAGCTGGAATGTACTATGCTAAGCAAGACAAGTCAACTAGAGAAAGACAAATACCATATGATTTCACTCATATGTGGAATTTAAGAAACAAAACAGATGAACACATGGGAAGGGGCGAAAGAGAGAAGAGGGAAACAAAGCACAAGAGGCTTTTAAGGACAGAGAACACACTGCGGGTTGATGGAGGGAGACGGTAGGAGACCGGCTAGATGGGGGAGGGGCACTAAGGGCCACTTGTTGGGATGAGCACTGGGTGTTGTACCTAAGTCGTGAATCACTGAATTCTACTCCTGAAACCAGAATTGTACTGTGTGTTAACTAAAATTTAAAAAATTGTTCTCAGAAAACATAAATTACCAAACCTACCTCGAAAGGAAACAGTCCTGAAGATCACAATAAGTATTACAGAAACTAAATTGATAATAAAAAGAACCATCCCGACCCCTGCTTCCTGGGCAAGAGGGTCAGGGTTGGGAGTGAGGGAGACACCAGCGTCAGGCAGTTTCACAGGCAAGGCTTACCAGACGTTTCGGAGCAGAGAGACCCAAACTTATATAAAATTTTTCCTTAAAAAAAAAAAAACCTTTTAACAGACACAATTTTCACAATAATATGCACCAATCTTAACATTATGGCTTAATGAAATTTTGCAAGTGTATATACACCACATAATCGCCAGCAGGATCAACACACATTTTCATCATCCCATAAAGTTCCCTCTTGCCTCTTCGGTGTCAATCCCTCCCTTCCTCAAAGCAATCAGCATTCCAATTGGTATTATTGTGCATTAATTTCACTTCCTATTCCTGGAGCCATTAAGAATTGTTCTCTCTTCTGATTCTTCTTCCTTAACATGATGCTCCGGAGACTGGTCTGCGCTCTTGCGTATCTTGGCAGCTCTTTCTTTTTTTCCCACCACATCACATTACACATATCAGTATGTCTTTACCCATCTGCTTACTGATGAACATTTGGGCTGTTTCCAGTTTGAGACTGATCTGAATAAAGCCGCTGCAAATATTCTTGTACTAGGCTTTATGTGGACGTGTGCCCATTTTACTGGGTGTACCCTGAAGAATCCTTGGGTCACTTGGGTAGGTGTGTGTTTAACTTTATTAGAAACTGCCAGTTTCCCGAAATGGTTGTCCTGTCTCACACTCCAACATGCAACGTGGCAGAGTTCTGGCTGTAGCTACACCAGGTCTTTGCTAACACCTGATTATTGTATGCAGGTGGCGTCCAGAAGCTGGAAAAGGCAAGAAAATGGATTCCCCCACAGAACCTCCAAAATGAATCTCTAACAGTGCTCCACCTGGTCTTCAGGGTTAACTTAATTCAAGCTCTTGTGCTCCTTGCTTGCTGACCTAGCTCCCTTGGTCTGTAGCAGAACCAACCTCTTTCCCTGAGATTTGCAGACCGCTGGCCTGGAGGAACGAAGGACCAAACTTTCCCAGAAGAGAATTCTGACCACATTCAAAAGCAGCTGCCACGGATGCCAGAGAGTCTGTTCAAGGTCATGCCAACGGACAACTAACTAACTGCCTGAGCACCTGCTTCTCTTGCATGCAGCCCCCCCTCGCTTTTCCCATGCCTTCCCCCTCAAAAATCCTCCAGCTTGGCCTGGACAGGGAAGATGGTCTGTGAGACGTCTGTCTGCCTCTCTCCCCAGGCTGCCGGCTTCCTGACCGAAGCAGCCTTTCCCATTGGCACTGGTCTCTCGAGTGCTGATTTTCGAGCAGCCAGCAGACAAACCTGAGCTCAGAACCGGTTCTCCGTCTGATAACGGATTCCCCCAGAAGCTCCAGAAAGCAACAGAGCCCTTCTGACATCCTGATTCTAGCTTAGTGAGATCCACTATTCTCCAGAACTGTAACACAACTCTGTGTTGTTTTAAGCCATTTAGTTTGTGGTAACTTGTTACAGCAGCAATAGGGAGATAAATACAGCAAGTGAGGGAATGGGAGATTTGTGCAATGTGTATTTAGTATCCCGATTATATAAAAAAACTGCTATAAATCAAGATGCTATTCTGCCCTCATTTGTGCAGAAGATATGAATAAGCAATTCATGAAGAGGAAAGTTGAATCACCCTCAATATGAAAAGATGTTTAATTGGGAAAATGCAAATTAAAACAGCATTATAGACTGATTTGTACCCCACCTCCTCCCCCCCAAACTCACATACTGAAGCCCTAACCCCCTAGTGTAAACTGCAGTTGGAGATGGGGCCTTCAGGGAAGGTTAGCCAGTTGGGGCTCTAATCTGACAGGTGTATTCATAAGGGGAGTCACCAGAAAACCTCTGTCTCTCAGTGTGAACACAGAGGAAAGGCCACGTGAGGACACAGGGGGAAGGCAGCTTTGTACAAGCCAGGAAGAGGCCTCGCCAGAAATCAACAATGCCCATAACTTGACCTTGGATTCCTAGCCTCCGTGACTGTAAAAAAACAAACAAACAAACAAACAAACAAAACCCACAAAGCTGCCCAGGCTGTGTTATTTTGTTATAGCAGCCCAGGCTGCCCAAACAGTGAGATACTGTTCCATGCCCTTCAGGAGCAAAAGTTTTACAGTCTGATAATTCTCTGATTTTTAAATTTTTATTTATTTTTATTTTTTTAATGTTTATTTATTTTTGAGAGAGAGTGCACACACAAGCAGAGGAGGGACAGAGAGAGAGGGAGACTCAGAATTCAAAGCAGGCTCCAGGCTCTGAGCTGCCAGCACAGAACCCGACGTGGGGCTCGAACTCACAAACCGTGAGATCATGACCTGAGGTGAAGTCGAATACTTAACCGACTGAGCCACCCAGGCGCCCCGTTGATTTTTTTATTATGGATTATTTGGAAAACCTTTTTTTCCTTTTTTTTAAATTTATTTATTTTGAGAGAGAGAGAGGCAGAGAAAGAGAGAGCGGGAGAGAGAGAATCCCAAGCAGGCTCCACACCATCAGTGCAGAGTCCATTGCAGGGCTGGAGCTCACAGAACTATGAGATCATGACTTGAGCCAAAACAAGAGCCAGGCACTTAACCGACTAAGCCATCCAGGCGCCCTGGAAAACTTCTTTAAATTAGTGGAACAGAATCAGCTCAAAGAGAATTTGTCCCTAGCTCTATGAGGGGACATTAGCAGGCTGTCCTTTCAAGAGGAAACACACTGTGTTTAACCCAATGGAGAACTTGAAGCAAATGTAATAAAAACAAGGAGCAGAGAGGGGGCTCCAAGTCTCCTCCTTCCAGACTCAGAGTGACATCAGTCAGGCCCTACCCCATCGCCAAACGTCTGCCAGCACTTTCGGATCTGGTACAGGCTTCCTCTGTAACTGTGAACAACCCTACCCTGCCACTGTCTCTGCCGGTGACGGGCATGTAAATACTAAGAGGACTACAGGTTGCATTGTAGGTATAAACATTTTAACACTGATTCGCTAAAAACAAAAATATTAAATTCAAAATGAAATAAGAACCACTCACCGTTTAGAAATACGGAGCCAACTGACATTCCAAAAATTGAGTAAAATCTCAATTTCTGCTCCTTAGTTCCAGATCACTAGTCCAAAAAGACAATTTAGTTGGAAACCTGAATTTCTGGTTATCACCGGTATTGAAAGAATTCCTGAGACGTGCTCCTTTGTCCTCAGTCACCAGTTGGCACTTGTAGAGCACACACTGGGTGCGGGCACAGTGCTAGATGCTGGAGACACAGAAAGAGACATCCAGAGCTGCCCTGAGTCAGCCCAGCGCAGTAACAGCTCATCCTGGGCACAGCAGTGGCACAAAAGATGGAATGTCAAGCCTCTTGCGGGAGTGTCAAAGTTCGCAGAAAAGACACCTGAGCGGGAACGTGAAGGAAGAATAGGACTTTGCCGGGCAGGACGGCATCAGGTGGTCCCATGTACTTAGCCGCAAATGGACAAGGAGAGAGGAGCCGGTCATCGAGGTCAGGGAGGACCCTCTGGGCCATGATGCACTAAGGGGTTTATACTTGACCTGGAAAGGAGGAGGTCTAAGGCCAATTCTAAACAGAAGATTAAGAGAACAAATCTACATTTTAGGAAGAGTGTTCTAGCAGCACTGGGGACAATAAAGGAGAAAAATGTCTGGAAGTAGACCGGCTAGGAAATTCTTGCCCTCAGTCAATCTTGGCCTCAATCAACCTAAGAGGTACAGAAGACAATTGGAGTGGGGGGAGGGGGCAGGAGGAGCTAGGTGAAAATAGAGACAAAGAGACAGACGAAGTGAGAAATAACAAAGGTTATTTGTTTCCAGCATGGAAAAATCTAGGAAAAGGAAAGCTATGCTTTTGGGAAATCTAACAATAAGAATGGAGTACAAAGAACCAGGTTCGAGGTCAATTAACACAGCTGCACGTTAAAGTACCAGCTCTTCATCATGACACCGGACAGAACTACGCTGTCGTGAACCCCAAGTTCCAAATTCCCAAAGGGCAGAGAACGTCCCCGAGCTGGAAGAACAGAGCACGCTACAAAGATGAAGGCGGACCGGATTCTGAAGGGTAGGAAGAACTGAACAAGAAAAAAGCAAGGAGGGCCCACTGCACAGAAGATGGGAATGGAAAGCATACAAGAACGTGTCCAAATGAACACAAAAATTGTTATCTTTTACAACAAAAATGCATTAAGTAGCTCTTGGTTGTGGGATCAAATTGAGTGTAATGAAGGGAACACAAACATTGGCCGATATACGTCTGGAATCAAAGGGAATAAGTTACTTCCAGAGATTCCTTGCCACCAAAATCCTGGGGAGGAAGCCTCAGCAAGGACACAAATGATAACAGGGACAGTAACTGTGTGTCAGATGCTAAACACACTGGTAAGTAACGCTATCATCTGAAATCAGAATGGAATTGCTATGTAAGAGACCAAAATCCACAGTAAACGTACACATATTTTATTCTTCCCTCGGTATTTATGTTGGTTTCTCCAAGAGAGAAAATGGGGCGAAAATCTCCTCCGAAGTATGATGTGAAACGATTTAAGGTTATCATTTAAAGCTTTGAAAAGTCACCAACTGCCTAACAAATGTATTACACGGAGAAAAAATCCTAAAAGTTGGAAAAAAAAAAAAAAGCAGTGATTTTATGTTTTATTTTATTAACAGTATGATTGTTTTCTACCTTCTCAAAGTGCGCTGGCAGAGTGACAAACAACTTTGTCAATGCAGCTGGATCTACCAACATTCCTGAAAAGGAGGACGGTTTTAACAAATCCTGTTTGTTTGTTTGTTTAACAAATCTGTTTGAGACCAGAGAGAGAGATTGAATTTATTTGAAATAATCCAGAAAATGGCCTCACTCATACTATCAAGCCAACAGTGTAATTCCCAAGGCCAACATGTAACTGCTCTGTACGTACACCCTCTCAAACATTCTCTAATATGTGAGCCAGGAACACTTACACCAGGAACTCGCCATGAACACACGTGTCCTGAAGACACTTGCTAGGAGACACTCTAGGAGCTTCTAAAGCAAATAAGCTGCTTCGACTTGGGAGAACAGCCCTCGCTTACAACTAGCACTCAGCATATAGTCCTGTATCTCTGATATTTCATATTCAACTTCTCTGAGCACTAACCACACGGACAGAATGACCCTTTCTGAACACAGGAGTAGGCACTCTCCGCTGACAGGGGCAGACCTCAGAAGAATCACAACATGACGACGTAATCCTTCAGGGAACAAAAATTAAAACTCTTTTCAAAGTATCATGCAGTCTTTATCGCAGAAAATACTGGCTTTAAGTATTTAGCACTTAGAAAGCACTTATGTTTACCTTGTCACCTAATCTTTACAGCACTGTAAGGAAATCTGCTTGATATAACAGTCCGTTTTTGTACATTATACCCAGAGATGACAGTACAGCGGAAAGAAAACAGGTTTAGCATGGGTCAGACCAGATTTCCACGGATCATGGTTCACTTCTTTGTTGTTGTTGTTGTTGTTGTTGTTTGAGAGAGACAGAGTGTGAGCCGGAGGAGGGGCAGAGACAGATAAAGACACAGAATCGGAAGCAGGCTCCAGGCTCCGAGCTATGAGCACAGAGCCTGACAAAGGGCTCGAACTCACCAACCATGAGATCATGGCCTGAGCTGAAGTCTGACGCTCAACCGACTGAGCCACCCGGGCACCCCGGATCATGGTTCACTTCCATGACCAATCTGGAGTTAAAGTGAGAAACACAAGACACAATCAAATGCTCCACTGAAACATACTGCTCTGAGGGACCCCCGCTGCCTTAACAGAGAAATAAGACCCACTTTCTTCCCACTCATCCTCAGTCATGTATTCAAAATAATGCAAGTTAGGGGCGCCTGGGTGCTCAGTCAGTTAAGCAGCCGACTTCAGCTCAGATCATGATCTCACAGTTTGTGAGTTCGAGCCCCGCAGCGGGCTCTGTGCTGACAGCTCAGAGCCTGGAGCCTGCTTTGGATTCTGTGTCTCCTTCTCTCTCTGCTCCTCCCCTGCTCACACTCTGTCTCTCTCTCTCTCTCTCTCTCTCTCAAAAATAAATAAATGTAAAAACAAATTTTAAAAAATAATTCAAGTTAACACAAAAATATTTGAGAAGATGAAGTTCCTATTTTCAACTCTTAATGTAAGAAACACTTTACAAAATAAAAATTCACTACTTCATAATTCTGGATCCTTCTATGTAAACCCTAACTTAGGTATTTAATTCTCTGCACCAGTCACTGTTACTTCAAGAACAGTTGAACATTTCTACTCAAGTCTCCAATGAGTTGAGAAACCAGTCACTTTCTAATGAAGCTCTTTCCTCTTAAAAAACCACTTAGGACACTAAAGGGAAGGGGAGAGGATTAAAAAGGAAAAAAACCCCAAAGATCTGAACTAGCTGTATTCCAGGTTAAGTTCTCTCACTGAACGTTATTCACTACTCCAATCACAAGATGAATTTATTGATGCTTCCCAACAAGCATCCAAGTCACCAGGAGGGCCACTCGACGGACACGTGTGCCCAGGACAGGACTCGAGCCCTGGAGGCTGTCTTTCTGTCTTAACTAGGCAGTTCTGGCCAACGGGCCGGCGCCGGGCGTTTCCGGCGATCGCACCGCGCACCCGCTCATCCCGACTCCCTAGGAGCCCAGGGGCTGGCGAGCTGTGGGTGGGCAGCTTTGTCGCCAGCTCTGCAATCTCTTGGGAGGCAAGAGAAGGACCTCGGAGAGAGAGCCACCTCTGAGCAGAAGGGCTGGGTCGACTGCGGCTCTTACGTGGATATGAGGGCCAATTCTTACTGAACTGTTGAATCGGTCACCACGTCCTGCCTGGTAAAACCCGCTCCACGCACCACGAAGCCTCAGAGCACACCTCAAAACCAAAAGGCTAAGCCAAAGTAACAGTCCACAAAGACTGATGGAAGGTTCTCGTTCGCGTCGCTAACAGCACTGTCTTCTTTGGCCTTTGAAGACCACCGGCATGGCTGCTCCTCGCCGGCTCCGCTCGTGGTCTGGCCTCCTCCTTCTGCGGACAGACCCCGGCCAGCCCCGTGCTGCCGCCCTGGAGGCTGCGCGGAGGCGGCGGGACTGAGCAGCAGGCTCACACGGACACGAGCGGGGCGCAGGCTACCGTTACTCGCGCCCGGAGGTGCCGAACGGGGTGCAGGGGGCGCCCAGAGCAGCCTAGGCCTTGGGGCAGCCCAGGCTGACCCCTCGCTGTCTGGCCGGTCCGGAGAGTGAGGCCGAGTGGACAGTGGGTTCGGGGTTTTGCGGGGCTCGGGGTTCCCGGTCAGGGTCGGGGGTCCTCGGAGGATCTGGGTTTGCGGGCAGGGGGGGTGTCGGGCGCCCCTGTGCACCCACCTTGGCGCGCTTTCAGCAGCAGCGTGTTGGCCAAGAAGCTCTCAAGCTCCATGCCCCCCAGCCGCCGCCGCCGCCGCCGCTGCCGCTGCCGGGCTCGGCTGGCGCGAGGGGCAGGGGGAGGGGGAGAGCGCTCCGCCGCCTTCGGGCACCGCTTGCGGGGCGCCACCTGCTCGCGGGGCCCACAGAGGGCCCGGGAGAGCTGCCCCGCCGCCGCCCCTCCAGCTGTCGCGGTTCCGGCTGCTGCCCCTCCAGCCGCCGTCGCCTCCGCCGCTGCTGCCGCCACGGCCACCGCCCGCTTTGCTGCCTCCGGGACCTCCTGCGACGCCGCTGGCGCCGGCCCGGGGAGCCCTCGCCCTCGCGGCCCTGGCCTCCAGCGGGGAAGTTGCTGGGGCGAGGGGAGCCGGGAACCCGGCTGCCGCCGGACTCTGCGGTCACCTCCCCCGCGCCAGGGCCCGGGCTCTCGGCCCCATCGTCCGAGTCCGGCACGGGCAACGCTCCCCTCAGGGCCCGGCTCCCCGGCCGCCCTGAGTCTCCGCCGAGCCCCACCCCAAAGAGGGGCTCCCTGGCCGGGGCTCCTCGCTCCCTGGCGGCGACGGCTACTGCCGCCGCCGCCGCCGCCACCTACTCTCACAGCGGCCGGCTCCCTGCTAACGGCTTCCCAGAAGAGGGAGCTCGAGTGCTCCCCTCGCCGCCGGCGCGGCGCCGCGCGGGGCGCCCCGCTCCCAGAAGGCCGCGCGCAGGGAGGAAGCGGCGGGTCGGGAGAGCGTGGCCTGCTGGGAGTTGTGGTCGCTCGCCTGTAGGCGCGTAGGCTAGCTTGCCGGTCGCGTGTGCTTCTCGTTGGCTCAGTTCTCGCGGGACTCGGGCGGGGCGGCTCTCGGTTCCCCGCGTGCGTGTCCGGAGGCAGTGAGCCGAGCCGCCCGCAGAGCTCGCCTTCGCGCTGCCGGGTGCGAGCCATGGGGAAGGCTGCAAGGGCCGCGGCGCGCAGGAAGGCCCTGGGGGCCCCGGCTGCAGGCCGCGCGAGGCCCAACCCCAACCCGTTCGAAGTGAAGGTCAACCGGCAGAAGTTCCCGGTCCTGGGCAGGAAGGCGCGCCACGCCGTGGGGCTGCCTGGGGTGTCGCGCGCGCGGGCCGTCCAGAAGGTGAGCGACGGGGGTCGCGCAGCCGGGACGTGCCCGGAGCTGTCGCCGTCCCCGGGCCTGTGAAACGGGGTCAGCAGGGCGCCGCGGGGACGTACGCGGGGTCGCCGCGGATCCGGGGCTGTGAAATGGGAGTCGGGGGGACCCGCGGGGACGTGCCCGAGGCCACCGCAGTCCCGGGGCCGTGAAATGGAGGTCCGGTGGGCGCTGCCGCCCCGGGGCCGCTAGGAGAGCCGGATGCGCTCCTTTCAAGTCGTCAGGATCCTGCCGGCACAGCTGGGCGTTCTGTGTCCGGTGCGTCGTGTGAGCCTTCGCGCCGGCTCCCCTTGCACGCGCGGCGGTGACCTTGCCCTGGAAAGCTGCAGCCGCTCCGTCGGTGCAGCACACGCGTGTTTGCCTCCCTTCCGGCGCGGGTCATCCCTTCTGTGCCCCGTGACCTCTGCGCGCACCTCCTCCGCCTTGCCTCTCGGGGCTCTGAGCTACTGGATGCTCTTCTCCACCCGGTAGGCCTACGCGGGATGCTTCACAGACGTTTGGAGAGCAAGTGTTTCTGCCTTTCCCCAAGCGCAGCACCGTGTCCCTAGAGAGGAAACTGAAATGCTACCTTCTTCCCTGTAGTCAGGGTCCCAGAGTCATCTGCACCTTTGGAATTGGGTGCAGATGGCATTCCCTATCTACATGCAGCCTCTGAGACAGTTATTCGTTTGTTTGGGATATTTGTTGTTACTGTAGGGAAGATCCGTTAGTATCTTATTGAAAAGATAGTTGGGAAAGTCAAGGCAGAGAAAGGGTGAGTACATTTCCCAAGGTCTCACACTGGTGGGGGGCCGGGGGTTCTACTGGTTTGAATGTCTGTGAAGCCTTAGTTCTGTTCTAGCCGCTGGGAGATAAAGGTCAGCTAAGACTTGACCCCCTGCCTCCTAGTTTTGTGGTACAGTGTGCCATCCAGTCCGCCTTAGAACTGAATCAGACGGCATCCTTGCTGCCAGAGCGGTCACGACAAACTTAGGTTGGACTCTGATGAGTGCCCCCTGGTACACCCCAGGGCAGGCTGGGGGATGGGATGGGGTGGGCTCTACAAGAGCCTGTTTATTTTCACCTCCTGAGCCTCAGTATTCTCATTTCTGAAGTGGGGATGATAATACCCATCTTTCTCTAACAGTGGTTGTAAGGTTAAATAAATAGCACATTTAGCACACAGAAAGCATTATGATTATAATTCTTAAACTTCTCAGCTTGTCATTCTCAGACTCCTTCACAATCTGGCCCCAATGTATTGTCCTTGCTTTGCCTCGTACAACTCAGTTTGTCCAAAAAAGCCTGCCGTATCCCCCCAAATCTCCCAGGGGCCGGTGCAAGTCACCGCTTTTGATACTTTTCCAAGCCCTACAGCCCAAATAGGGCAGGTTGCTCGTGCCTGGAGTACCTGACAGATTCACCGGTCAGGTGCCACACCTCCATGTGCCCCGTGAGCCTCGGGCTCTGTGCTGAAGCCCTGGGGTGAGTGGCCTGGGGGGAGGTGTTGGCGCCCCCTCTGATCCCCAGTGCTTGGCCCAAGTACCTAGCAGAAACAAGCCATTGAAGGAATCAGAAGTGGGACCGGAGTGCTTTGGGGCTCACAGTCTGGAGAAGGTGTAATAGGAAAATCAGAAACTTCTTCATAGCGGGAGTCACACTCGAGCTCGGAAGGGTGAGCAGAGTGTTACAGGTGGGGACGAAGGCACGTTGTCCCCTGTCGCGGAGAGTGCTGCACAGCACGGGGAGGGAGAGCTCAGAGCTGTCCCAGGGGCACTCAGGTCACCCAGGGCAGTTCAAGCTTGATGTGCGGGCAGGGGGCAGACCGGGCGGCAGGAGGGGCCTGAGTCTTCTCAGTGAGGGTCCCTCGGAAGTAAATTCACCGTCCCATGTGCCCTCTCTCTGGTCAGTGGCAGTGCTTTGGGCAGCACCTGCGTGCGGTCCCAGCGCTCTCGCATAGCTGTGCCTCACCTTCCTCATTTCTCACAGAACTTTGAAATAACCAGAGTTAATACGTCCACGATCCCTCACAGCGGAATGGGCGTTGTGCTAAGGAGTTCATACTGAATCCTCACTGTCAGCCTTATGACGGAAGTACTGGTATCATCCCCATTTATACATGAGGGAACTGAGACAAGAACAGTTCCAGAACTTTCTTCAGGTGGGGAGTGGGAGAGCTGAGACCGAAACCCAGACTTGAGTGTGACACATAGCACTTACCTGTGCCCTGCTCTGTCCTGAGCCATCTTGTGTTAAACTCTTGTTAACAAGAGCCTGAGGCGAGTCCTCCCATGACTTCCCTCTTATAGGCGAGGCCTCTGGCGGACAGAGAGGTTAGGTGCCTCCCAGAGTCTGCAGGTAGTGGTTTGGGGTCACAAATAACGTTTAGCAAGCAGACAGAGGTACGGATCTAGAATCCGAGAGGAACAAGGACTGACTGAGTATACGAATAAAGGCGTGTATGTACCAAAGGGAAAACAGGCGCTCCTTTACAAGTGTTTGTGTCTGTGATTGGTCATGACGTTGTAGTTTACGGATATGGCTTCCGCTTCGAGTCCTTGTTCATATTTCCCTTCCTCTCGGCCAGAACCTTAGCTCTTCCAACTTCTTCCCCTGACGGAGCTCCCCCCGCCTGCTCCAGCGCTCTGCTTCCATCTGATTGCTGTTGTTTTTCTTTAACCTTTAGTATTGGGCATGCAAGTCCTAAGGCCTGGTCCAGGGGATCCCCTGAGCTTCAGGCAGTCCTCTGCTGCCTCCATTGTATGGTGGCAACCCAGCTTCCCTCAGCAACTGCGATCAGTCTTCCCAGCTGGTAGATCAGCCCCTTTATTTTGACTGTTGGTTTCAGTGGCGTAAGACATACAAAATGACCAGGTGGCATTGGAACCGTCCTGTGTCCCCTTAGAGGAACGTTTCCCCTTCAGGGACCAAGATCACCAAGCCATCAGAGCTCCGAATTGCTGGGACCCATGTGAGATTCTTCTATGATCTGTTTTCCAGCGTACCCAGACGTTACTAAAGGAGTACAAGGAAAGGGACAAGTCCAATGTATTTACAGATAAGCGTTTTGGGGAATACAGTAGCAACATGAGCCCAGAGGAAAAGATGATGAAGAGGTTTGCCCTGGAACAGCAGGTATGCAAGACGATTGGAGGAGGGTGTTATGTTGCAGACTGAACAAGAGTCAAGCACTGGGAGAAGGCAATTGCCCCATCCCTGTTGTTCACTTACACTTGTGTGGACGCTCGCGCACCGGGTGTAAATCTGGTACCTGGTCCACCTCGGCCAGGGGGAGCAGCCTTCTGCAAATGTCGGTGGGGTGGGCGAGTATCTGAACTAGGACGCGAGGTGGGATGCGTCCTGGCCTTCTTGACTAACCCGCTCCTGCGGCCTGGTCGGCGGAGCACCAGTGGGCTGTGGAGTGACCTGATTTACCGGTGGCTGAGCCGGCCCACTGATTCAGCTGCCTGCGGGGGGTCCTGTCATCACTGTGCGTGGCCAGAATACACTGGAAACTGCTTGGCCACATTGTTACATTATGCACATAGTGCAAAAATAACAGGTTTTTGCCATTAAATGGTGGGGAACTTTAGGAAACTGATTTTTTTTCCTTCATCAGCGACAACATGAAAAAAAAAGCATCTACAACCTAAATGAAGATGAAGAATTAACTCATTACGGCCAGTCTTTGGCAGACATCGAAAAACATAATGACATCATCGATAGTGACAGTGACACTGAGGAGCGAGGGGCACTATCTGGTAAGGGCCGGGAGCGGGGGCCAGCCTGCTAACCGTTAACTTTCTTCCTGCCCTTCTTGGAGACCTAGGAGAATGTGGGATACGAGTGTCACATCACTAGCCTCTCAAGAAATTGTCCATGTAACAGGGTCTTTTTGTATATTTTTTCACCATGTCCAGAAGGTGTATCCGTACACAGATAAAGGCCTCTGTGGGCTGAGAAAGCACTTCCTTGCCCCTTATCTTATTTGAACTTCACCCTGGCTCATTTTACCCGTAGCTCAGAGCAACAAGGTGGCTGGGATGAGCCATGGGTCAGAGCCCCGGGCAGAACCCACCTCACTGACCCCCTGCACTGACCCACACCGCGTTGCTACCACTGTTGGGTCACTTTGGTCTGAATGTTTGCACTGACGGTGTTTACGTGGCTCTTTTAGTCTTTATTACGATGGAACCAATTATGGGCGTTTGGGGAGCAGATAATACTGGGCTTCTTACTTATAGATGGTAACAAAGCAGATCAAATTTAGTGTCAGGGCAGCTGGGTGACTCAGTGGGTTAAGTGTCCGACTCTTGATTTCGACTCAGGTGTGATCCACAGTTCGTGGGATCGGACCCCACTTTGGGCTCTGGACTGACAGCACAGAGCCTGCTTGGGATTCTGTCTCTCCCTCTCTCTCTCTCTCTCTCTCTGCCCCTCCCCTGCTTGTGTGTGTGCATGCACGTGCACTTTATTTAAATAAATAAACTAAAAAAAAAAAGGAAGTTGGTATACCATTTTGCAACATCTTCAGAAAGATACAAAAACTAAAACTGACTTAAAGCTTTTGTCTTTATAGTGTGTAGAAAGCTAAGGCATTAAAGAAAGCTAAGGCATGATTGCCCTTTGAAATTTGGGTAATCCTGGGGTCAGAAGGCTTAGGAGTAGGGCAGCTCGTGGTTCCGCTTCCTGGCACTGCGGGTGGGGCCACAGCGCTGCCGAGCCTGGGCGGCTGTAGGCTCGTTTCATCCTCTGTGCCTTTCTCTTTGTGCTTCTCGTTGTTCGAAATTGTTTGTGCGTGCTTAAATGTTAACACGCTCACGTAGCTGGTCCTTACTCACCGGTAAAGGGAAGCACTTGGTACCTGCGTGTTTCCAACCTGGTGTTCACAAGGTGAGTGGCCTCGGCCTTATTGGCACAAGGGGCTGTGATGCGCGGGTGACTGGAGGAGACGTGGATTCCAGGTCTTCCCGGTGTTGGGTCTTAGGGACTTGACTGTTCGTTAGAGATTTCCTGGCCTCCTGTGATTTTGGTTATAAGCTCATCAAAACCCAGGTAGTTTAGAAAAGAAAAGCTCTTATGTTTGAAAATATGTATACTTACTATAACTTTACAAGTGAATCATCAGGCAGGACACTCTGTTTTGTCTAGCCACGTGACGCGGTGCGCTCTCCTAGGTTAGGAGGGGTTCGTCCTGAAGGCCAGCCCTGCCGGAGGGGCAGGGGCGGAGGCCGGGCCTCGGGTACATGCCTGGGGTTGCGCAGCCGCGCGGAGCTAGGCCTCAGATCCCTCTGGGTTTGACTCTACACTGAAACCATGATGTTACTCTCTATCACATTATGGAAACAAGCATTTAACATGCTATAAACTATCGTTGGATTTCAGAATAAATAGGTATCTAAAAAGCTTTTAATTAAATCCTAATATAAGCACACTGGAAGGTGGAAGTTTTTTTTTTTTCCCGAGACTGAATTTGTTTGTTTAATGTTTTTTTGAGAATGTGCGTGCGTGCGGGGGAGGGTCAGAGAAAGAATCCCAAGCCGACTCTGCACTGCCAGCACGAGCCTGACTTGGGGCTAGATCTCACAACTGTGAGATCATGACCTGAGCTGAAATCAAGGGTCAGACACTTAACTGACTGAGCCACCCATGTGCTCCATGACTGAATTTCTTATGTAATACTACCTTCCTAGTTAGTGGTTTTATTTTCAGAAAATACTGTAAACAGTCTTGAATTACTAAAATACTAAATAGTGTTTTCTGATAAATTACAATTTCCAGGAAGCAGAGGAATCATTTATTTAGTAAATACTGGTTTATGTAGCAGGCACTGTTCTTGGTGCTGTAAGAATAGCAGTGAGTAAAACCCTCCTGCAGCTTACATACGACTGGGGAGACCCCGACAATAAATAAAAGACCTCACTGAATTATATGGAATAACTGATAGCAAAGTGCTGTAGGGTGAAAATAAACTAAGTTCTAGGCTGGGATGTGCCAATCAAGTAGTCTTGATTCTAGCCTCACTCAGAAAGAAGGTGGTGATCACAGAAAGACTCAAGGGCAGGTGTTGCCAGGAAGATCCTTGCCTCAGGTGGGAGCGGGCCTGGAGCCAGGGGCGGTAACAGGCAGGTGGACTGGAGCTACCAAGGCCACAAGAAAGATTTTGGCTTTTATGGAGGACCTAAAGCCATCAGAGGGCGTAGAACTCGGAACTAGTGGTCTGTAGGGCAAAGCCAGGATTGCTGGATGAATTAGATGGGGGTGTGAGAGGAGGAGAGGGATCCGGGGATTCCCAGGGGTTCAGCCTGAGCACCCGTTAAGGTGGGACTGCCAGACATTGGGAAGGGCTAGACTATGACATGGACTGGCTTCAGGAAGTTTGAAATGCTCTTAGACATCCCAGGGAGGCCCAGCCTGAGGAGTGAGGAAAAGAGCAAATGGGGCATCCTGGAGCTTGTTGGAAGCCATGCAGAGAAAGCCTTTGCAGGAGGGAGCGGTGAGGGTGCCGAGCCCCTGGTGGTAGGAGCAGTGAGAACTGGTGAGCCCACCTCGGTGGGGAGGCAGGAAGCCAGGGGCAGTGATGGAAGAGCCCGGGCGAGCCAGGACTAAAGGGCCCAGGAGCAGAGGGGGGTGAGGGTTGTAAGAGCACTTCAGTGGGAGAGAAATCAGATAATGGCCCAATAGAATAAGAAAATTTGATTTGGGACAAAGGTGGTTGAATTGCTCAGGTCATGTCCTTGAGTAGCTGGGAAGGGATGGCCCGGCCACTTGTGCAGTGATTGAGGGGCGGAGGATGAGCCCCAAAGCCGCTCTCTGGTTGGGTGGGCGAGGCTTCTAGTTTTCTCGGCTGAGAGCGGGTGGGAGTGGAGCCGCCCTGGTGAGTGGGCTGCGGGAACTGATGTCACTGAGCGGCAGCCTCCAGAGCCCGGCTGGAGCCGTTGGGGTCACGTAGAGCGTGCTTGCACACACATTCCCCCACACAGCTGTGGCAGGGCGCAGGTGCTGGGTGCCATCTTGGCAGGTGGCGGCAGCGTTAACACGAGGGCGGGGGGCTGAGGCCACCAGCAGTGTGGGACCGTGGGCTCCCCTGGGGAAAGCAGCCTAGGCGTTGGGTTCCTGTTACCGGAAGGGGATTGAGCCTCTGTTTTCTCATCTGAGATACTGGGTTTTTAAGGATTCTTTCCGTTCCAAAGGTGATGATTCCCACAGTAAGTGCCCTGGTACCTGGGGCCGGCTGGACATCAGTGTCTTACGCTGCTGGCTCAGGTTCCTGACCTCGGGACTTCTTAACTTCCGAGTCCCTGCCCAAGAAGGCGTGAAGAATGCGGGTTCTGTCACAGCCTGATCCTGGACTCCCTTCCTAAGACTCAGAGCTCAGCTCGTTTACCTGAATTTGCTGGTCTTTCATGAGACTTGAGCGCAATTAGCAAGTAAATCTTTGGGGGTCTCCAGCCATCGGCTCATGTCAGGTGGTGTTTTATGTCTGGGTTTTCTCGGAGCGGCTTGTCTTGGGTGATTCTCAGGAGCCATGGTGCCTGTGGTCTCGTGCAGCTGCTGTGTGTGTCCATTTCTCCTTGAACGTGAAACTGGGGAGACCACACCCGGGTAAACGCTGGTGGGCCCTGCAGGAAGCAGGTCCTGCACCAGCACCCAGGCTTCGCAGACGAGTTTTCTGTTCTTTGTCCCTAGCCGAGCTGACCGCCACCCATTTTGGAGGTGGTGGCGCGCTCCTTCACAAGAAGACCGCTCAGCAGCAAGGCGAGGAGGGGGAGACACCTCGGTCACGCAAAGATCTGATCGAAGAGCTCATCGCAAAATCCAAACAGGAGAAGGTATGCGAGTGCACTCGGTGGGGCCTCTGTCACCAGAGACGCTCACAAAACACTTTGGGACTTTTTTCCTCATGCATTATTAGGCTGTATTTAACATTTTCTGTGTACTGAAGAGGCATTAATTTGGGGTAGGAACATTTTAAGTTTCACCATGCGTATACTTCTCATGGCCTGTTGTGTTTCGGGGAGGAGTGTTTTTTGGCTGGTTGAGTTTTGTATTTTGACATTGTTTTATAATGGTCTTACTTCCAGCCGACTGCTCCGAGCGTCTTGATGAATAATTTATAGCAGGAAATTACTTCTGTGTGATGAGATTTTGTAGCTTTGCTTTTACAATACTAATTTCTTGTGGTCTCTCTATTCTGCAGATATATTAAGTGTTGACTCTGCGTCAGGTGTGGCCTGGACACTGACGTGGGGCTGCTCGGTCGGGGCCAGCAGCAGTGTCACGTGCCGTGTCTGTTCTCTTTCCCCAGAGGGAGAGGCAAGCACAGCGAGAAGATGCCCTGGAGCTCACAGAGAAGCTGGACCAGGACTGGAAGGAGATCCAGACGCTCCTCGCACACAGAACACCCAAGTCTGACAACAAGGACAAAAAGGAGAAGCCCAAGGTGGAAATTGAGTTGATTGACCTTTCTCTGGGCAAAGGTGGAGGCAGGCGTCTCCTCTGGCCTGTTCCTGACATGACAACTGTTTCCTTTTAGTTCCTAGGCCCTCCCGTGGGCAGGAACTTCTCTGATGCATAGAATGTCAGTGTAGAAAGAGACAAAAGGTGACTTCCGTGTCTACTTCTGAATAATTAAGCTAAAGAAGATGTAGTTTTTTTCGTACGAGGCCTTGCGGCCTTCTTCAGATGGGGTTTGAATCTTCCTGTTAGGCATTTGGCTGTTGATGTGTATAGTTACTTAGTTTTCCCTCCAAGCAGGATATGGTTCCTACCACATTCCTTTTAGTCTGATTTTTGGAAAAGCTACATCCACATGAGTGACTGGCTTCTAGGAAATACGTAGAATTTCACCAGATGACCGTGTTGTGTGGCCAGTGTCCACTTTTGTGAGTCACTCTCACTGTCGCTGCTGCCTTTTCCCAACCTGTGCTTTGTGGGCTTCATGCCTAATAAGCAGCGTTTAGTTTTATTAAAGCAGGTATGTTTTGAGAAGAATTTCCCAGGAGTGAAAAATCCTATGTATCTTCACTTGAAGTGTCCTCAAGACTGACTCGAACAGCTTTCTTTCAAGAAGAAAAGACTTAGCTGTGGTTTGGCCTCATCCACCACGGCGTCCGGGGATTGCTGGAGATGCAGGAAGCTGGCTGCACAGGTCATTAAAAAAAAAAAAAAACAAAAAAAACTAAAAATGAAAAGTTTCTTCTTTCTGCCCTAGCCTGATGCATATGACATGATGGTCCGTGAACTAGGCTTTGAAATGAAGGCCCAGCCCTCTAACAGGATGAAGACGGAAGAGGAGCTCGCAAAGGAGGAGCAGGAGCGGCTGGAGAAGCTGGAGGTGGGGCTGTGACCTGGGGCCCCATGCGGTCCATGTGGGAGGCCTTTCTTCTGCCTTCTGTGAGAAGGGCCCCAGATGCACTGTTTTATCAAAGGAATCTTCTTAGATTCTATGAAGTTATGTTTATTTTACTGTAAATATCCCTTTTTATTTATATTAAAGCAAGAAAAATGCAGATAATACTCAAATATACCAAATAGTGAATGTTTGCTCTAATCCCTATACCTCAGAGCAACTGCTAACAATATAATGCACTGCTTTCTCAAACCCTTTTTTTGTGCCTTAAAGAAGGCTTTTAAAATTTCATACGTTAAAACAAAAATCGGGACACCTGAGTGGCTCAGTCAGTTAGGCATCTAACTTTAGCTCAGGTCACAAATTCACAGTTCATGAGTTCGAGCCCCACATTGGGCTCTCTGCTGTCAGCACAGAGCCCACTTCGGATCCTCTGTCCCCCTTTCTCTCTCTGACCCTCTCCCCCTCGCTCTCAAAGATAAATAAACACTGGGGGCTCCTGGTTGAGTCAGCTGGTTGAGCATCCGACTTCGGCTCAGGTTATGATCTCACAGTTTATGAGTTCATGCCCCACATCGGGCTCGATGCTGTCAGCACAGAGCTCGCTTCGTATCCTCTGTCCCCTCTGTGTCCCTCCCCTCTTTGTGCTCTCTCAAAAATAAAAAAAAACATTTTTTAAATATTAAATTAGTAAGTAAACATTTTAAAAACTCTATGAATGTTGGCCCACTGTTCTGTGTCTGGCCCTTTCAGTGCAGCCACATCACGAGCCGCCTCTGTCGGCTGCATATTTCCAGATAGTGGAGTGGTCGGGCTCCTGGCTTGGACGCACAGACCGCACCGAGAGGTGTCCGCCCTCCTCTGGGGCTGTGCACTGGGGAGTTCAGTCTGCATAACTTAGCCAGAGAGACCTAACAGGCTTTCCTTCCTTGTGACTGGAACATTCTCGTTCCCCAGCATTCATTCTCATTTCTGTGCAGTAGCAGTCTTCCTCTGGATGCCCACCTGGCGCCGGCACATCAGAAAGAAGACAGCAGGCTCCAAGCCTCGCCCCCAGGGACTGTGGCCTGCGGGGGGGGCAGAGGCAGCTTGCTTCCTGCCCACCTGCTCCGTGAGCCCAGCAGACAGCTCTGCTTTCTTCCCACTCAGGCTGCGAGGCTGCGGAGAATGCTTGGAAAGGACGAGGATGGTGATGCTAAGAAACCAGCACACCAGTCAGCGGATGACTTAAATGATGGCTTTGTTCTGGACAAAGACGACAGGCGCTTGCTTTCTTACAAAGTAAGTGTTTGCTTTGCTGTTGGCTTTGCTCTTTGAATGCGAAAGCACAGCTTCTGGTGTCTTGTTTAATGGATTTATCGAGGGTGGAACGTGTAAGTCTCCGAGAACACTCGGGCGCTCTGTATCTGGGTGTCCCTGGTGGGTCAGGTACCATGCCTGGCAGCAGGCTGGCTGCCCGGAGGAGGGCACACTGGCCCCCTGCTGTGTGCTGTTACCACTTTGGTAAGCCACTTCGGCTTGTGAGGATTAGCACTGCTGTGGAGGGAAGTTGAATCAAATAATCGAGTTTCTAAGACTGGTAGTTTTTAGTTCACAAAGTCTGTACGGTCTACACCCTTTCCCCGTTAGAGCGAATCAGTCAGGTTTCAGGGCGGGAATACAGACGCAGTGTTTTGAGCAGAAGATTCGAGGCAGGAAAGGGAGTGTTCACAGAACGCCGGGCTGTTCGGCAGGAGGGCACGGTCGGGGGTCACCCCCAGGCTTTGGGGTCCTGCCACCCCCAGGTGCAGCCCAAATGTCAGGAAGCCCCTGCTGACTGGCCGTCCCCCAGCCCCGAAGCCAGTGGTGGGATGCCACAGACACCGCTGTGGAGCCCGTGGCCGCTGGTGTGCCTTCCACGCCCTGCTGCTCTGTGACAGAAGCTAACTGGTGCCCGGAGCCCTGGCCACCAGCATTTAGGAGGCTGCCGGCAGGCCCTGCGGCTCAGGAGCGCACCCAGGCGGTGCCCGGTGCCCGAGGGCGAGTGCCAACGGGGGTGTGTGCTCTGTGTGCGCACGCTCTGACGTCCCTGGACGTGCCAGCTGCTCTCTCCCCGGGGTAGTGAGGCCTGCGCTTCCCCGTCTGTTTGCTCTAGGATGGAAAGGTGAACATCGAGGAAGAGCAAAGCAGGGAAGCCAGTGACGACGAGAGCGCAGAGGGGCGGAGGGAAGACCTGAGCGAGGAGGACTCTGAGGAGAGCAGCGGCTCCGATGGGCACTCGGACCTGGAATCAGACGCGGAGAGCGAGGAGGAGAGTGGGCGTGTGGGCGAGGACAGAGAGACCCGGCGGGCTCCGGGGAAGAGGCTGGAAAGCAATGGTCACAGAGCTCGAGAAGCTGCCAGAGCAGAGCTGCCCTATACCTTTGCAGGTAGATAGACCGCTGGGTTTTCTTCTGTCTTGGGATGGCCTCTGTGACCTGGCAATAAGTCTGCCTCGCTGGGGCCGCATCTGTGGAGTGGGGACCGAGGGTACACTTCTGAGGGCACGGGCACTTGCCCGCCTGTAAAGTCTTGGCTGTGGTGTCATCCTCCTCAGTGTCCGGCCTTTGTTGTGGGACTGCAGCCGGTTTCGTGGACCCACGGCAGGATGAAGACGCAACACGTCTTTCCTTAGGAGGTCTTTGTGCTCTGTCCACGGCCGGCCTTTTGTGGTGGAATCGTGGCCACCCCAGAGAGCCAGGGCAGGGCCTGGGAGACTGGGGAGTCGCCTGTGAGGCGAGGCTTCCTGTGCTCAGACCTGGGCGGTCACGTGGCCGCGTGGCATCCCATAGCAAACGTGTGTCATGTTGTCCAGTTTGCAGAGGAGAATCATCCAATTCTAGTGAACAGTCCCAGGTTGTCCCAGGACGTACAGTCACTCCCAGAGGGGACCCCGGCGGGCGAGGCCTTCGATTGGTGGGAGTCTGGGGTGGCGGCGGCACTCTGCTCACTGGCTTCTTCCATCTCGTCCTGAGCCCACCTGGACACCAGAACCGGCGCGGTGCCACATGAGCTTCCCGTGTGTTGTGTCCTTCGGGGGCCTGGTCACTGACCATAGCCGTTCCACCTCACCTCAGCCCAGGACGCTCCGGAGAGATGTACCAGAGGTGGCTGGGGTGGGAGGTGACAAAATACACGTGAACCTGTGTCTTGGTGAAGTTATAACACGGAAGTTCCTTTCTGTCTTTAACCTCCATGTTATCACAGACATCTCATCTTAAATAGTAAATGTGGTCCATGTGTTGTGTTGTCAGCGCCCACGTCCTACGAGGATTTGAAGTCCTTACTATCAGGGAAATCGACGGAGGAGCAGCTCTTGGTGGTGGAGAGAATTAAGACCTGCAACCATCCCAGCCTCGCGGTGGGAAACAAAGCAAAATTAGAAGTACGTGTCAGGGTCGCCCGCTCTGTGTCAGAACGCGGACCGTCACCAGGTGGGCCTCTGTGCCTCGCGGCCGTGAGCACCACGCGGTGACGCGGTTGGCGCCCCCACAGGCCCGGGAGGAGGTGCTGCTGCCCTCCGCCTGCGGGTGAGGATGCTCAGGCTCCGGGAGTGGCTCAGCCGGCCGCCAGGTGGCAGAGCTCGACTCTGGGTAACTGGGACGGCGCCGCGCGTTTACGGAACGGGGCGCGGGGCTGGGTGCGTTCTTGGTTGCTCTTCAGACTCGGGTGTTGTCACCGTGCTGCACGAGCGCACACTTCAGCCCACAGCCCCCTGCTAACCCGCTTTCCCAGCGTCTGGCAGGCTTCTCGGCCCGCGTTCTGTCAGGGGCCCCCGTCAGTGGCCCTGGCGTGTGCGTGCACGTGTTAGCCAGAGCGTAGGTGACAGTGCCACGTACGCCTGTGGTTTTTATTCTGGAGGTGAGCACTGAACTCTGTTCCCAATCTGTGTTTCTGCAGAAACTGTTTGGCTTCCTTTTGGAATACGTTGGAGATTTGGCTACAAATGACCCACCAGACCTCAGAGTAATTGATAAATTGGTTGTGTAAGTACAGATGGTGGTGAACTGGAGTGTGGGGCTGAGTTGAACAACTTTTATCCCACTTACAGCCACAAAAATACACCTCGGAGTCACTAGGGTTGCCCCTGTAAACGGAGCCCACAGCCTACACCCGAGCCCACAGCGATTTCAGTGCTAACGCTGCTCCTGGCCCCCTGGGGAGCGAGGCGTTAACTGCAAACAGGTTGACTTTGAGATACTTGAACACTTCAAACTGGTTCATGATGTTTGAAGGTTAACTTTTTGTTTCGTTCACCAATAAAACTCCAGGCTCTGCTTGGACGGGTGAAAGGTATCTGGGACACGGGGCAGACTCCATCGTGCCATCCAGGAGCCGGCCTGCTCCGGGTCCACACCTGCCCTGGGTCCCCACCTCAGTGGAGCCTGACAGGCTCGTGCTGTGGGCGCCGGGGAGGCCTGTCCCTCCGGTCTGCCCCTTCCCGCCCTGCCCGGCCACGGCTGGAGCCCTGGCTGCACTAGGACCCCCGTGAAAGCAGACGCTGGAACGTGGCGCCCGGGCCAGGCCGTCTGGAGGGAGGTGCGGGGAGGGAGGTGCGGGGAGGGAGGGTGAGTGAGCGCGAGCAGCTTACGGGTTCCTTTCTGGGGCCAGCCTCGAGCTGCGCACCCACCTCCCTGCCACCTTCTGCCAGCACAGCCAGGCTCCTGAGGACCCGGTGGGTCCCTGCGGACAGCGCCTTGGGTCGGTCCGCTGAGTCCAGCACGGAGGGTGTGCCCTGATGGGATTACCCTTCCGCTACCTTTGCCGCTAAAGAGTTGGGACTTCTTAAGAGATGGCAAGAGTGTAGATTGTTGTAAAACAAGCCCTACTAGAAGAAGTACCTGGGTCGCCAAGGACGCCAGGCAGGTCTGTAAGAGGGAGGGTAGGGAGGGTGGGTCCTTCCTCGGGCTTCAAGTGCCTGCCTGCTCTGCAGTCAGCAGGTGACCTCACAGGGAAATGGTGACCATGACGTTTTGGGACTCTTTTTCTGGTTTTGTTCTCTGGAGTCATTTTCTCCTGACCTGTGTTTCTGATTAACAGGCAGTTATATAATCTTTGCCAGATGTTTCCTGAATCTGCAAGTAACTGCATACAATTTGTCCTCCGAGATGCCATGCACGAGATGGAAGGAGCGATCGAGACCAGAGGCCGGGCGGCATTTCCGGGCCTGGACGTGGTGAGTAGGGGCGTGGTCCCAGCGAGCAAGGGGCCGGTGCTCTTGGCCCCTGGGAGGGCTGACTGCGTGCAGTGTGCGTAATGGGGCAGGTTTGCCGGACCCTCGAGCTTCCAGACCGATCTGGAGAACAGGCTGGAACAGGTGGGAAGGATTGTGTATTCGTTAACCATGAACTAAAAAGTGTTTCGTAAGAGAAGAGAGTGGTTTGATCCCACACGAATGGGGCTGTGCGTGGCCTTAGTGGCAGAGGGACTTCAAGCCTGGTCAGCTTCGGTGACTTTGAAGAAGGACTTGCTCAGTCCCATGTTCTAGGCTTTTCTCTGGAAATGAAGTAACAGTGATTCACAAACACAAGTACAGGATTTACGTGCCTGGTTTTAAAGCTTTTCCAGGATCTGAGCCCATGTCCGTGCATCGTGCTGTGACTTCCTTCTCTGAGCCTCAGCCCTTAACTGCTGACTGGTGGCTGAGGAGGTGCGGCCTGTTTCCCTGGGGTGCCGGCCTGGGGACCGTGCAGCGGGCTGTCGCAGGCCTGGGCTCTGTCCCCATTCCTCAGATGAGTCGTGTGGCCCTGGGCTTTGTCCTTGTCTGGACCCCCCGGGTGACGGTACAGTCACCCGCCCTAGAGGCCTGATGTGAGCACTCATGACCTAACACGTAACGTGGCTGCATCACTGCCTGGATGCAGTGGTCACTAAACCAGGGCCGTCAACCGTCACGACTGCTCCTTTAGCGACGCTCGTGGCCGGCTGCTGGCAGAGTGAGGAGTCAGGGCCGGGGTGCTGGGGGAGAGCCCACCCCCACCTCTGCCTCCCTGTGCCTTGTGTTCCCTGGCATCCCCGGTCAGGATGAGGGCGAGGGCTCTGTGCAAGGCCCTCCTGGTAGTTCTGTGGCTGACTGTCGAGCCCCTGCCAGGAGCAGGGAGGAGGGAGTGGGGTCTCTTGGGGTGGGCCTGATGTTTTCAGAGTGACCACTTATGGGTGTTTTGGGGGACTTCTTGGTGCCTTTGGACAACACGAAGGGTCTGCAGATCCGACGCTTTTTTGCTTTAATCTGTGAGCCAGCCTCTTTGATGCCCCCCCCTCCCAGGTGGGTAGCCTGTGGGCGTGCCCGGCCCGGTTAGTCCCCGAAAAGTAACTGCCTCTAACCTGTTACCGCCCTCCTCTCGCTGTCTCTGGGGCCACTGTCCACTGTGCGCAGCCTCATCTGTCTCGTTCGTGTCCTCAGAGCCACTGCTCACACCCAGGTTCTTCAGGGCTGGGCTGAGCCTGGCGCAGCGGGACTCAGCGCGTTCTTTTCTCCTCTTCCTGGCCCAGCACCGGTCTGCCTGCACCTCCCGTCTCCGGGTCCCCGAGCCTCGCCAGTAGCCTCGCCACTTTTCTTTACCGATGAGAAGGACAAACCGTGGTCTGTGGTCTGTAACGTAGCTTTAGTCTCCACGGCTCCCACTGTGAGTCGAGCCGAGGACACGCTCAGGTGTTGAGGAGGAATCACTTCGGTGAGCAGTCCCCCTGCGTCCCCTGCCTGTATTTGTCAGGCCGTTGGTGTGTTGGTCAGCCCTTAGCGGCCACCCCAGGGGAGCGTGGCACATGTGAGTGCGAGAGAATGGGCCTGTGCCAGCGTGTGCAGGGGGGCGCTGCCCAGGCCACCAGACGGCGGCGAAGGTGGGTCATCTGGTGGGGCATCCGCAGGCACTCTGCTGCCCTTTCCTGGGACAGTCAGAGACCCATTTGCCATTGGGCCCTTCGTAAAGGCTGTGTTTAAACTTCACTTTACTGTCTTTAATCCACGTGGTAACACTTTTGTCTTTTAGCTCATCTATTTGAAACTTGCCGGGATGTTGTTTCCGACCTCCGACTTCCGGCACCCGGTCGTGACGCCTGCGCTCGTGTGCATGAGCCAGCTGCTCACCAAGGTGCGTCTTCGGCCCCACTCAGCGAGCCCGCGACGGCACCAGGCTTGTGACCTTTGGGGCCACGCAGAGGGACAGTCACCGGCGGGGGAGGGGGGTGGCCTGTGGAGACTGAGACTGTGGAGACGACCAGTCGGAGTCTCTGAGGCCGGAAGTGGCCCCAGACGCGGTTACAGAGGATGTGACTGCAGATAGGACGAGCTCGTGGTGAAGGCATCAAGCCTGATGTGGGGTTCTGCTCCCCTTTTGGCTTAGAAAAGCCCAGATAGTTGGGTTTTCCTTGGTCAGGCACGTGGCTGGTCGCTAACAGCGCTGCTTGTCGTTGTAACTGTTCTTGGGAAGGGAAAGCACTGGGGGCCCCTCCGCCGAATTCAGCGCCGCAGGGGGCACACACGCACGCACCTCTGTGCAAGTGAGGCTCTGGGGCCACACATCCCACCCGGGAAGCCAGGTTGCGTACCTGGCGCAGCCTTCCGGAACATTGTCCCTGCCCGCTAACCGTGCCCTGTGCCCCCTGCGCCAGTGCCCCGTGCTGTCCCTCCAAGACGCCGTGAAGGGCCTGTTCGTGTGCTGCCTGTGCCTGGATTACGTGTGCCTGTCTCAGAGGTTCATACCCGAGCTTATTAACTTTCTCCTCGGGATTCTCTACACCGCAACTCCCAACAAGCAAAGCCAAGGTGAGCTGGTGTGAGGGAGCTTTTTCAAGTTCGTTACACTTCAGCATCCTTTTTGAGGACTTTTAAAAGGAGTTCATACTTATCGTAGAGGGTGTGGGACGCGGAGACAGAAGGACCAAACCATCCGGAGCCCTGCCGTCCAGAGTCGCAGCCTTTCCCACCCCCCCTTTATTTAAATATTTATTTTTGAGCGAGAGCGAGCGTGGCTGTGTGGACACACTGCCCCCTGAGAGAGTCAGGGCCCTACTTTCTGTGTCCACCGGGGCAGCCACACTCACGAGCCTGGACAGTGACGTGCTGGGTGGGACGTGCAGCCTGGACAACCACACTTCCTGTCAAAAATACATAAGACAGCTCAGGTTTTTTTATATTGATTATGTGTTGAAATAATGTTTCTGCATTTTGGGTTAAATGAATACATCGCTAAGATCTGTGTTTTCATTACTTTCTCTGTGCAACAAGAACACCTCACTCACTTTACGAGGCTCAGGTCATCTTCCTAGCACTTCAGCCCTGCTCTGTGTCATTTCTAGTTTCTACTGTGGGAATTTGGGGACAGGTAACCGTCAAAAGCAACATTATAACAGGAAGGAGTTGCAGCGCTTGTTGATCTTCTAGATTGTCCCCTACTCTCAGCTCCCTGCCAGCCTCTGGCCTCGCCCAGGACATGACCACACGCCCTGCTTCCCTCTTGGGTTGTCAAGGTGTCGCTCATTCTCTACCCCTCACTCTCGTGTGTCCCTCGGATCACCTTTCCTGTCCCGATTGTAGGTCATATCTCAGGGATAAGACGTCGATCTGATGCCGCCTGCCATGCAGAGCACCTCACCAGTGCTGGGGTGGGGGTGGGGGGTAAGTTCACACCTTCAGGGGTGCAGCTGAGGGTGCCCGTAGCCCCTCTGTCCAGTAGCCTAAACATGGGGCCTGCCCTGTCCCCTTGTGACTTCATGGTAAAACCTCCCTGCACGTGACTCTGCTTCCTGGTCACACTGACCCCATGCCGCACGCTCCCGTGTGCCAGGTGTGCTGCTGGGCCCTGTTGTGCCTCAGGAACCTGCTGGGAGGTGGTCCTAGTCCAAGGTGAAGGCTACGGACAGACGGCACTGGATGCTGCGGTGCGAGGAGGTGGCGTGCAGGCTGGCTGTCAGCCCACTTCCCCTCCCCCTTTGCCCTGCCACTGCTTGCCGTGCCTGCTGCCTCATTGCTCTTCTGGGCAGTAACTGGGTTAAGTTCTCTCCACTGGGGTTTGTCTTCTGCAACAGGCATTCTCTGACTTGGTTGGTTAACTACCATCCACCTCCCGCCCTCCCCCAGCTCTGCTCTGCCTGTGCCCACCATCATCTCTTTCTGCTATGGAGTCTTGTTCACTTATGTCGTGTGGGTGGTGTCTACCGTCCACCTCGCCGGCGAGGTCAGGGGCCTGGTCTGTCCCCTCAAGCACCCCCACAAAAGCTGCAATCCCACCTGTGCTTGGTAAAAATAGGCTGTGTTTGTCAGAAGTGAATTTTCTACAGGCCTCACCATGTAAAGCCTGCCCTCTGGGCCCAGTAATGCTCAGAGGCTGTCTCTGTCCTTGTCCCACTTGGAATTCAGGTTACACTCTGGTGCACCCTTTCAGAGCATCTGGAAAGAATTCGGAGTTGCTCTTGGTTTCTGATGAAGAGGACATAGCCACGTGGCAGAGAAGAGGCCTCTCCCTCCACTGGGCAAGTGGACTGAAGGCCCAGACTAAGACAGAAGCCAACCACATGAGGTAAGTGTAGGGCCTGGGGCACCTGGCAGGGTGTGCCTCAGTGCCTGCCCTGGAGCCCAACGTGACCGGGACCCAGCACTCTGAGGACACGCCAGTGTCCACTCTGCAGAGTCTAAAGACTCTGCAGAAAAGCCGTTAGATCAAATCAGTTAATTCAGTGAAGGAGCAGAATACAAAGTCAATAAAAATATCAGCTGCATTTCTACACACAGTGACCAATTGAAAAGAAAATTAGAAAATTCTACTTATAGTAGTGTCAAAAAGAATAAGATACAGGAATTAACCAAGGAGAGGAAAGACTATTGAAACTACAAGAGATCACTAAATAAATGGAAACACATCCCATGTTCATGGATAGGAAGACTTAATCACCTCCAAATGCTATCACATGGGGGATTAGGTTTCCACATGTGAATAGGGGTGGGTCACAAACACTGTCTACAGGAGGAGGACCAGGGGTTTTTGTCAGAAGTCTTTATTCTCTGATTTTCTAAATTACGTATTCTTTGAAGTATTCTTTGGCCGTAGTAAAACACACAACAGAAGGTTTACCATCTTAATCATTAAAAAAGATTTTTTTTTTAGTTTGTTTTTGAGAGAGAGAGCATGAGTGGGGGAGGGGCAGAGGGAGAGGGAGACCCAGAATCGGAAGCAGCTCCAGGCTCCGAGCTGTCAGCACAGAGCCCAACGTGGGGCTTGAACTCATGAACCGTGAGATCATGACCTGAGCCAAAGTCGGACGCTTAACCGACTGAGCCACCCAGGCGCCCTGCTTATTGGTCATTTATATGTCTTCTATGGATAAATGTCTGCCCAGCCCATAAAAGATAAAAGAAACTTTCCCAGAATTTTTAAGATCTGTCTGCTTGATTTTGCAAATAGTTATTTAAAACCTAACACAGAGCCACGCTTTCAAAGTTGTTACTATATTTCCCCACAACGGTCCTTTCTGTGGGGACGTGGTGTGTTTCCGGCCTGGTGCCATGAGCTGTCGCTGCCGCTGCGTGGCCCGGGTCAGGGTCTCGGGTCTCGGAGTTGGGTGCTGCCAGGATGGTTGACGGACACAGTGACCGACTGGAAGGAGCCGGCTCCTGTCCTGCCTCCCGCCCTGACACCGGGTGTCACCCCCTTGCAGACTGTCCTGCCTGGCTGTGTGTCTGGCTCTGGTGAAGCGCTGCGTGCTCGTGTACGGCTCCCTGCCGTCCTTCCAAGAGGTCATGCGGCCCCTCCGCGCCCTGCTGACGGAACACCTGGCCGCCTGCAGTCACCCCCCGGAGCTCCAGGTGAGGCTTCCCGGCCGCCTCCCAGGGTGGGGAGCAGCGCAGGTGGCAGTCTTGTCCCAAGGCCGTGGCTCTAGGAATCCGGGACACCGACAGAAGGCGCAGTAGCGGGGTGACGGGAGGGCACTGCGCTCCCGCACAGCCTCTGGCTCAGCAACTTGGTCTGAGAGCTGCCCTGTGGTCACGTACCTTTCAGCCTGGGCAGTGGCTCTGGACTCCATGACCCCCGGGCCTCCGGGGGGTCACGGGTTTTCTGAAAACAGTCCCACAGCCATGGACAAGGTAAAGAGGCCACGAAGGACCCCCTCGGTTTGTCAAAAGGCGCCAGTCCTGCGGCACACCTTCTAGTCGTGCCTTTAGTAACCTCCAGATCCTCCTTCCCGGGGCTGCCCCCCCCCACCCCTTCATCTCTGGAGTCGTCCCGAGCTGGCCACGGGCTTCTGTCTCAGGGGCCGTTGGGGCCCAGCAGACGGAAGGCAAAGGCAGGACGGTGGTGCCGGAGGCCGGGCACGCTCCCTTCACCCGCTCACGCCCCCTCATCTGCAGAGTTCACACTCGCCCTTCCCTCTGCCTGGAGCACCGTCCCTAGAGACAGGTGGCTCATCCCTTCGCAAACGCGTCGTCTGTCACATCTCTCCCTGCTAGCACACGGACAGGGTGATGACGGCAGCTCAGCCATCCCTTGTTGGACACCCTCCGAGCCCGGGTGGTCCGGCCACTGTCCACACGGAGTCACCTCACCGTGGAGACGTTGATGAGGCTGAGGCGCCAACAGCTGTGTTTCTTACTGTGGGTGTGGCTGTGGCTTGTCCTTTAAAGGACGGAGTGGCTTTCTGGTCCTGTGGGCTGCGGGCTGACGGAGGGGCCTCGTAGCGGACCCAGGGCGAGCCGGCCACGCCTCACGTGCGGCTCCTGTGGAGACGGGGCTTTTGGCCTCAGCAGCTGTGGGCCGCGGGGCCAGAGGCCTGAGTTCCAGGACACCACTATGTGAGGGGAAAGGGACTGTCATCATGCTGGCATCTAGAACGTTCCTCAGAAGCCCAGCTGCCTTTTCTAGGAGCCACAGCCCTGGCGGAGGTGCCCTAACCATCTGGTTCTGTAAGGTCAAATCACAAAGTCGGGTAGAAACGTTGTCTTGCCCCATCGCGTGGCTCCCCCATGGCTGCCCCGCACCCCTGGCCCCTGGGGTACAGGGAAGGCTGCCAGTGTGCGTCCACACTGGCGGGCCACCAAAGAGCAGTCCACGCTTCTGCGAAGTGTGCAAACCAAACGCCCTTTACATGGTCTCAGCGGCTCTGCAGTGCTGCCAGCGGGCGGTGGGAGCCGGGACCGGGGCCGCCCTGCCGTGTACAGGCTCCCACCCCTGTCGGCGTGAAGGGGGCCCCCACAGCCGCGCCTGCACCCCTTCGTTAGGGGGGAGGCCGCATCTCTGTCCCGTTTCCCCCCCCCGGGGCCTCGGGGCCACCCGTGGGTGGGCCTGCTGCAGCCCCACCCCCTCTGCCACCTTCCAGGAGCTGGGCCGGAGCGCACTGGCCGCACTGGCCGACGTGGGGCAGCGGGAGCCGCGCTACCGGCCGCTCATCTGCGAGAAGAGCAAGCCGGTGCCGCTGAAGCTGTTCACCCCCCGGCTGGTCAAAGTGTGCGTAGCCGCGGCCCCCGCCCGGGGTGCAAGAGGGCAGGGGTGGGGGGCCGGCGTGGGAACAGCCCGCGGGGCGGGGGGGACTCCGCTCGCACCCCCGTGACGCCGGCCATCCGCCCTCAGCCTGGAGTTCGGGCGGAAGCAGGGAGGCAGCAAGGAGGAGCAGGAGAGAAAGAGGCTGATCCACAAGCACAAGCGGGAATTCAAAGGGGCCGTCAGGGAGATCCGCAGGGACAACCAGTTCCTGGCCCGGATGCAGCTGGCGGAGACGCTGGAGCGGTGAGCGGGCGGGGGGTGGCCCGGCCCCGGGACCCCCGGCGTCCCCGTCTGCACTGCGCGCGCGCCCGCGAGCTGGGGTGGGCAAGACGTCCTGGCCAGAAACTAATGCAGAACATGGGGTTTTGTGCTTTTCTTTGAAGGGATGCGGAAAGAAAGCGAAGAGTGAAACACCTTTTTAACAGTCTGGCTACACAGGAAGGGGAATGGAAGGCTCTGAAGAGGAAGAAGTTCAAAAAATAAAACTGCAAATTAGGCAAGAAAACCCTGTAGACCGACCGTAATAAAGGCTGCTGACAGGTCAGTGTGGCCTCTCCTTCCCTGCGCCGCAGCCCTGCAGCCCTCCGAGAGCGCGCCTCCCCCACCAGGACGGTCCCCTCCGCGTCCAGACAAGCCTCGGTTAATCACAGGCTTTGGGACTGAGGGGCTTCTGGCCTGCTTCGTGTTGGGACGACCACGGGTATTTACGTCTCATAGAGAAGTCAGTGTACGCAAGGTTCCGGAACATTCGGAGAGGGGCTCAGACCTCCGCTCGGCAGGGGATACGGGCCTGGCGCTGAGAACTTGCCTCTGGCAGCCGAGCACTGAAGGCCGACGTCACACGGCTTGCGGTCACGGCAGCCGGTCCTGCAAGGTGGCCCTGGGGTCTGCACTGGGAAGCCAGTCCGTGAGGTCACCACGGTACAGCCACCGCAGTGACCACAGAGATGTGAGGACTGGCCGCAGTGTGGGGGACAGACAGGATGGGTTTCTGGCCTCCCTAAGGACAGTGGGAAAGAGGAGGTTGGTGGGGAGAATTGGGAGTTTGATTTTGGACAAATTGGGTGCTGTTGGGACTCTACGCCGAGTCCGGGGCCAGAATGCCCCTGGAGCACGTAGGCCCCAAGCCCTGAATGCCGAGCAGCCTGGGCAACGAGGGAGGAGCGCTCGGCCAGCCTCCTCTGGGTCGCCAGAGACAGAGGTTTGCCAGCTGTGTGACCCCACAAAGCCAGGAGGCCCAGGCAGCCCCGACCGCAGACACTGGCTTGCCCTCCCCGCCGCGCAGCCTGGCTCTCGTGCCCCTGCCGTTCGGTCCCCTGAGGCTGGACCGTGCCAGCGGCACGTCCTAAAGCCCCAGCTTCGGATCACGCAGCTCTGCCCCCCGCCCCAGACCCCCTCCAGGTGTAGTCTCGGAAGTTCCAGGGTCTGTGTAGCTGGCCCATCCCAGCCCTGCCTCCACTTGCAGACGTGAGGATACCGGGGTTCTCGAAGGGGTGAACCCCAGCTAGGACCAGCCCGGCCGCGAGCGGAACCGACGGCTGCTCTGGGTCTCCTGCGATCCGTACTCCCTACTCGTCCCTCCCGCCCCTCCCCCACGGCTCAGCTGGAAGAAGATGAACATGACCCGACCGCGTCCTCTGGAGAAGGTGCTACGGGCCTTTTCGGTTGGAGGAGGACCCTCTGCCCCTGTCACGCAGCGTGTGGCCGCTGCTGTACTTGGAAGTTTGATACGGCGTGAAGAGGGTGTACGAGTGCCAGGGTGACAAGGGGCGGCCTGTGGACGCACGTCAACGTGGAAGCCGAACGTCGTTTCCAGAACTTCCCGTTACTTTCTAGTTCGCGGTCACACGAACCCTGGAGGGCATGTGGGTGGAGGTGGTGAGCAGGTGCGGGCGCCCGCCGCCCTGGGCCAGGCCGGTGGCAGAGAGGCGGCTGACGCTGCGGCTCCCGGGGGTCCCCTCCCCCCCTGGCCGCCCGTCCCGGGGTCCCGGGCTCGGCCCCACGCGCAGAGCCGCCGAGCCGCGGTGGCTGACGGCCCGCGGCGGGGTGGGCGGCGGGGAGGGACCGGGGGCGCCGGCGCGGGGAAGGCGGCGGCCCCTCCGGACCCGCCCGCCCTCGGCTCGCCGGCCGGAAGGGGAAGCGGGCGGCCGCCACTTCCGGGGCGGGAGGGGGCGTGTCCGGCGCGCTCCCGCCCCCGGCAGCGTGACCGCGGTCCGTTTCGCCTGCGTCCATCAGTTCGTGGGTCCGTCCGTCCGCCCCGAGCGCGCGGCCGCGGCAGGTGCAGGGCGGGGCTGCCCCCGCGTCCTGAGCTCGCCCCGCTGCCTCGCCCAGGATGCGAGCCGGGGTGGGGGATCGGGGTCTTGGGCGGGGCAGAGGGCTGGGGTCCGGGATTCCGGGCGGGGCGGGGCGAGGCGAGCCAGGGCGGAGGAGGTCGGGGGCCGGGGCCCTGGGCCGGCGGGGTGTGGAGTGGGGGCTGGAGGCCGGGATCCGGGCGGGGATCGAGTTCTCCAGGACGCGGGGACACCGCCGGGGCCGCCCTCTGCCCGGGCCTCAGTTTCCCGGCCCACTCCGCTAGAGGACCTGGGCGGCTGCATGGGGTAGACTGGCGCCCGGGGCCCCGACGCTCCCAACCCGGCCCCTTGGGACGGTTGGCATCGGTGGCTGCGGCTTCTTTGCGCAACCCAGCGGCTTGACTTTCCTACTGCCTGGCGTCGGGGAGAGGGTGCACAGAGGGACCCTTGCGTTAGGTGACAGGCGCCCGCTCGAAAGGCGGGCAGGCACTCCCTTTAGGGTGCTTGCTGGCTGTTAGCGCGTTGGGGGCATGGTGAGGACCGGGGCCTGGGTTTCCCCCGGGCTAGGGTAGGCATCTGGCTCTGGGGTACCTAGAGGTGCCCTCATGCAGACCCGCCACACGCAGCCAGGTGGGATCGACGTGGCCCCCACCATGGGCTGGGGAGCAGGAGGGAGCTGCACCCCGCGCCCACCCATCCGCCAACAGCCCGTGCGGGAGCCCCGTGTGATCACCGTGGTCTTCCTCGGCCTCCTGCTGGACCTCCTGGCCTTCACTCTGCTGTTACCCCTGTTGCCAGGGCTGCTGGAGAGCCACGGCCGTGCCCACGTGAGGCCCCCTGACTCCCACAGTGGCTGCCCACTGCCCCAAAGCCCACCGGGGACTCCCCCAGCCCTCTTCTCACTGCCTGCTCCCCAGGACCCCCTCTACGGCTCGTGGCAGCGAGGTGTGGACTGGTTTGCCGCGGCCATCAGGATGCCGGCGGAGAGGAGGTACAACAGTGTCCTGTTCGGAGGTAGGCCCTCAGTTCCACGCTGGGGCCCCCGCGGTCCTTGTCCCTGCTTTCCTGCTCCCGGGCCCTGTCTGCCCCCTCTCCACATGCAGCGTCCACTCCCGGTGGGCCCCACCCAGCATCACCAGACCCGCAAGGACAGGCCGAGTCGTGTGACCTAAACGTCTGTCTCTTTCAGGTCTGATCGGCTCGGTCTTCTCCTTCCTGCAGTTCCTCTTGGCACCAGTCACGGGGGCGGTCTCGGACTGTCTCGGGAGGCGCCCGGTGATGCTGCTGTCCCTGGTACGGGTGCCCACCTCTCATCCCCCCACCCCCCCGCCGGCAGCAGCCCTTGCTGCCCCCTGGGTGTGCTGCTTGGGTGCTGGCTCCCGTGGCTAAGGCAGGCTTTCCCAGAGCTGCTCCCTGTCCGTGGGGACATCGGGAACACGGGCGGACCTTGGGTGCTCCAGAACCGGGCCGGGTCCCAGCGGTGCTACCTGGGTTTGCCGGCCCAACTCTGGGCCCCTCCTGGCCTCAAGTGACCACACTTGCTCTGGGGACAGGCAGGTCTGGCCACCTCGTATGCCGTGTGGGCGGCCTCGAAGAGCTTCGCAGCCTTTCTGGCCTCCAGGGTGATTGGGGGCATCAGCAAAGGGAACGTCAGCCTCTCCACAGCCGTCGTTGCCGACCTGGGCTCCCCTTCCGCCCGCAGCAGAGGCATGGTGCGTGCACACGCCGGCCGAGGAGGTGGGGGTTCCTTGCCTGGGGTCTCCCAGCCCAGCCCCACCCGGCTCAGGCGTCCTTCCCCCCCCAGGCAGTCATTGGGGTGGCCTTCTCGCTGGGCTTCACGCTGGGCCCCATGCTTGGCGCCTTCCTGCCTGCGGACACGGTACCCTGGTTCGCCTTGCTCTTTGCTGTCTCCGACCTGTTGTTTATTTTCTGCTTCCTGCCCGAGACGCTGCCCCCGGAGAAGCGGGTAAGGTGGGTCCCAGAACCTGCTGGCGGGCCGCAGGGCAGGGGCTCCGTTCTGTGGGCACGTGGGGACGCCCGGGAAGGCTGGGCTGGCCTCCTTCGGCGCGGGCGTTCTTGGGGCCACAGTGCCTCCGGGAACCCCTGCCTCTTGGGCCGGACAGCTGACCAGAGGCCAGGCCAGGTTCAGGTCGTGGCCCCCCCCCCCACCAGCTGCCTGGCCGGCCTCCCCAGTCCCGCCCCCTCCGCAGGCACCCTCCATCGGCCTGGGGTTCCGGGCCGCCGCAGACCTGCTCAGCCCCGTGGCCCTGCTCCGTTTCTCAGCGGTGGCCCGTGGCCAGGACCCAACTGCTGCAGACGGTAAGAAGCCGGGGACCCCCTTCGTGAGGGCAGGACTGTCGCGTTCTCGGGCTGCCGGCCCCTTACAGCGCTCTCCGTGCTCCCCAGGGCTCGGTCGCCTTCGCCGCCTGGGCCTGGTGTATTTCCTCTATCTCTTCCTGTTCTCGGGCCTGGAGTTCACCCTGAGCTTCCTCGCTCACCAGCGCTTCCAGTTCAGCAGGTAGGGGCGCCGGCCTGCCTTCCCCACTTCAGTGACACCCGCCCTGGCCCGTCCCGGGGGGCAGGAGGCCCACAGAGCAGCTGGCAGGCTCCGGCGCGGCTGGCGGGGGCAGGGCCCTCGGGCAGGGGCACTAACGGCTCCCCCGCCCCCAGCCTGCAGCAGGGGCAGATGTTTTTCTTCATCGGCCTCACCATGGCCACCGTGCAGGGCGCCTACGCCCGAAGGATCAGCCCTGGCAGGGAGATTGCAGCAGTGAAGCAGGTACGAGCCCAGCCCCCCCCCAGGAAGTGGGGGGCAGGCCGTGTCCCGAGTCCCGCTGGAAGCCGCAGGGGTGGGTCCTGAGCACTGCCGTGCCCCCCCGCAGGCCATCCTGCTGCTGGTGCCCGCCTTCCTCCTCATCGGCTGGGGGCTCACGCTGCCCGCGCTGGGCCTGGGGCTGCTGCTCTACTCCTTCGGTGAGGGGGTTTCTCAGGGGCCAGGGTGGGGGCGGCGGGGAGCTGGTGGCCAGGGATCCTGCTCACAGCCCTCCGGGCGTCGCCCGGGTGCTGACTGCCACCGCCCTGGTGTCCCCCGCAGCCGCTGCCGTCGTGGTGCCCTGCCTGTCCTCCGTGGTCGCGGACTATGGTGAGGAGCCTTTCTTTGCTGGAGGCCCCCCAGGTGGGAGGAGGCCAGCAAGCACCTGACGGCCTCCTCCCTGCTCCCCCAAAGGCTTGCCGGGGCAGAAGGGCACGGTCATGGGCACGTTGCGGAGCCTGGGCGCCCTGGCCAGGGCGGTGGGACCCATGGTGGCTGCCTCAGGTAAGGGTCCCGGGCCCCGGGGGAGGCCAGGCCACACGGCCCCTCCTGGCCTCCTTCCCCGACCGCCCCTCGGTTCCCGCCGCCCCGGCCCACAGGTCGCTCCTGCCATTCCCGGGGCGGAGGTGCAGCGGGGAGGGCGGGCTCGCGTCACCGCTCGGGCTGTCTCTCCACAGTGTACTGGCTGGCGGGGGCCAGGGTCTGCTTCACCGTGTGCTCAGGCCTCTTCCTGCTCCCCTTCTTGCTGCTGCGGAACCTGAGGCCTCCGGCCCACTCAGCGCCCAAGGCCAAGGCCGAGTAGCTGAGCCAGTCCGGCCCCAAGCTGGGGGTGGGGGAGGAGGCCTGGGCCGGGACCCCTCCCCTCCCCCTGGGGCCCAGCCCTGGCCCCTGCCAGACACCCCAGCCCCTCCGTGGTATGGGCCTGGGCTGTCTTGCCTGTCATGCTGGGAGCAGGGACTCCAGAACCTTCCAGGCTTTCTGTCTGCTTTTCTCTGAGACACAGTGTCAGCCAAGGCTCCAGTGACAAAATAAAGCAGCTATTATTTTATACCAAGAGCCTTTCCCAGCACACAGCTGTGCCTCACTGCCCCCCACCCTGGAGACCCCCGGGCACCGGAAGCTCTTAACACCTGCACTGAGCAGAAAAGTCCAAGGCTCGTCCCGGGTCTGTGGCCACTCTGCACACGGGGGAGGACAGAAAGCGTGACGCAGGGCCCGCCAGGACAGGAGCCCGCACTTGCTAGGCCCTACCTGGGCTGTGCTCTGCACCCTGGCCACCCGGGGAGGAGGGAGCCCCGTGCTGGGCTCCCCCCATCACCATCCTGCCTGCCCGTCTGCTCGGACCGCAGGGGCAGGCTGGTGCCCCCGGGCAGGGCGGTTCTGGGTTATGGGGGCCTTCCCGGTGCAGAGCGTAGTGTTCGATCAAGACATAAATACTTGGGATCTCTTTCTGGAACTCGAGACAGACTTCTGGAAGTTCTATCTTGAAGGAACAAAGGAAAGGGGAAAAAGATACAAAACTACTGCCCAAGTTTAGACAAGGAAACTGCTTAAAGAATTTTATTTGTGAGTAAAACACGTCACAGCAGAGGACAGAGGCCCCACCCTCCCAAGCCTGTGTCCATACACGCGACTAAACCTCATGTTGTGATACAAAGAGTTAAAATAAACTACAAAAATGAAATGAAAGTCGTCTGCGTGGGAGGGACAGAAGGAAGGGGTAAAGAGCCCAGGGTCAACTGAAGTACGGGCTGAGGGCACAGGGCCTGGACTCCACCGTGGCAACAAAATGACACATGGGAGAAAAGCAAGTCGCCAGCAAGCTCGAAGCAGCAATCAGCGCCATGCAGCCAGCCTCAGGTCCTGCCTGGGTGCCAGGAGCGTGGGACCCGGCCATGGCTGGCACCGGGTCCGCCCAGGGAGGAGGCCTGCCAGCGCCCAGTCAGGCTGGCACCGCGCAGCTCCTGGAGTGGGTCACCCACTGCTCCCGCTAAGCAGCTTCACGTGGTCTCTCGGGTCTGAGTTAAGGGACAATTCACGATGTCGAACAAGGAGAGCAAGTCAGGCTTATAAACGACTGGTGTGAGCAGTGCGGGGGGGGGCTGCCAGGTCTCATGCCTTGTGCTACCCTTTACCAAACCCAGGGGGTCTTTCAGGCAGAGTTAAAGTAAGAGAAGGAGGCCCCTTCTCGGTCCAAAACCGAGAGAAAGTTTTCCCCCAGAGAAGTGAGCAGAGAGAAAACGAAAAAGTGGCCCATTCACGGTATAAAACATGGGATGAATTGCAAACCTGCAGAAAGAAAATTCTAGAAAGGACTCTTCCCCGTCTTGACGTATTTTTCCCATGACAGGAATCTAGAGACCCCAGTGAGGAAGGAACGGGGAGCCCCTGAACCGGTTTCTGGCCTCAGGGTAATCAGACCATGAGCAGGCCGCGCCGGGCGGATGCAGGCCGCTCGGCTATTGACGTTTCCGGCCCAAACTTGCTCTCAGAGGCCGGCGCGGGCCCCGGGCGTCGGCAGGCACAGGAGTGAGGCTTTGACTACAGAGTGAGCTCGCTCACCAGGCAGGTGATGCCGGCAGGAAACTACAGGTCTGATTCGGGCACCTGAGACCTCGGGGTGAAGGGGAGCTTGGCAGACGCACAGCGTGGGCCACTTCACAACAGGAGAGAGAGGTCAAGGCCAGAGCCGGGCCTTCTCCCCCCGGGGGGAGAGGGGCACACAGATGGGAGGGATGTGGTTCCGTCTCCCCCAGAGCCCGGGGCTGCAGACCGGGCAGAAGGACGCAGGGCCACTGCGCGCACGAGAGGGGAACACTGGTGTACGCCGGGGGCGGGGGGGGGGGGTCCGGTCGCCGTGAGGGGAGCTCAAGCTACGCAGAGGGGTGGGCTTGCGCATTCCATTCCACGGGAAGACAACATGAGACGCTCGGGGACGGTCTGGGGGTGCTGGCTGGCACAGGACGGGGCCTTCAGGAGTCACCCCTCTTCTTGCTCTTCTTCAGAAAGGAGGGGGTGCGGAATTTCTTCTTCTTTTTGGAAGGGGACTTGCCCGGAGACCCGTCGCTGCCAGGGTCCACGGCAGCCCCCTCCTCGGCAGCTGGGGAGGCGGCCTCTTCAGCCACCTGGGTGGAGGACGGCTCGGGGCTGGCCACCAAGGGGGACCTGGCGGGGCTGGGGGGCTCACGGGCCTCACAGAGCCCCTCCCCCTCCTCCTCCTCCTCCTCCTCCTCCTCCTCCTCCAGTGTTGGGAAGCCGAGCGCTTCTGAAGGCTCATCAGGGGACAGGTCAGGGAGAGTCGGCTTGAAGGTGGCAGCGTCAGTGTCCTCTCCGGAGGCGGGCTCCTGCGGCAGGTCTGGCGGGGGGTGTAGGAGAGACGGGGCTGAAGAGCGGCTCCCAGACCTTGGGGAATGGGGTGGGGGGGCCTGAGAGCGAGGCAGCGCCCCGCACGGAGCCCCCGGCGCTGAGCTCGCGGGATGCGGGGGCGGCTCACCGACACCAGAGTGACACTTTAGGTGAGGTCTGCTCTACTGCAGCGCCGGGGGCCCCAAGTACGGAGCGTGGGCACAATCTCAGGGCCGTTTTCAGCTCCCGCTCGTGGACAGGGCGCTCGCTGACAGGGCCTCGGTCCCCAGTGGGGGAGAGGTGGGCAAGCAGAGAGCACTTCAGTAGAACAGTGTTCTACATTAGCACTTGAACAGAAGTTTATTCTAGAATCCTAAGAGCACAGTATTAGTAGTCCTGAAATTAAGCGTACATTTCACTCCACAACAGCCGGTTTCCCCAGGAAGAAAACCACTGAAAATCATGGCCACTCCCAGACGCCACATAAAACATTGGCATCAAACAAAAGAAAGCCATTTTAGGCTGGAAAATCAAAGAAAAGAGAGGAACTATACGGTAAGGGGTAGGGGCAAAACATGGGGCCGTCTGCCCAAGTAGAACACGGAAACGAGGGTAAAGCATAACTGTCTGAGGGCGGGCTTCGAGGGAAGGTCCCCGTCCGCAGGTGTCTACACAGACGCTGACGGGCCAGGTGGGGGGGCAGGGACAGCCTGCGAGTCACAGGCGGCTGGCCGCTTAGGCAGCAGCAAACCACGTAGGACGGGGAGCCGGAGCCGGAGGCGGAGGGGCTCGGGGCCGGGTGCGGCCGGCGCAGGAGGCTCTGGGCCCCAGACGCTTAGCACTTAGGCTCCGGGACGCCGGCGCTGCCCCATCCCCTGCCCTGAGCCACCTTCTGTCCCAGGGTAAGGAAATGTCCTCACACGGCTGGGGCGGGGGGGAGGCGAAGCGCGCTGGCAGAGGCTGCCTGTGGTACCTCACGGGAAGGTCCATCGTGTGGCCAAATGTAGCTCTTCTGCCCCACCTTGAACTAAGGTTAAGCGCTCGGCTTGAGCCACGACCCAAACACGTGCGACACCCGCCCCCAGCGGGTGGCAAAGTCCCGCCGGGTCTGAGCCTCGTCTAGATGCACGTCTGATCCAAACGGCAAACCCTCCCGCCGAGCAACCACGGGCTGATCCGGGCCACAGGATCCGAGGCCCAGGGCGCCCTGAGGAGCGCCCGGTCCAGGGGCCCCAGGGACAGGCTGCCCCTACCCAGCTCTCGGGCGACCGAGGCCCTGCCACGATGCCACTGCCTGGGATGGAGGAACTGGGTGCCAGAAGGGGGGGGGGGCTCTATTTTTATTCTGAATAAACAGAAAACAAAACTTAATAAGCAACAAAGAAGCAGGAGAACGAAGCAGAGCACAGGGGATGCGGTTAAGCAGCGGAGGGCCGGCCGGGCGGTACTTACTACGGTAACAGGTACTCTTTAGCACATCCACCTCCTGCTTGTGACGCAGCCACAGGAAGAGAAAAGCACAGGGAGAGAATCTAGGCATTCAGTCACAGCCACCGGGTTACAGAGGAACGGCTGAGCCATTCTTGTGGACAAAGAATGGGGGAAGGCGAGCCATAGGCTCCCAACAGGCACGGGAAGCACGACACGGAAGATGGAAGGACAAACACGCGGGCCACACGCCACAGACACGGGCCACACACCACAGACACAGGCCACACGCCACAGACACGCAGTCTGTGGTCCCAGAGGCCGACAGAGGCCGGCACTCGGCAGGGACCGATTACTACGGCAGGTCCACCGAGGTCCCGCGGCTCGGACAGGATGGAAGACGTTTCCAGAGGGGTGGTCTGAACACAGGAAGGTCTAAGGACTATATAAGCGATGGGCAAAATGGACATCATAACGAAGGTGGGATCCAATCCCACTCCCACTGCTGACAGCTCTGTGGTCACAGAGCACGGTCACAGCTGTCCTGTCCGCTCAACTGCTGGAACGTCCCTCCTCACAGAGCCTCACGTGTGGGGGAAACTGCTATATCCTCCCCCCTCCTCCCGACATCTCACTAACAACCTGTTTGGCTTCGAGTCACCGAGGACAGCGCCAGCGCCACGGAGGAGGCCGGTTCAGGACCACGTGCCAGGTGGCGCTCCACGCACACTGGCTTCTTTATCGCTCGGTCCCACTACCGCACACCCGGTTGCTCCCCCCGCCCCGCCACGGGACTAAAGCTCAAAGCCCACCCCCTTGATGGACCCCGGACCCCGAAGGCCATCCCACAGCAGGGCAGCCAGAACTCACCTTCCTCAAGCTTGACTGGGGTGCTGGGGGGGGTGTGGGGGCCAGCGGGGTGCTCCGGAGGACTCTTCTCCTTCTCTTCTCTGCTCTCGTCCAGATTCTCTGCAGACGAACAGACACGGTGAGAAGCATATGGTAAAGAGCTTCAGACATCGTGAGCCTTCACCCTCCTCCAAGCCAGGCAGCCCCCCCCCCGCCCCGCCCATCCGGCTGCATCCAGGAGACCAGGAGGGCTCATGACCACACCGTCTTCGCCTCCCCAGGAGGACGAAGAAAGCCACTGTAACTGTGCATCTAAATTTCAGAAAGACTTAACTTTGGAAACAGAATTAACTTCCATTCTTACTCCAGGGAGAATCCACCAGAGCCGACTCTGTGGCACACTGTGACTGGCGGCCCCTGGCCTGTCCTCATCCGTCCTCCAGGGAGGAGCCTCCTCCCGGCCTCCCCACTGCTGAGCTAGCAGCCCAGGGCCCCAAGCACCCTCACCCTGCTCACTTCCTCAAGGGGTGGATGGAACATGAGAATTACATGGGTGTTCATTTTCTATGTAGAGCATTTTCTACCAACAATTTAAACTTGGCAGCTGTAATGCAAACTCTTATTTTCTGAAATAAAATATCCGATAAGGACCAGAGGAAAAATTACAGGTGCTAGGACCCAAGATCTAGAAAATTCAAGTCTAATTCTCATACAGAAAAAAATATATACCAATATTACCTTAATTCCCTAAATTTCCTTCTCTTCCCTACACTTTTTCTATTAATGGTTAGCATCACTAGGTCCCGTATTTTGAAAAAGCAGCTACAATCATACAATCATTAGGGCCTCTGATCTCAATGAGACGCCGACCCACTTTCCTGAAACCCGATTTCTATGAACAAAGGCCTTCGCATCTCCTACAAGTTCCCTCAACCAGGAGAAGGTACCAGAGCCCCGAGGCTTCCTGTCCTCTGGCCAGAAGTGACGTGCTGACCTCTGACACCTCATGCCTGTGCCAAGGGCCAGCAGCAGTGTGGGCAGGGGTCTCCTGGCAGCGCGCCTCCACGGGCACTCCCGCTGATTCAATGTGCCCTAAGTCTTAATTTTAATGCACACCTGACAAAAAGTGACACAGACGGAAAACAATAGTTTTTTGCATGACCCAAATTTCAACAGCAGCTACATAATGTATTCTTTAGTCTAAAACAAACCCAGAAAAACCTAAATCAGGGCAAATCAGAGACTCGGGAGCGGTGCCTGTCTCCCAGGTCAGCCCCCACAGACCCGGGGCCACGGAATGCTGTGGCGCTTCCATCCCAGAAGGCAGACTCGCAGAGGGCGGGCCGAGGAGGAAGTGTGGTCCCCACTGAGGGTCTGAGGCTTCAGCACACAGACCAGGGTTAGAGCCTCAGGCCCTGAGGACACAACATGAACCTCCTGGGCGAAGGGGGCAGGGGTCTGCGCCCAGGGCCCCCTGGTCTCAACCAAAGCTGTCTGGGGAAAGTGACACAGACCCACTGCAGCCTTCCTGGTAGACAGGCAGTGGAAGGCTCACTTCTCACGTTCTCCAACTTCTTGGAGCTACTTTTCAAAACCTCAAGTTGGAAACAACCTGCTCCGTGAGGCTCTGGCTCTTAGAACCATTTATTTTCATGCTGCAAAATAGCCCCATTGTATCTTACAAAAATATAAAACATGACCTCCTGCGTCAGGGAGTTACCGAGAGAAACAAAGGGCCGCACTAGCACGGCCACATTCCCTGCTGGGGCTGGGACACACCAGGGCAGGCCGCATGTGGGCCACGGGCCTGCCAGCACACAGGAACTATGCACACTCACAAGTGTGTCTCATGCTCTAATTCCTTCGGAACTAGGAAACGCGCGCTCAGTGACGTTCCGGTCCTGAGCAAACCCAAGGCTGCTCTTTCACACGCGACCCATAGACCTCATAGCCACCGTCAATACCTGGGCACAGAGGAGCGGGCACAGTGCTCTCTCTCAATTTGGGGACTGCCTGTGCGGCCTGCGCTGGCGTGCCCAGGATTGCCCCGGACACGCACACGCGCCTGCTCACCTCCGGGGCCCTTCTGCTTCCGCTGCACCTCCCTGCGGTACTCTTCCAGCTCCTGGTCGGTGAGTGTGCTGAAGGGGTTGGGGCCCGCGGTGCTCACGATGACATGGGGCTGGTACTCCTTCTCAATGATGGCCTTGGAGGCCGTCACCAGCTCCCCCTGCAGACAAAGAGGGACACGCCATCGTCGGTGGGAGCCCTGCCCGCAGGGACTCTCCCCCATCCTGGGCAAGGCTGCAGGCGGGGTGGGCGGGCAAGAGTTTCCAGGGGTTTCCGGGAGCTTGCGCATCCCTGAGACTCGGCCTGGGGATCGCCCCGGGCCCTGAGGCGGAGGCCGGGCTGCAGCCTCCAGTGGCAGGAGACAGAGAAATACAATTTCGATGCCACAAAACAAACATAGCAGGAGGGGAAAAACCACAAGAGAGCCCTTCAGGTGCAGAAGCAAAGGCAACGCGGTGCAGACAGACAAGGCAACGCAGTGCAGACGGACAGCACAGAGCGAGCAGCTCCAGAAGGCCGGCTCCCGTGCTGACAGGCAGGGCGGAAGAGTCAGCCCGGAGCCAGCTGCCCCCCTCACGACAGCAGAAAACGTCAAGGGTCCCGATGGTCAGGGAAGGTGTGCTCGGAGACTTGCTTACTACCTAAGCTCACGTATAAATTCTGTCCTTTTGACTACGTGTTGGCTTATAACCAGCTCCTGAACTTATCCCAAAACACCGAGAAATTGTTTTAAAGTCTGAGGAATTTGGAAAACTAGGAACGTGTAGAAAAGAGAAGAAAACAGAAAGAGAGAGAAAGCAGCTTGCAGGTCACACCCAGCCTGCAGGGAACAGACAGACCCGGGGCGGGGCAGGGCGGGGGACAGGCAAGCCTCAGAGCAGGGGAACCGGGATGGCAGCCCTGGGCGTGTGGCATCCAGCCCACCCTCCCCTGCCCCAGCGCAGCTCCACACCCCGCGCACCGCTCAGCCTGGCTGGCCCCCAGATGCCCTGGGTTCACTGGCGGAGAAAGTCAGCCAGAACTCATGCACATGCGCATTACTTAATGGGAGCTCCCAAAAACCACCTACGAGAGGAGAAGCCAAAATCCCGATGCCAGGCCTGGTCTGCAGATACTCTCCTCAGTGAGGGGCGAACGCCAGACACAGACCATGCCGAGCAACGTGCACAAGAGCCAGAGCCAGGCTGGGGACAGCCAGCTCACCCGGGCCGCCTGCTGCCCTGGCAAAAGGCTGGGCAACCCGGATGAGGGGTCGCTGTGCAGCAGGCTGGGTGCGGAGCGTCCGGAGCACCCCGGGAGTGATCCGGGACGCAGACCCATGGAAGAGAAGGGAAGGACCTGCTGGGACGAGCCACCTCTGCTCAGAAAGCCTCAAGAGTCAAGACAACCTGGAAGGTCAAGGGGAGCCCACTTTCCGACCCGAGCTGACCCGAAGTCAGCCGGCTTTTCCCTTGGAAGCTGCCCTGTCTCCTCAAGACGAGGAATCGAATCCCTCTTCTCGATAAGTCCTGTGCCCTGCGCACTGGTTGCAGCTGCGCCATCGTGGGGAGGAGCTGCGGGGCTGACGGCGGGGGCGTCCTGCAAGCTGGGGCCCCTGGCCCACTGCACGTGCACCCCACTAGCACCGCCAGCAAAGCAAGCAGGCAATATGAGGTTTGAGAGAAATGTTGAAATCCATTTAACTCAACAGTTCAAAACAAGGAATGAATAAAATACCAAAAATCAACTGCCAAAGAGGCGCTTGCAGACAAGCAAGGCCCTTCCCACACGGAGACCCCAGACCCTCAAGGTACCTCGGTTCCCACCTCTGCTGGCAGGGGGCTTCCTTCCTCCAAACTCCTCAGCTGAGGGCCAAGCAGCGGCCAAGACCCCAAGACCGGGGCTCTGACCGGACTGGGGGACAGAGGGACCTCGTTGTCTGGGGGTAAGGAAACAAGGCTTGGGATGTGGAGGGAAACGGGTCCCCTGCGGGGCTGAGAAGCCAGGATGGGAAGAGACTGCTCTCCACGCAAAGACTCTCACCGCTCCCCTCACTCTGGCCATAGAACGCGGCTCTAAGCAACACCGATGCCGCCGAGTAACTGCTTTTGCACTTGGCTGTGGCGCCTGGCGTGGAATGCAAACATGGCCAATGGCCCGACCGCTCCAACCATCAGGCTTTTCATTCATAAAACCCACTCAGATTTGAATTTACATTCTCAGTGCCAGGCCATGCGATTCTGGGTGCTCGACACCAAGTTCACCAAGTAAGTCTGCAAGGTGGGCCCAGGCCCCTCACCTCTACGCAGAGCCAAGCATGAGGTCTCGGCCCAAGCACACGCAGGTGCACGGAGAACACGGACGCTCACCGTGCACACAGCCAGCAGCTCGGTCCCGGCCTGCCCCCGCAGCCTTCAGCATGAACTTGCGCGCGCTAACGTCTAACAGCCCAGCGCACTTGCAATGAGCCCCAGAAGGCGGCCGGATTACCACAGCTTACGTGCTGGGGCGCGCAACGGGGAGTCCGAGCACCTTCTGGGCTCAGTATTCCTTTTGGAACCAGAGAACCAGGGTGTGGCTGAAAACCCACCGCTCCTCCTCCAGGCAGAAGACGACACCGCCTTCGTGAACGGGCCCCACCAGGGAGGGGGGATGGAAGCAAAGGAGCCCCTACTTCCTAAGCCCCAGATCCCCTACTTCCTAAGCCCCAGATCCACTTCCTCAGATTCTCAAATGAAAAGCAAATATCTATGTATCTGCCTTATCGGGAAGACGACATTTTTAGGACAAAAAATGTCCTAAAATGTCCCTTCGTCAAAGAGAAACTCAACTTGCTGGAGAGCAGCGGCACCTTGCAGAGGGAGCAATGCAGTCTGCATTTTGAGATCTGCACAAAAGATGCGGAACAGCTTCAGTCAAGGTCACAGATGGAGTCATACTCTCGACATAAAAATGAGAAAAAGACCGAGCGGGCAAATGTGAGTGGCAGGAAGCTGTTGGGGGAGATCAAGCTGGAACAAGAACCCAGGCACGGGGCCCGCTTGGCTGGGCTGGCCGCAGCTTCCCGGGCTGAGCCCGCCTGGACGCAGCACCCCCAGACTGAGGGGTGGGGCACCAGAACGGCCGGGAATCCCATTCCCAGTGACTCTGACTTCCTGGCCGGGGTGGGGGACCCCGGCATCTATACTTGATGAAGCACTCACGGATGACCGTGACACACACCTGAGTCTGACACGCCGGAGCGAAAACAAAATTGGGGCTGGATGAGGAACTGGCCAAAAAAGCCCGCTTTACAGACAGCTAACCAGCCCGCCTTCCGGAGAGCCCGAACAGGGGGCAAGCGGGAGTCACTACAGGCAGCCCAGGGCCAGAGATTGCAGAGCAGTGACGGCGTCAACCAGCTCTGCCCAAGGGCTACAGGGTAGCAGCCACGGCGGGGACCCCGCACAGTAAGCCCCCTGGGCTCATGGACTCGGCACACCTCCACGCATCGGAGAAAAGAAAATTATGAGCTAACATGACCACAACGGCTTGCAGCCCGAAGTCCTGAGGCATGCCGCAGAAGGCCATCTTCCTCCCCTACTCTGAGAAGTCCTTCCAAGAACGGTAGCTCAAAGTACAGCCCAAGGAAAAGGAAGAACGGGACCCGCTGAATTAATACCGAAGCAGCAAACCGGTGTCGCGGGCGAGGGACGCACACGGAGCACAGAACCCCTGGTGCAAACCTGCTTCTCTGGCAACTGGGACACCGCTACGACGATGCGGCATCTCACTGGAGGCGTATGACCTGAACAGACTCCCCCTAAAAATCTCCTTTGAACCCACCGCGCAGGAGGCCGAGTTCTGCCGTCAGCACCCCCACAGGGCCCTCCCGGGGCTCCTTCCGAGGGGGCAGGTTATGCAGCACACACTTCCCACCTGCCATCCACATCAGGCATGCGTGTACACAGATTATACTCCGGGCTTCAAATTTTCATGTCTTTTTTTCCCCATGAAACATTTTTCAAGAATTATCTAGGATTTTTTTGGTGGTTGTTTTTAGAAGAAAAAAATAAGTGTCTCTCTTCAACAATAGAAACCGTCCAGCTTCACTGCCCATCCCTCTGAAATGCGGTCTTTCAATCAGAACCTCCAATGGCCACATTCACTACACGTGCGGTCACGGCACAGCAAGCAAAGGCGGAAGGCTGCACAGGGAGCCGCTGCTGCCCACCGTCGGCCCACGTGAGCCTTCTGCCCGCGCCATCGCTAGAAGGCGAACCATCACCCGACGGCGTGCACTAACCAAAGTCACGCGCAGCCCCTCAGAAATGCGCCCCATCGTGAAGAGGGGCCCTTTCTCCACGACCTCGTGGATGCCGAGAACTACATAAAGATAACCTCACAGCAGGTAATTAAAGAACAGAACAGGCAGAATGGAACTCCGTCGTCTCCGAGACGGGTAGCTAAGGCGAAGCCCAGCAGGAGCAAGCTGGGGGGGAGGGGGGGAGGGGCAGGAGGAAGAGCAGCGCGTGCTGAGAGGCGGTCAAGGACAGGGCGGTGAGTACCTTTCTACAAGACAGAGATCTAGCAGGACTAAAGGTCTGCTTTGTGAGCTCGAGCCCTTCGATTGTTTCCGTACAGTCAGAGAGGGGTGCGTCCTGCAACAGTAAACTGAGTCATCAGAGCCCACCAGGCCCAGCTTTGAAACAGCAACTGACAGGCCGGAGCCGGCGGGGAGCATGCACAGGCACAGCCGTCCACGGCGAGCGCAGGGGGGATGGCGGTGCACGTGCAAACACAGACCACGAGGCCAGTACCACGGCTGGCCCGACTCCGAACACAAACCCCTGCCCTGCAGAGTCGCGTTTAAAGCAGTAGGTGGCAACTTAATTTTCAGAGATAACTACTTACGCGATTATCTTCAACATGCCACGAAGCACAGTTCTCTTATAGGAAGGCATGTAAATGTGCACATTTACAGGTACCCTCTGTAACCACTCTTCCCCAAGCAGCACTTTATTGCAGAGAGCAATATACGTGACAACAGGAAGTCCGTTAAACCCACTCTCTTCTAGCATTCTCCATAGTATACTGCCAAAACCAGGGCAAATCCAGGTCCCAAAGCAGGCGGTGTGAGGGCCGCCCTCACACAGGCATGCACTGCACGGAGCGGGGCTGGCGAGGACGCGGCCCGGGGACATGCTCGAGCTCTGTCTACAACCTCAGGAAGAGTGGAAGGTTTTTTCTCATCGTGAGGATTTCTCACAGAGATGACTGCTTGCCTGGAACACTTACCTCACAGCGTCATTCTCTGCCAACTCAAGAATAATTTTGGGGCGGACCATCACTAGAGCCACCACCCACTAACGGCAGACACCCTGGGCTCTCACCTGGACAAGGCTCCTGTCCATCACTACACCACACAAAACCTGGGACTGGGGACCGGCCGTCTTGATGTCCTGCAAGTTCTGCTCCCGGATCTGAGGGCGCAAGAAGGAGAAACACATATCAACAGCACAGAGAAGGCTCGATGGGACTTTAAGTCACTCTGCGCGTGCACTGGGGCCCCAGAGCCACTCGCGAGCCACACGTCTGCCCCGCCCCTCAGGGCCCCACGTGGCCGTCGTGCCTGACGGTGCTAGTCTGGCTTCTTTAGCAGTTCGTGAGTCTAAAGGGATGGACTCTCTGCACCTTCCGGATGGCTCTGGCAAGCACCGGTCTCTCAACGTACTCCTTACTCGAGGGGAAACATTCCCTATGTGCCCCTCTCATGGTGACACTGGGAACACTGGTGGATCTCATGTTCTGACACGTCATTCACGGCTCAGCGGATGAACGCTGAAACGCAGGGGCAAAGGCCGCTCCTGCCGGAAACGGGCTCTGTCGCTTCGGATTCTGCCCCACAATGTGAGCGAGCATCCGCTCAGCAACCACGGGCCCCCGGTCGTCTGCCGCTCACACGCCACACTTAGCACGGCTGCAGTGGTGGGAGCCCCCCGCCAGGGCAAGCGCATGCCACCTCCCGGCCCCCCGCACGCCAGCTCCCACCACGGGCCAGGGGCAGCTGGTACGCACCTTGTTCCTCATCTCCTGGACCTCTTTTGGGTTAGTGTTCAATGGGACAAACAGGTTAGGGACAGCAGAGGTGGGGGCTCTGTGTCCATCCTCTTTAGTCCACTGCAAACATCAAGAACATTTGAAAAGTCAGAACTGGGACAACGGTTATGCGACACCACAGCATCCAATCTGTCCAACGTGTCTCACACCTGGTCATGCATGAACATCACAGAGAATGAACCAATGACCACACCTCCTGTCACTGCAGCGGTGGGATCGGGGCAGGGCGTGTGCAAATAGAAACCAGTAATGGTGGAAGCCAGAGTCGTGACTGACCGGCACACACCATCCAGAAGGCCCGGCACAGGCTGGCGACAGAGCTACGCTCCGTGACTCCTGCGGACTAGCCATGGGGGACCCTTCAGAGCACATTGGTTCACCGCCCTGAGAGTCATCGATGCCAAAGCCGCCGGAAGCATGAGATGGCAGGGGCATGAGAAGCGATGTGATGTTGCCACCCAGGTGAGGGGACGACTGCACCGGGAGGCAGGAGGGGGCGTCCCCAAAGTTTTGCATGAAAATAAACTACAGCGTTAGAACGCGCCATCGGCGTAGCTTTTCAGCCCAAGAAAACTGCGCATGAACGTAAAATACAGTAGCTGCCCGGTGGAAGGTTTGGTGACGTCGAATATTTTATATAACTTCATACTTCAGAGTGTTACAAAAATATCCCAAACTTGAAGCGCTTCATGAGGTCTTATTAGAAGGCTGTTTTAGATATCAGTGCGTAGCATCCGCACACCGCGCCTTTCACATTTTGTCTTGTTTTGGATCTCCAACCAAACATGAGATTTTCAATCAAATTCTAATCTGAGGCGTGGGTGAGCACTGAACGTTAAAACAAGGCCAGCAATGTTACGCCTTTGAGAGTACTTTCAGGAGGCAGAAAGATGGCCATAAACCATAAGGCTTTAAAGAAAGCAACAGACTGGCAAATGCTTATTAGCCGCTGCGAAGGAAGTGTGGGATGGGCATGAGCTGTGAGGTACTCACTGACAGTTCTCTTCTCAGATAAAAATAACTCCAGCTTTTTATTAAAAATAAGTTTCAGTCAAAACATTAAAGCAATAACCTCGGAAGCTTTGCAACTTGAGAACAGTTACTGTAAGTTAACATACCAACCTGGGAACACTGCATGGCATGCCCAGCACTCCGGAGCATAGGAAACAAATTTAAGTGCTGAACAAGGTCTCCCCTTCAGTGTGCACATTGATCAAAACACCCGAAGTGACTGCATATTGTTTCAAGACAACAGCAAATAAAGCTCAAAACTGAGACTACACGTGTGCTTGGAAAACTTCATCACACGACTCAGCACTGTGTATTTATGTCACAGCAGGAAGGCGGTTTCTAGGCCCACGCCCTTTAACAAGTAAAATAAATAAAAACAAAACAACCGAAACTGGGGGAAGGGGAGGAGGGGGGAGGAGAGAGGAGAGGCGGGCTCCACGTGACACGGCTGCTCCGGAGCCCAGAGGCTCGCGCACCACAACCACCCGGGGAAGCCAGAGCCGCCTCCTTTGGAAGAAATCTATAAAGTAAGAACACTGTTATTAGGGGAACAGGAGCCCCCGCGTGCTGGCTCGGGCCACACTGTGTCGGGCCACCCGATCTCACGGGTCCCCTGCGCGCCTGCCCCGGCCGTTCCGGGGGCCCCCTGCGTGTGGCGCAGGAGTCACTGACCGGTCAGAGGCCAGGCTACGGGGCAGTGAAGACCGCTCTTCACAGGGCGTGAGCACGGGGACAGCAAAGTGTGTCTGAGGGCTGTGTCTGGGACCACGGAAACAAAGCGCGCCTCGCAGGGGCTGTCGCTGGTGCCTGCAGATGGCCTGCGCCGCGCGCGGGTCATGCCACACCCAGCAGGAGCCACAGGACTCACCACTACGGCCGTCTACTCACATGCAACAGTCCATGCAGAAGGCAGCTGGCTTAGAGCATTCGGAGGCTTTGGGACAGCGAGCAGGGAACGAGGCCAACGAGAAAGGACGAGGTCAGTGAGAAAATGCCCGTGAGACACCGGGGAAAACTGCTTAAGAAAACACTGAAGCCTTTAAAGAACAGACCGCGGGCTGGAGACGACAACACTCACGTAACAGGTTATGACGAACTACCCTTCCGCGCATGAAGCGTTAGGATTCCTAGAGAACGATTCGAATTAAATGTCAGCTCCACGTTTTAGGTTAATTCGCGTAAGTTACTGAGTATTTTCGCTACGCACAGAGTGAGGTGATGTGGGGGGGTCACTGAAGAGGTGCTATGTATCTTAAGCAGTTTCAGGCAGACAGTGTTACTTGAAGGACAGCCGATGCATAAAGCAGATTCCGGTTCGGGCTAAAGAAGGTTAAGGAGGAAGGTTTGCTCGGAATCCAGGTCAGAAAGGCTAGGTTCCCAAAGCCTCCGAAGCCCCAGCTGCCCCACTTGCTCTACGTCATCTAACTATGAACAGTAAGGTAGGCACAGACCAAGCAGTTGGTAATACAGCTTGGCACGCAGACACCGGACGAGAGAGACTGCAGCAAGGGTTTCACGTGATCGTGTGTAATGTTCGTCCACACCTTAGTCTTCGACTTGGGGCTGCTTCCGTTCTGCCCTTCCTCAGAAGCATCGTCCCCCCGGCCAGAGTTCAGCCATCTTGTCTTCTCTCGCTGCTGCTTCTGAAAACTGTGTCTGAGAGGGGAGCCAGTGCCCGGATCCCCGTCACTAGCAAAGGAGTACCCTGTGACACTCGCAGGAGCCTCCACATCGCTGTACTTTTTAGATTTCTCTCTCAGAGCGGGGTACCGGTACGGGTAGCCGGTTCTGTAACCCTAGGGGCCAAAGAGATTGAAAGACCGTCAATATGTCAGCTCTCAAAACAGTTTCACTTTGGGAAGTTGTGTGGAAATACCTACAAAAGCTGGACATGCACACCCACCACTCCGCACTCCCAGATACGTGCCAACAGAGGCGCACATACGCTCACCAAAATTCTGACCGCAGCCCCAGGTCAGAGAAAGCCAGCAACACCAGAACGGGCGAACTGTGCAACACCCACGCAACGGACTAGGGGGCCGGAAGCAGAGCAAACGCTCCATCACCAGGTGCAACATTAGGATGGACCTCACAGATGTGATGCTGAGTCAAAGAAACCAAATGCAGAAGAACACTGCTCCACCCGTCACCTCGTAGAAGTGCAAGAAGAAGTGCCTGGAGGGCACGGGGGTCTGAGGTACTGTTTTGTCGTCACTGTTACTGTTTCAAGTGGGCTCCACACCCAACGGGGGGCTCGAACTCACAACCCTGAGATCGAGTCACGTGCTCTACCGACTGAGCCAGCCAGACCCCCCGCTGCTGCTGTTTTTTGATCTGGATACTGGTTCTACAGTGTGTTCAGTTTTTTTTTTTTTATTTTTAATATTTATTTATTTTGCGAAAGAGAGAGAGTGAATGTGTACAAGCGGGGGAGGAGCAGAGGGAGAGAGGATCCCAAGCAGGCTCCGCACTGTCAGCACAGAGTCCAACGCGGGGCCTGAACTCAGGAACCGTGAGATCCAACTTGAGCCAAAATAAAGAGTCAGACACTTAACCAACTGAGTCACCGAGGCGCCCCCAGTTTAAGAGCTGATAAGCCGAATACTTAAATGGGCTACTTGCTGCTGGCTACAGTAAAGGTTGTATTAAACAACCTACTTAGTAATTTTTTTTTTAACCTTCTAAGATAAAGTTTAGATAAGATACTGTGATAAACTTTGGGGAAGACCAAACAACTACACCTCGTGACAACCGGTTCTCTCTTTGAATGTAACAATGTTCAAATTCAACCTTCAATTCTGCCTCATGCCCACTTACTAGGCTTTAAAGCCTGGGCCCCAGTAGTTCATACCTCTGTGGTCACTGTAATAGCACTTCACCCACGTGCTGGACCAACCTGTTTGCCAGTCCCCAGAAGACAATCTCTCCAAGGCCAGGAGGCTATGTTCCCATCCCTCCAATCCAGGACACAATCCCTCCACACCAGGGTGGGTGTGCCACAGACTTTATGGTGGCCCCCCACGGTCCCCACCCGCTATAATGCCTTCCCTCCTGGAACATGGGCAGGACCTATGACTTGCTTCTAACCCGTGGAATTTGGCAAAGGTGAAGCAGGATGTAACACATAGGAGGCTGGCACCCATCTTGAGTCTCTCTGTCCACTGCTAGCTCTAAAGAAGCAAGCAGCCATGACTCCTACAGTGGTAAAAAAATGAATTCTCTCCACAATCTCAGGCAGCTTGGAAGTAGGTTCTTCCCCATCGAGCCTTCTGATGAGAATCCAGTCCTGGCCACCACCTTGTGAGATGTAGGGCTCAGTTCGCTCCTGACCCACTGTCTCATGTCTCGACCGAGTCACTCACGGCACCTTCACCATGAAGGACAGGAGAATTAAGGCCTGTCCCTTGCTTGACGAGGTGCTTTAGAATCATTCACATTTCTCCCAGTTCGGGAATTCTCTCCCCTCTGGGTGCTTCTCTTCTTTGGGAGGCCACTGTCATTACCAACATCCCTTTATTACAATTTAAAAAGGGTGGTAACAATCCCTAAATGCAGTCCTCGGTGGTTGTTTCCCCACCACTGCCCTCAGGAGGATCAGTAAATGTCTACCCTGCAATTTTTCCATTGATGCACACGCTGTGCTGAGAAACGACAGAAGATCACGGCTCCACTGTAAAGAGGCTGTCTTCAGAAAAATGCAGTTCTTGTTAACTCAAGTTTCCCCTTGCTGAGGGAGCCAAGACTCTTGAGTAGTCTCCATGACTTCAGGATAAACCACCAGAACTTTGCAAAATTTTATCCTCAGAGAGTATGGTTTTAGTCTTTATTCTTCCCCTTTAAATGCTGTCAAGCCAAAACTAGAGCCAGAGGTAACTGGCTCACAGTTACACATATGGATTCCTTCCTTCTGTGGGAAGCCAGAATTAGATCTTCATGTTTGGGAAGCAATCAGCATTTCTTCTGTGCATGTTAAAATAGTTCTTACAGTATGAGAATCTTCAACTATTATCTGCCCTACTCAACTACTGGCAAACATATACCGTTAATCAGAATGCTAAGTTAAGGGGCACCTGGGTGGCTCAGTTAGTTAAGCATTTGACTCTTGGGTTTCGGCTCAGGTAATGATCTCGTGGTTTCGTGGGTTTGAACCCCGCGTCAGGCTCTGTGCTAACAGCACGGAACCTGGTTGGGATTTCATTCTCTCTCTCTCTCCCTCTCTCTCAAAAATAAGTAAACATTTAAAAAAAAAAAAAAAAAAAAGAATGATGGGGCGCCTGGGTGGCTCAGTCGGTTAAGCGTCCGGCTTCGGCTCAGGTCATGATCTCACGATTCGTGGGTTCGAGCCCCACATCCAGCTCCGTGCCGACGGCTCAGAGCCTGGAGCCTGCTTCTGATTCTGTGTCTCCCTCGCTCTCTGCCCCTCCCCTATCCACGCTCTGTCTGTCCCTCAAAGTAAATAAACATTTAAAAAATTACGCAAAAAAGAATGCTAAGTTAAAACATGGACTGTAATGATAATTATTACTTCTTACAAACTACACAGCTTTCTAATATTAAAAGCACAATCACAGCCTGTGCACATCAGGGACACTGAATATAACACCCCTGTAATGAACGCTTCACTTACTCGTCTCTTCATCCTCTCTCTCCCTCCTATCACATTAAGAGTTATTTCCTAATTTTGATTTCTCTCCCTCCACTTCTAGAATGCACTGAGGACACAAGACGTGGTGGGCTGGCGTTCTCGATTCTTGGTCCTCTCGCCTGATCCCTACCTGACTTCCAGGTAAAGAGCAGTGAAACCACAGCATCCACCAGAACAAAAGAAGAGAGACTGTAAGATGGGGTGCCCCAGCATTCCTTGCCTCGCGCCTCGTGGGGCCCCTTGGGGATATCTGCCTCCCAGGGCTGACACCTGGGCCACCACTGGCCCCTGCCACCTAACTCCAGCTGCTTCTTCCATGTTCTTAGTGCGCCTCGCTCCTCTTCCTGCTTCCCGAGACCAGTCCTGGCCCGTGGCCCGTGTCTCTGCCTCCACAGTTCTCCTCGTGCTCTGTCAGGACCCAGATCACAGATATGCGGCCACATCTGGGATCTGTCTGTCCACCTCCCTGGATAGGGCATAAACTCCTTGTGTCCTATTAATGGCTATTGGCTTAATAGTAGATCGTCCATTAACGCAATCTGCCTGTACAGTGCAAATGAATTCAGGAGTTATGGAAGAGTTTGCTTTCTCTGTTCATTCCCCCGACTCATCAAATCTAGCTCCTGAGAACACTTAGCACACCCTGGATCAGATCTGTGAATTCTTTTTGTTCCAACAGCTTCAAGAAAGTTAAGCTTCCTGCCTTCTGAAGCCAACCCTCCCATGTGAGACCTGGTCCAATAGTCAGGACTCTCTCCTGCTAGGCTGAAATGCACCCCGCTGGCCCTGGAGCTGCTATCTAGAGTGCCCAGCATGGCCACAGCAACACACGGGGACTCCAGCCCTTCCAGAGGCTTCTCAGTCCCACACTCCTGGACCGGTCCTTGTGTCTACACCACCTGATGTCATGCAGAAAGACGACAGACTCTCCTGAGCTCCATCCAAACAGTGGGACACTGCAGCAGAAACAGAGCCCAACATCTCTATAAGACAGAGTCCTATGTCTTACAATGTCTTGATCTGAATATTTGAAGAACCTGCTTATACCAGACAAGTGCCTGGAAGGCATGTCCCACTCCCCACCCCCACTGCAGTGTCTTCAGTCACACATACACCTTCTTTCTCCCAACTCAGCCTACCACAATTTTACCTGCTCTCTGAGATCACTTCCAAGTGCCATCTACAGCAAGTTTTCTCCCTGATGCGTGCAAATGGATGAGATCCCTCACTGAACTAACACAGACCACATCCTGCTGGGTATCATCAGAACATCCTCACTAAATGCTGAATACACCATGTCCCAGCTTCTGTGTTGTGCTGGGCTCTGTGACCCTGCAATTTGGAGGAAGCGGTCTCCCACACAGTAAACCAGCAGCAAATGTCTGTGAAATACAGTAACTGGGCCCCATGTAGCTAGAACTTACCCATAAAACAAAAATCAAAGCACTTGGCTAGCAGATGTAGAAGGCACCCCCAGATGGCTTGCTTGTGGGAGGATGGGTACCAGCTGGCTGCTACTCGAGGAGTGAGTTACCCAGCAGTCTACTTTATTTATTTTTAAGTTATTTTCATTTACTTTAGAAGGGCTGAGGGAGGGAGAGAGAGAACATGAGTGGAGGAGGGGCTGAGAGAGAGGGGGAGAGAGAATCGAAAACAGGCTCCAGCACAGAGCCCAACTCAGGGCTCGAACTCATGAATCGGGAGATCATGACCTGAGCCGAAATCAAGAGTCGGACACTCCACCAAGCCCCAGCCCAGCAGCCTCCTTCAGAGCAGGGCATTCTCTGTGCTCTTGTCCCCACAGAGTCTAAGCGTGATTACCTTTAAACAACAAAAGATGACAAGAAACCCTCACCTCTGTAGTTTGCCGTGATTTAGCTTAGAAGTTATACTGCCCTGTGCTTCTTCATGATTTCTGAGGGTGAAAGCACTCAGATACTGCATGAAGACAGTTTCACACCATTTCACTTGCTATAAAAACACCAACACTTATGTTTTCAGAACAAAAGCTTTATCATTAGGTGGTAGCAACATTCTTACCAGATTATCGAGCATCCGCATTAGGGCTTCGAACTCCTGCTCGCCAATCTGCCACTTGGGAGGTGAGCTGGTGCCCTCCCCTGACGGGGACCCCGGGGAACGGGACTTGGCTTTGTACTTGCCAGGATCCAGGAGGACTAAGTTGTCTGGCCCTCCTGCACTGGCCAGAGTCCGAACCTTTTCCAAAACAAGCAAACAGTAGTTTGAGTTCATCACCGAGGGCAGGAGGATCAGATGGCTACAAGAGATCACTGGAACAGAAATGCAGGTTTCAAAAGAAACCAAGTCATCAGAGTTTAAGAATAAAACATGGAGGACGGATAGCAATAGACTACTCACACACAAGGTTATTTTCAGAAGTCCGTCTTTAGCGTAACAAAAATATTGGGCACTCATGCTTGGAGGAGAAATGGGGAAACAGCACCTTTCAAGACTGTATGAAGGAGCCCGGGGATTGCAGTACTGTCAGAAGGTAAGTCAAGGTAACAGTGAAGCGAGCACAAACTTGGGGTTGAGCAGACCTGGCTCAGTGGCACTCACCGCCACGGGCCGTGGGCAAAGCTCTGCCTCTCTGCATGTGCTTTTTCACAAACAGTGCCATGGGGGCAGGTGAAAGAACATGTGGTAACATCCATGAAGCACCTGATACCAGGTGCTCCGTAAATGGTGGTGGCTGACGTATTTGAATAATAAAAAATCAGAAATGAAAAGCCCAGTAATCATTTGTCAGCTTCAACCAGTGAAGCGGCATATGCTCTGGTCAATTTCCAAATCCATGAGCTCATCTTTGGCAAAGAGATTATGCAAAGACCCATTCCTACAAAACAAGTACCAAAACTCTACGCAAACCCTGCAAACACCCAGATAAGCTGCAGACCGAACAGACCGGCCGCCACCCACCTGGATCTCGCACGCGACCACAAGGTTGTGGATGTAGTAGAAAGCCTCCTCAACGCTCTCTCCAACGGACACGAGCCCATGGTTCCGCAGAATAAGAACCTGAGAGGGAAACATGAAAGCCCTAAGGAGCGTGGCAAGAAGACTGACACTTTAACTTTCTCTTCTTTCCTCTGTAATTTAAAGACCACATTAGATGCCCACTGACCTTGCTTTTAGGCCCCAAATTTTTCTGAATTAATACTTTTTCTTCCTCATCAACCAGAATCCCATGATAATCATGATAAGCCACTTCTCCAAGGGAAAGTGCCTCCGGGGAGATTGGCAAGAGGCCACATTTCATCGCAGAGACCTAGAGAACACGCAGTCACCGTAAACAAAGGGAAATCAAGAGTCATGCATTGATGACACGGCACACGCTTTCCTCAAAGAAATAAAGGGGGTCAGATTTTATTTTGTTATCTTCTCAGAAGGAAATGAACCTATGAACTCAGGATGAACTTTAACTTCCGGGGCTCGCTACCGATGTGCACGTAGAACCCTTACTGCCGCAGGAGCTCAGGCTTCAGGGTAACATGAGCCCAGGCCTAGCGCAAGGAGAGACAGCGGGCTTCCCCCGAACGAGTCCGGCCACTGCAAAGAGACGTTATGATGCACTTTTCATCTCAGGTCATACGTAAGTGAACCAAAACCAGATATTTACATAAAAGCAAATTTCTGAAATTTAGGACAATTATGCTGTAAAATTTCTATTTGAGTAAAAAAATCTTAAGCGTTCATATAGCCCATCAGTTTCCGTAAATTTCCCAAACTGACTTTAGAACGTGCTAATTTTGAAGGTTTTCTACCAAGACGAACAAACAGGCTCCAAAGATTCAAAGAGTGCCTCCGAGGTGCAACAATTTCACACACAAGTTCATCTAAGAAGACAATGCCACAAAAGAAGCAACAGCATTAAATTCCTTTCACAGCCTTCTTGCAAGAAGAACTTCCTTACCAAGTGATGCGATTTGGTAAGTTTTAAAACAAATCACACAGTAAACTGTTTAGAACCATATTCTCAAAGGGACTTCAAAAGGTTCATTAAAATGCATGGACTTTTTGTGGTTGGGAAAGCATGCATCTTTTTACAAAAAAAAACTTCAGAAAATGATAGATCTAATGAAACTCTTCCGTTCACATTTAGAACCACATGTTCAAAGTAAAAGAAACAAACCAGACAGATCAAACATGCATCAAAACAATCCAATATGTGTGACATTAAAACATCATATAATTCCACATTACTAAATCCATGTGAGGTACCAATAAGCCCACAAAGTCATTAAAGAATAAAATGGGAGATAAAAGGCCAATTTCAGATAGTTACAGTGTTTCACTGTCACATGACCATCCCAACAACCTGAATGGGCATTTTCATACTGGGAGGTCTGGGCTGTTGGCACCAAAAACGCCTAGGCTTGGTGACTGGGCCAGGGCGGGCTCTGGGAAAGTTCTAGGCTTAGAAGCCAGTCTCCTAACAGCCTACAATGTCTGTGCCTTCCTCCTGCAAGAGCCGTTCCCCCCTCCTCTCCTATCACGATCCAGCCCGGCCCCTGCTGGCTCCAGGCAAAACATCTAGGGGCTTCTAGGCCTCAACCTCTCCCTCTCACACCTGGCTCCTCCCAACAGCAGACCAGGGGGCTCGGGTCTCCTGCATCCAAGTGGTCCTTCCCGAGCCCACAGCGTCCTCCTGCAGCCTGCCGAGCCCCCCCTCTCCCCTTCTCAAACAAGCAGACTCTGCTTACTGTACGACACAAAAATCTGACCTCACCCTCAATACGCTATGATTTGCTAACTGTTAGGTCTAACGGACATTTTCACTCACACAAGTTTTCCAAGACTAGACAGCATATGGACCCCTTAAAAGAAAAAAAAAACTTTTAAGAAAGTCAAACTTAGTAAAAAACCTTTTTTACTCCAACAAAATTAGATTTATTGACTCGCCTCAAAAGAGGGCAGCTGCGAAGAAATGGGGGTGCCTTTCACTATCCCCAGGGCAACACACTCACCGCGGCCCCTGCTGGCGTGTGAATATGGACCACACACTTCACGTCTGGCCTTGCGGCATAAATTGCAGAATGTAATGTGAAGCCGGCCTGGTTTACTCCCAGATTAGTGCTCCCACGATCTACCACATCTCCTTGTAAATTGATTTTAACCTAAAAACAAGCAAATCAAAATTATCAGTGTCAAGAGGATTGCAAATTACCCTTACTAGGAATTATTTAAACCAAAGTTTAAAGTGTTTCTAACTAGTTCTAAAGTTTTTCTTGGAGTTAATCACACAAAACATAAAACTTTTTCCCTTTCTTGGGTTTTTTATGTCTCGTGGGATTAGAAGCTGTTTAATTATCTAATATGACCTAAACATACGTAACAGCCAAGGGGAAAAGGATACTCTTACCAAACTGGACGCAGTCACTTCACTGTAGAGAAGTCCAAAGGGAACGATGAGGAAATGTTCCTGCTCGGAGCTCACTCTGGTCTGTGAGGAAAATTACCGAGTGAGCTCAAAAATCCAGTTGAAATTATCTGCATTTCTTTCCATCAGTGAGCTACACAGCAAAGCACATAAGTACAGGGTCTGTGACAAAGCTACGAGGTACCGGAAGCTTTCTATCATTACGCTGCGGTAATTTATCAGGTGCATAAAGTGCATCTCAGTCACACGCATGACAAGTAAGTCTACACAGAAGACACCTGGTGGCTACCAAACCAGCATCACACGCCAGAAAGTGTCACTCCGGGGGCGTATACTCGTGAAAACCAAAACTCCTCCGTACTCAAAACCTGCAGGATAATGAACAATCATAAAAATCGCAAACAACAGAGAGCCCCTCCTTTCCGCTGATGGATTTCAGAAGGTTTCCACACATCACCGTGCCCCTGGCGGGTCTGCCCCTTCCTCCACTGCCCTCCGTCCACAACTCGTTCACCGGGTACCTGTGCTAGAGGCTAGTGATACAACGGGGAAGAAAAGAGTCCTGCCCATTTTTAGGGTGCTTCGGGGAGAACTCAATTCCCCAAGGCCGCTCCATTGGGACGCGCTCGCCGCTGGGCTAAGAACCGCAACAAGGGCCAGGCGGGCAGAGCGCGGAGCCCGTGGGAAAGGACCCAGGGTGTTCGGTCCAGCTTCCCGACCAGCGCGGCGACTTCCGTGCTGGTCCACACAGATGCATGCGCGGGGCCTGGCGGAGCAGGGGTACTGAGGGGGACGCTCACCACGCCCTCGCTGCGCCTCAATCCTTCATTCAGCAACGGCCCCTGACCGCCAGCTCCATCCCGGGGGCGGGGGGGGGGGGGAGCCAGAAATGAACGAGACACCCGATCACCAAAACGTCCCCGCTCACAAGGAGCAGAAATCTGTCTTCCTGAGTTTCTCCTCACCCTTCCTAGCGCGCCACACGGAACGCACTCCGTCCCCGCTTGCAGGATTTAGCCCTCGGATACTGGACACCGACCGCCCTACCTCCCCGTCACGTTCGTGCTAAACTCACCTGATTCCCTCAGATGGCACGACGCGGATCCACCATCAGGTAAGACCTTAGTTAAAATCCCAGCTCTGCCAAGTAGGGGCCGTGCTGCTTTGGGGGCCCCGCACTCCCAGTCTCCTTATCCATAAAGAGGGGACGATAAGGGCTGATGCTCACGAAAAGCTCTCAGTACACGGCAAGTCCCCGCCATGACTATCACCAGTGAAAGTAGGAGCAAGGGCAGGAAATCAGGACCAAGAATGAGCCCATTCTAAATCCGCCGCCATGATACCCACTCTCTTTAAATCCCCCTTCCCCTGGTCCCTGCTCTCTGAGTTGTTTCAAAAATGCACACGTGGATTCCATCTTTCCCAAAAATATTTTCCCATTAAGGCTGAGCTCGCTAGGCTTATTTCTAAACTCAGTTCTTGTACTTGAAAAAGCATGCATCTTTTTAACTATGTAAAACAAACCTACACAATTGCCCCAATTCCCAAGTTGGGTCAAAACAAAAAACATAAGGCGAATAATTACTTTGCGTATTTACTGGTTGGAATGAAAAATAAGGCTAGAAATAAGAAAAAATTCAATGCCAGGTATTTTTACTTACGTTAAAAGTTTTATCTTGCAACAACATGCAAAGTGCTCAGAAGGCACATGCACAACTTAAGTATAAAAAAACCAAACACCCGGGTACCTTTCAACCAGCTTCAGAACAGAGGAAGTGTAGCATCCCGGAAGCCCCGTGTCCCTTCCCCCACCTCCCAGAAGTAACCGCTATCCTGAATTATGTGTTAAGCATCTTCCTCCTTTTCTCTACAGTTTCATCTTATATATATTTATCCCTAAGCAATATATTGTTTAATTTTGATGTGTTTATGAACTTCAGATAATTGGAATCATACTGTTATTTTCTTTCCAGTGACATTTTTTCCTCAACAGTATTTTTGAGACTCCTCCAGACTAGGACAGACGTGCCTAGCACGTGCTCACTTCCACTGCTGTACAGTGTCCACTGGATGAGTATACGATTTGTGTATCCATTCTTCCATCAATGGCCATGGTTCCCATTTTGCTAAAAACGCTGTGAACATTCTTGCACCTGCCGCCTAGCATACATGGTCAAATTTCTCCAGAGCGACACCGAATTGTCTTCAGAGGACAATTAAACGGACACTCCTGCTGGTAGTGTGGGGTGGTTCTGTGCTTCTACCATCATCTTCTTTAAAAATTAAAATCTAATGTCTGTGATATGGTATTCCATCGTGGTTTTAATTTATAATTTCCTGGTTAGTAATGAGTTGAGCAACTTTTCCTATTTTTATGACTCATCTTATTTCCCCTTCTGTGAAATTCCTTTGTCTTTTGGTCATAAAATGACCATACTGGTGTGTCCTTTTCATTCTCATAGTTCTTTGTTCTAGATACTCATTTTTTGTTGGACACCTGTTAGGCAAAATCTTCCAGGTTGTAGGTTTTCTTTTTTCACTCTCTTTTTCAAGTTTATTTATTTTTTGTAGTAATCTGAACCCCCAACATGGGGCTTGAACTCACACCCAAAGATCAAGAGTCGCATGCCAGGCGCCCCTATGTTTACTCTCTTCATGGCATCTTTTAATGATGAGAAATTTGTTCATTTCAATATAGTCAAATTTATCCACCTTTTCTTTTATAATAGGTGCTTTTGTGTCTTAAGATCTCTTTCCTTACGTCAGAAGTTAAAGGTCAATAAGGGCCTGGGTGGCTCAGTCAGTTGAGCATCTACTTTTTGGCTTAGGTCATAGACTTGCGGTTGGCGAGTTCGAGCCCCACATCAGGCTCTGTGCTGACAGCTCAGAGCCTGATGTGGGACTCGAAATCATGAACTGCGAGATCATGACCTGAGTCGAAGTCGGATGCTCAACCAACTGAGCCATAACCCAGAGGCCCTGATCCAAAAAAAAGTTTTAATGTTTATTTTAGAGAAAGAACACAAGCCCGGGAGGGGCAGAGAGAGGGGGACAAAGAATCCAAAGCAGGTGCCGCGCTGACAGCAGAGAGCCAGATGCCGGGCTTGAACTCTCAAACTGTGAGATCATGACCTGAGCCGAAGTTGGACACTCAACCAACTAACTGAGCCACCCAAGTACCCCCATTCTAAAATTTTTAAAGCGTTACCTCTCACATTTAATTCTGAATTCACTGGAATTGCTTTGTGGGTATAAATATATAAGGTATGAATCCAATGTAACTTTCCAATTTCGATTTTTCAGTCCAACTGTGCCAGCACCAATTACTGCCTAGGGCACCCTCCCCGCGGCTCTGCAACGCAGACTCCTTGGCATCTCTGATTTCAATACATGAGACCCGGCTCTGGGCTCGGTTCCGTCCCACTGGTCTGTCTCCTCCTTTGCCCAAAGCACACTATTTTAATTAGCATCACTTTATAAATTCACAGTTCCTATGAAAAAAACTCTCCTCACTTATTTCATCTTAGCCATTCTTGGACATCCACCTTCCCTATAAATTTTAGAAGCATGCTATCAGGTTCCACATTAAAAAACTATTATATAGCCATTTTCTAATGACTTCTTGTTTCCTAGTCTCTAAATAGGCGTAACTCATAAACAGTATACGTTTTATATTCCCTCTATTGTATTAACTACTTTTCATTTTTTCCACACGGTCTTTATAAGTATTTTTCATAGTATATAACATTCCCTCAAATTGATGTTGAATAACTGGGCCATTTCCCACCTACCATTGGATATTTAGACTCAAATTTTATTATTATAAATAATGCTACCACTTTTTCTTCTTTGACTTATTTCTTTAACACATATTTCCGAGAATGAGCCTAACAAATCTACATATTTTAATGGAAAAAGCTTAAAATATACGATTTTCTGAGTCTGAAGCAAAAAAAGGAAAAAGTGCTGGGGCACCTAATTGGCTTAGTTGGTTAAGCATCTCTGATTTTGGCTCAGGTCATGATCTCGCGGTTCTTGAGTTCAAGCCCTACATCAGGCTCTGTGCTGACAGCTCAGAGCCTGGAGGCTGCTTCTGATTCTGTGTCTCCCTCTCTGTCCCTCCTCCTCCTTGCATTCAGTCTCTCTCTCTCTCTCAAAAATAAACATTAAATAAAATTTTTAAAAAAAAAGTGGAGGAAATTTCCACATAAGTTTGTTTTTGTTTTTGTTTTTTTTTAAGTAGGCTTCACACCCAGCACAGAGCCCAATGCAGGGATTGAACTCAGGACCCAGAGATCAAGACCCGAACTGAGATCAAGAGTCTGACACGGGGCAGGTGGGTGGCTCAGTCAGTTGAGCGTCTGACTCTTGATTTCAGCTCAGGCCAGGATCTCACGATTCCTGAGTTCAAGCCCCACGCCCAGCGCAGAGCCTGCTAGGGATTCTCTGTCTCTCTCTCCCTCTCCCCTAACTCGTGCTCTCTCTCAAAAATAAACATTAAAAAAATAAAAAGGGTCCAACACTTAACTGGCTGAACCACCCAGGCACCCCTCCAAGTAAGGTTTCTGGTGTCTAAGAGATTAGCATTACTCTCACTGCACATCTTCCCACACACCTGACGCCCCTTCTCTGTCCACAAAGACTGAACACTCATGTCTCAAATTTTAATGTCACTCACTGAAAACCAAATACACCCAACTCGGTATCTCTGGCAAAGATACACACCATGTCCCAGAAGCACAGTGCACCAGTCACAAAGGTGGGCTCTGACCGCCACCATGGAGGTTTAGCATTCCCTGGAGTCCACGCTGGAGCTGAAGCCGGCACTCCACTACCACCAGAGGCATTTAGGGACAGAAAGGCCCCAGCATCAGCTAGGTACCACCACGAGAGAAAGCCAAGCTCATGTGCTAACAGGGCCACCCTGGCTAGTGACACCCCCCGAAGCTTCTCTAAATCTAATGCAATCTCAAGACAGAGATCTAATTCAGACAATCATCTCCAATCCCCTAATGCTTGCCAGCACTCTTAAATCCCTTCGGCAGAAATCCCGATGGCCCTCTTTCAAAGAAAGGTCACTATGACCCGTTCACACTTTCTGGTTGCACTGATAAGTACCGTTAATATTTCTTTGCTATTAAGTGTTTATATGGTAACATTTAGATTGTAAAACAATCTAAAAAATTCATGCCACAAGTAGTTAAAAAAAAACAAAAATAAAACTTTGTCCCTCAAAGATTCTGTAGTTCACAAGATACAGGAAATATTTTGGTGCTTAAATCTCTTTTTTACTCAGCATTGAGGGCCACACAGATCATCTATAGAACAGTAAACATTTAACATTATAATAAGTCCTAAATAAAGGGCAAGGGGAGCAATTGCAGCAATTTATACTTAAACAGCATTCATACCAGGACTACTGGTAAACAGCATTTTAAAACCACCCCAAATATGAAGTTATTATTAAAGCCAAGGATTAATTTCCTATTACAGCTGTAACATTTTCATGGAACTAATTTAAGCCAACCACTGAGCATTAAGTCTCTGCGCAGAGCACTCGGTCGGGTATAATCAGCCACAGGTGCCAGCAGTTTCCATGCAGGCACAGGAACAGCACTGGCACTTCCGGCAGGCCGAGGGAACCCTCTGACCAAGCACCACAAGGCCTCATGGAGTTCCTGTTCGATATTTTTACTGAGGCCAGATTTCGGTTTGGGGGATTTCACCCCAGAGTTCACTGTGTGCCTACTGTGTGCCCAGCACGGTTCCTGGTCTCGGGGACACAACAGGAAACACAGCAGAGGCACCCTTCACAGAGTCGGTATTCCCATGAGTGGACGTGGATGACAAGCAAATGTAAAGTACAGATGATGGGAGCTGCTTCGGGGGAAATAAAGCAGGCGGTGGAGGCGGTGTCCTAAAGGCACAACAGCGTGGACACGACAGGACCAGGTTTGCGTTCTGAAAAGTGAACTTTAACGGCAACATGGGGATGAGATGGAGGGGAGCGTAACTCGGTGTCTCTGGAAAGATCCCTATCACATCCCAGAAGCACAGTGCACTGGTCACAAAGGTGGGCTCTGACCACCACCCTGGTTTAGCATTCCCTGGAGTCCACGCTGGAGCTGAAGCCGGCACCACTTACAAGTCCACATGTGCAAATCACCTACATGTGAGCTGGGTATAGAGCAAAGGGCAAAACAATTTAAACAGCTGTTAACACCAGTTGCCTGAAGGGAGATTAAGAATATTGGCAGGATTACAACTTCTTCTTCAGACATCCGTGTGAGGTACACTTACTACTATAAGTAGGCACTGTACTAAAAAGTTCAAATATTCAACAGAAGAAATTAAATGAAGAAACAGATTGGAACAAGTTTAAGAGTCAAAGAAAGATCATCTCTATGGAAGAGCAAAGAAAAAAAAAAAGAAGGCTGACAATGCATTAAGAATCTAAGAAGGCAAGAGGAGATGAAACTCCAATTGGGAAACAAAGTTGGCTGTAGGTAGGAAGGAGGTGGTCAGGAACACAGAATGGGTACAAACATCAGTCAGGCATTCCCATTTTCTCCGTGACACACTGCGATCATTTGCTGAGGTCAGGAGTTTTGTAGACAGTAGTAGAGAGAGTAGAGACATACTAGTGAGCTCCTAAGGGAGACGTCCTACGGCACCAGGCAGTGTCGTGGATCCATCTGTCATCTACGGAGGGAGCCCGTGGGCCCTGTTGAGGCTCTCTGCAGCAGGGTTAGCTGTTCAGGTGCAGGGAGGGAGAGTACAGCATTGTCAAAGAGTGTTCCCGAAATGATGCGGCACCATGAAATCCAAGCGGACCAAAGAGGGAGTGAATGTGGGCGAGCGGACGGGGACGCAGGAAGGAAGATCCAGAGAGGCAGGACTTGTCGCATTCGCTGACATAACCCCAGAGTTAGAACAATAGTAACTACAGAATACATATTCTGTACAGAATAAATATTTACAAGAGACGCCCAGTAAATATTTACTGCAGAAAACGGAAGTCCTGATAATGTTGAAAAATAGCTAAAACTGGAGTCGCTGAAGAAATAACTATGAGAAATAGAAGACTTTGGTCAGAGTAAGAAAAAAAACCGTCTTCATTCTTAGGCTTTTAGGCATAAAAAGGATTTGGGGAACTGCCTATACATAGCTCCCCCTTATCCGTGGGAAAGACGTTCCAAACCTTCAACGGATGCCTGAAACCGCGAACATCACAGAGTACCAAACCCTACATACACTGTGTTTCCTATACTTGCATACCTATGATAAAGTTTAATTTATAAATTAGGCACAGTAAAAGGTTAACAACACAATAATAGACTAGAACAAGTGTTACATACACTGTAATGAAAGTTGTGTGAATCTGGTCTCTGTCTCTCTCTCTCTGTCCTGCAGTCACCCTTCTTGCGATGATGTGAGATGATGAAGTGCCCACGTGCGGACACGAAGTGAGGTGAGTGACGCGGGACGTGACGCAGCGTGAGGCTGCTGCTGACGTGACGATACGCCAGGAGGATCACCTGCTCCTGGACTGGTTGACCACAGTAACGGAGACCGTGGGAAGCAAACCCCAGGTAATGGAGGACCACCGGACTTTGGTAAACACTCAGTTATTAGGTCAGCATGCAAGAAAGGAGTTTTAAAGATCTATTGGTCTCATAATTTTTTACTCAAACTGGATAATTCTCAGATTATAATACTCTGCAGTCAGGAATCAGAAAGAAAGTGTTCTAAGATTTACTTCAGCTCAGCCGACTCCCTTCTGCTCCTAAAAGGGAAGCAGTGATGCCAGACACGTAACATTCCGCTTATCACTCAGTTACTGCCCCACTTAATACTCACCGTAATGTGATTGTAGATGAGCTGAGACCATCCAAACAAATCTGCCAATCGGTAAAATGCTGCCAGCTTACAGCGCAATAATTTTTCCCCTTTGTCATAGGCGATTGAATCAGACCCTCTCAGATCATTCACAGGAGTCACCATACCAAGACCTGAAATAGAAGATAAACAAACTCAAAGACTTAGGATTTCTTATCAAACAAATAATAATAATCCTGAGACATTAACCTTCCACACAAGGCTACAAAGTAAGTCTCAAAAACTTCAAAGACTATTTCATAAAGATCATATTCCCCATTAATACAATTAAGTTAGAAAGCAAAAACAAAATGGTAGCAAAATTTATCGGATACAATAAAGCAATTTTTAGCAGGAAGTTTACAGTAGTAAACATATATATTAGAAAAGAAGAAAGGTTTTTTTTAATGATCTAGTTTCACTTTATTAAATTAAAAAAAAAAGAGAAAGCTAAATCCAAAAATGAGAAAAAAATGAATAAGGATAAAAGGAGATACCAAACAGAAAAATAGCGGAAACCCGATTTAATCTTAAGAAGATTAAAAGTAATGAAATAAAAGGAAATGAAAAACATAATGAAACAAAATAAAATACACCTCTAGCCAGACTCAAAAAAAAAAAGCGGAGGTAGAAATTACACTATGAAGCAGTACAGAAGGGACATAACTACATATCCTACAGCCACTAAAAGGATAATAACAGGATAATATGAACAACTAATTACACCAGCATATTTTTTAACTTACATGAAAAAAACAAAATCCTTGAAAGACACAAGCTACTAAGAGCTCACTCCAGAAGAAACAGACATCCTGAATAGCCTTGTTTCTGTCAAGCCGAATTTGCAGTTAAAAACATTTCCATAAAGAAAACTCCAGGCCCAGATGACCTCACCATGTATTCTACCACACATTTAAGTCAGAAATAATACCAATTCTATACACACTCTTCTAAAAAAATTCTACATAAACCCTTCCAGAACACTTTCCAATTCATTCTATCAGGCATTATCTTAATACCAAAACCATACAAAGATACTATGTTACATGACATTACAAGGAAAAACAGACCAGTATCTCTCATGAGCACAGATTTTACTTAACAAATTTTGAGCAAATAATCCAGCAATAATATATCATGACTAGGAGAGAGGGGATTATCTCAGCCACACAAGACTGGTTCAGCATTCAAACACCAATCAATATAATTCACTATACTGAACTAAAGAAGAAAAACCATGGGGTCATTTTAATTCGATACAGAAAAAGCTGTTCACAAAATTCAACACCCATTTAGGATAAAAACTCTCCACAAATTGGGAATAGAAGGTACGGTCCTAACTTAATAAGGGACAGCTACAAAAACCTACCACTAACATCAAACATGACGATGAAAGACTGAATGTGTTTCTCCCAAGACCAGGAACTATGCAAGGATGTATACTCTGGCATTCTTACTAAATATGGTACTAGGTAGGGATCCTAACTAATGCAATAAGGCAAGAAAAAGGAAAAAAAAAAACCACAAAGACATACACACTGGAAAGGAAGGAAAAAAGTATTTGCCCGACTCTTCATTACATGTTGCTACATTTGGATCTTGTTAATTATAAACTATCTTAAGCATACAGAAAAAATTAGAGAACAATATCAAAAACCACCTATCATCTTGATTTAACATAGGTCAATCATCTACTTTAGATCTTTATTTTTTTAAGGTTTATTTATTTTAGTAATCTCTACACCCAACGTGGGGCTTGAGGATCGAACTCATTACCCTGAGATCAAGAGTTGTATGCTCTTCCTACTGAGCCAGCCAGGTAACCCCTAGATCTTCAATTCTTAAAAATTGGGGTTTTTTTATTTTTTAACGTTTATTTATTTTTGAGAGACAGAGACAGAGCATGAGTGGGGGAAGGACAGAGAGAGGGAGACACAGAATCTGAAGCAGGATCCAGGTTCTGAGCTGTTAGCACAGAGCCTGACGCAGTTCAAACCCATGAACCCTGAGAGCATGACCTGAGCCGAAGTCGGACGCTTAACCAACTGAGCCAGCCAAGCGCCCCTTAAAAATTGTTTTTGAAGATTTTCAGAAGATGGTAGCAGTGACAGTATAGTTTTTAAATCTTATTGAATCTCTATCCCAACACTCCACAAAAAAATTAACTACAGCAACTAAGATATCAAAGCCAAAAACCTAAGAATGATATCTACAACAACACTAGGGAATAAGGTAAACCCACAAAACTGAAAATGTAATTGGGTAGGGTTGACAGAGCGTATGGTATCAGCATACATGTAGGAGGAATCAGAAGGAACCGCAGACCACTGGCCAAACCAAAGACCCTCAAAAGAACCATCAGGAACTCACTACAAAGCTCAGAGGCCAATTTGAGAACAGCGGCTGGAACCAGGAGGAGTTCTGCACACTTAAATCCTTAAAAATTCTCCAAACTAACCATTTAAAATTGTCTTTTAGGACAAGGTCTCACACTAAGAAATTTGTGGTAATTAGAACCCAAACTGACCAGCACAGAACTATAAAGAAAACAGGAGTCCAGATAAAAGCAAGGAAGGGAAACGAACCCAAATGCATTCAATAAACTGCCATATTTTTTAGCATTTTGCAAAAGCAACAAAAGAGGGAGCTCTAGAGCCATGACATTAGAAAAGCCTGCCTGAACCAGAAATCTCTAAAAAGCCCAAATTTCATGTAAAAATGAACAAAAAAAATCATGATCAAATATCACACAAAAATTATTTAAGAAAGAAGAGCAGAATCACATCCCTACAGATAATGAAAGCACAAAAGAAAGACATGTCTGCAAAACAGACGAAAACTGTAACTTGTCTCATAACATGGTAAAGAAGGTATTAATAAAAGAAGATATGAAACACTTAATTAGAAAAATTCAGAAATGAAGGCCAGAACATAAAAGCAATTAGACATAAATGAAAAAATAATTTTAATAACAAATAATAAACTAGGGGGGCGCCTGGCTGGTTCAGGCAGTGCAGCGTGCAACTTTTGATCCTGGGATTGTTAAGTTTGAGCCTGATGACGCTGCGTGTAGACACTATTTAAAAATAAAATCTAGGGGAGACTGGGTGGCTCAGCTGGTTAAACATCTGACTTGATTTCGCTTCAGGTCATGATCTCGCAGTTTGTAAGTTTGAGCCCTAGTTGGGATACTCTCTCTCTCCCTCTCGCTCTGCCCCTTTACCCACACTCACTTGCTCTTTCAAATATAAATAAATTTTTAATTAATTAATTAATTAAAAAATAAAAATAATGCTTGCTTTGGCGAGCACATATACTAAAATTAAAAAATAAAAAGGGGCGCCTGACTGGCTCAGCTGGTTGAGCATCCGACCTCGGCTCAAGTCACGATCTCACGGTCCATGGGTTCGAGCCCTGCGTCGGGCTCTGTGCTGACAACTCAGAGCCTGGAGCCTGCTTCTGATTCTGTGTCTCCTTCTTTCTCTGCCCCTTACGTGCTTGTGCTCTGTCTCTCTCTGCCTCTCAAAAATAAACAAACATTAAAAAAATTAAAAAATTAAAAAATTAAATCTCCTAAATAAATAAATACATACTAAACTAAAAGAGAAAAGAACATGAAATAGAAATTTTTTTTTAATCATAAAGAAAAGAAGCAATAAAAAAGGATGTGAGAACAAGTGACCATCAAAGACAAAGAAACTCCAACATGCATATAACAGGAATCCCTAAGTAGGAAACAACAGGGAACAGAATAAATACTAAAAACCAATTCAATATTGCTAAAATACAAAAGATCTGGAAGAGCGCATCATCTGAGCAAATTAACCCACAAAGGCCAATATTAAAGACATATTCTGATAAAACTGATGGACTCTATAAAGAAAAAAGTACTTTTTGAACATCCAGGAAAAGAGACTAAGTCACTGATATGGAAGAGTATCTTCAATTTGAATAGCAATGCTTTGAGACAGAGTAAAATTAATTATCTATCTAAGATCCATATAGAAAATGTGAGTCTAGTGTTTTATACCCTAACGAACCAAACTCAATACTGACGGACAGAGGCCACAGCAGGCAAGAGCTCAGAGAGTACTGTCCCCACAAGTGTTTCGGAGACCTCTACTACAGAAGGCGCTCCAGACAACCAAACCGACTGGGGGTACACAGATAAAGGGCTGGGGGTGAGCAGTCATATGTACTTATTACATATCAATTATAACACTAAATGAACACTATACTGGGAGATCATAACATGTAATGGATATTATATGCTCTGACAGCACAGAATGTAACTATGTTAAATCATGAGAAGAGAATGGATTGTTGTTAGAGTGTGGGAACTATGTGTGATGTGTGGGAAAACACAGGAGTAATTATGTAATATTCTGGTTTCGTTATTCCCGGCTGCCCTTAAAGGCCAGAATTCTTATTGTGGAAGAAAGGAAAATAAATGTTAGATAGAAGAGGTTAAGTAAAAACCCTTTAACACTGAAATTTGATTGGAACTATGAGTATAATTCCAATATACTTAAAATTCCAATATGCCAACAATATGCCATATAATTCACAAGATAATATATATTTCCTAGTTCTGTCCACTAAAAATTAGGTCTAGAAAAGAATGACTAATCCAGTAACAGTGAGCCTCCCTAGTACCCAATTTCCATTTTCCACAAAAAGAAATAAAGATTTCTTAGAGAAATGGCTGATTCCAGACCTGGGGCAGGAAATGTACCAGGGGAAGCTGGAACATTTCCTCATGGGGGATGGCTTGCAAACTGTCAAAGCACTAGGCTCAGAGGTCAACCTGGAGGGACTTCCACTGATCAAAGATGGTACAATGTTAGTATCACAACAAGTAACTGTAACATTTTGAAACACATAAAATATATTTAAATCTATGAGTTCAAAATAATAGTAAAAAATAATAATTGGTCATCTTAGAATGACAGGAAACCAACTTATTTTGAGAAGGGTTAGACCACACTGGGTAACCAAAAACAGTTGTTGAGGGGAAGCTCCTTTTTTGTGTGCATGCCTGATGGTCAGTAGATCACAGCGAGGAAAGTGCTCTGCTACGTCTGAAACCCCGACCCAGAAACAGGTCATCTACAAGCAGTTTAGCAAGAGGCTCCCTTCGAACATGAAATGAGTGATGGGGAAGGGCATGGCCCCTTTCCAGCCATGCTCCATTTCCCGGGGAAGTTTCTCTTTATAGAAATATTCTAATTAGTAAGTACAAAGGAAGGACTGATAGAATTAAAACATCACCATCTTGGAACCTTTATTAAATTAATGGATCTATGTATTGAGCATCAATAGCTGTTAACAATGCAAAAAAGAAACAACCAGACTATGTGCCTACTACTGATAGAACACAGTACCAGCTACAAAGTAGGCTTTGTCAAAAAACTGAATCCAAACACTCAAGCATCTAGATCCAACTACCAATTTACTGTAAATACAGAAGACAAAAAAGCATGTCAGCAGCACCATGGAGATGGAATCAGCAAAATTCAGCCAAAAAACTCTACAGGGTCACAAATCCATTTTCTTTAAACTTAAGGAGAAAAGGGGCACCTGGGTGGCTCAGTAGGTTGAGCATCTGACTTCGGCTCAGGTCATGATCTCACAGTTCATGAGTTGAAGCCCCCACATTGGGCTCTGTGCTGACAGCTCAGAGCCTGGAGCCTGATTCACATTCTGTCTCTCTCTCTCTGTCCCTCCCCTGCTCGTGCTCTCTCTCTCTCTCTCAAAAATAAAGATTTAAAAATATTTTTTAATAGACAAAAACTAAACCAAAATATTTAGGGATGACCATTTGGGTGACAAAACCATGAAAAAGCCAAGGCTATGGTTATAAGCCAAACTGGAGGTTCCTGGGGTGCCCGGGTGGCTCAGTCAGTAGAGTGTACAATTTTTGATCTCGGGGTTGTGAGTTCAAGCCCCATGTTGGATGGAGAGATTACTTAATAATAAAATATTTTAGGGGCGCCTGGGTGGCTCAGTCGGTTGAATGTCTGACACGATTTCGGCTCAGGTCATGATCTTGCAGTTCATGAGCTTGAGCCCCTCATCAGGCTCCACGCTGACAGTGCAGAGCCTGCTTGGGATTCTCTCTCCTTCTCTCTCTGCCCCTCCCCGCCCCCCTCCCAATAAATAAATAAATAAATAAATAAATAAATAAATAAAATATTCTTAAAAGATGGTGGGTTCCTTCGGAGAGGATGATAGGGGATAGGCCAAGTGATGAATAAGGTTTAATTCTTATCCTTGGTAGGAGTTATAAAGGTATTCACCTTAAAATCCTTTATAAGGATCATTTGTTCTATGCCATCTCTATATATTTTACAACAAAGGCTGTAATAATTTGTTTTTAAATTTGTATTTAAAAAAAACATACCATTAGATATAATTGAAACTAATTAGATTTCTTCCTTTCTTTTCACAGTGTGGCATTATTGAAATAAAATTTCCTTTTCTCTGACTAGAAGACAATATGCAAGTAAATATATTACTTCATCCTTCTATTATCTAATTCATATCAGCTCTGAATTCCATTAAAAATCCGTGTGAAAACAAGAAAACTGACTGACTACCATTTGACTTCACAGTAGAAGTCTGAGCTAGTTAATTAAATGTTATTTTCATCGCTCTCTGGACATTAACGGATACATCACTCTGGTGGGTGTCAGTCAACCTCAAAGAATACTATGGAACTGACAGGCAAATTGCAAACGCCAGGTAACCTAACAGAAACCACTGTCTTATGTTGGCCCATCAGAAGCTGACTATCGAGGGGCGCCTGGGTGCCTCAGTCGGTTAAGCGTGCGACTTTGGCTCACGTCATGATCTCACTGAGCCCCGCGTCGGGCTCTGTGCTGACAGCACACAGAGACAGATTCTGTGTCTCCCTCTCTCTCTGCCCCTCCCTTGCTCGCGCTCTGTCTCTCTATGCCTCTCAAAAATTAATAAACATTAAAAAATTAAAAAAAAAACAGCAGCAGCAGCTGACTATCCAATTAGAAGCAGCAGATACTGGTCCAGGACAGAGTACACAGTAGTTCAGAGGACCTGATGCTCAAGCTGCCCTGGGTTCACCCTGTCGTGTGAACGTTTACAAATTCAACAGCCATGGCACAGCTCCTCCACCTTCACACAGCTCCCTGCTCTTTGCTCACACTCACCCATCCAACATCCTTTCCCTGGCTTTCTTTCGTTATGTCTCCGTTTCTCGCTCACTTACAAGCAGCAGTAAAGAACGGTGGGTAAGAAATGTTGGCCTGACGGAAGTAAGCTCAGGCAAAATTGATGTGCTACTTGACAACCATTGTCTCTCATTAATTTTAGTTCACAAAAGGTCTGAAAAGCCACATAAAAAGTCATCTTCCTGAGAAATAACCGTCTCATTGGCTCATAAAAAAGGGAGGCCTCTACATTCAAGACATTTTCAGACTTACAGCCTACTTTTTACTGTAACTAAAATATTAATTTTCAAAAATCTCAGTTCTATGTATTATATTGCATACTGATCTATTACACGTAAGAATCTGTCAACAGTTTTTTGTTTTTTGTTTTTTTAAGTAGGCTTCCCACCCAGTGTGGAGCCCAACATGGGGCTTGAACTCACGATCCTGAAATCAAGACTTGAGCTGACACCAAGAGTCAGATGCTTAACTGACTGAGCCATCCAGGTGCTCTGTAACTGTCAGAAAATTTAACCTACAAAACGACAGGACACACACGCAGAGTCAGGGACTACTCACTCATGTTTAAGGCAGCCATCCCCCCTTGCGGGGCTGCGGGGTAGACGTTCGGTACGTTTGTGGTCATGAAGTCTGCAATCTGCTGTAATGCCAACAGGCCTGTGGGATTCTTCCCCTTCTTAAATTGCTCCTGTATCATTGATTCCAACTCTTCACAGAAAGCCTAATAAGAGGCAAATCACAACAGTGAGACGCTATTTCTTTTCTGTTCCTTAGGAAGGCAGAGGTAACTATCACATAGACCCATTTATTTGTTTTCATCCAGTGCTGGAAAAGTTAAGTGGATATTCTCATATACTATTACTTGGAGCACAAACTGCTACATTCTTTCTAGAAAGTAATTTGAACAGTACAAACACTTAAAATTTTGAATATTCTATTGCTGATAATCTTTTCTAAAGAAATAATCAAGATATGTCCAAAGAATTATTCATAGGGATGTTCATTCTAGCATGACTGACAAAAGGGAGAATGGGTAATGCAGACATTTTTAAACAGTGGAGAACGGACTGAACACACCGGCCCATATCATGACAGAATTCTCTGCACATGTTCAACACCAGAGGCTGAGAAAAAGGAAAGGACATAAAATTGTTCCTGATACATTTTTGATTGTGAAAAGGTTAGAAAGCAATAGAACCTTTTTTTTAAAGAGAAAATATGTATCTAAACATAGATAAAGAGTACAGTAAATACATCAAAATGTTCATTATAATTATCTCAGTGATGGAATTATTAGCAACTTTCATGTTCTATTTTGTGCTTCTCAGTATTCAAAACAGATTTTTTTCAACATAGATTTTTTGAAATTACTTTTTAAAAGTTGAAAAAGGAATCCTAAAACGTCTGTCCTTTATCAAATAATCCTAAATTTTAAAAAAAATCCTAAATTAGGCAAAAGGATTAAGTTGGGTTAGTGGTGATTTTAATATAAAGTCACTATTGAAACAATACAGATTTAGAGCCTTCCCAAACCACATTAAAATAATTTTTCACATACCCAATAAAGAAATATCTTAACAAATAATATTTAATATGAAAACGTGAGCTCACTGATTGCTTATCCACACCTGATTTTAAATACTCTGAGGGCTTCTGGATGATTCTATATTAAAATATATTAAACTTTCTTCTAGTTTTCCATGCCTGAACGAAAAGCTGAAAAGATATATTGCCAAGGAACAGTCTAAATAGAACTATCAGTTGCAGAAAGCAAGCAACAAGCAAACGTATCACATTTAATAGATACCACAATAAAAGAATGTCGAAAACCAAGAGCTGCTGGGGGAGCCCCTATTTACCGTATCGTGAGAAATAATGTCATAGACCGTATTCTGTGGCAGTCAAGGAAGGAGGGAAAAGCTGACAGGTGCTCTGAGTGCAAAGCAGAAATAAATGCACAGAACTTTTTTTATCAACATGGAACGCAATGATATAGACAGATACGCACGGATACAGACAATGAGATACAGACAGATGCAGATGCCTCTAGCAAACAACACAGAGCGTGCTGGGCACAGAGGAAGCAAAAGTTGCATAAAACAAGCTCCTTGCCCTCATGGGCCCTCAATCTGAAAAACCAATCTATTTCCACAGTTTCCAAATCCAGATATATCTACAGGAAGCTCGATTAAACATACTGGAACCATATATATACATACACAACACCACATCTCAGCACGTGTTCACAGAGCAACTCACAGAAGTATCAGGTGCTATTCTAGGTACTGAGAATATGGAGACAGAAAAAATGGTTCTTGCCATCAAGGAGCTTAAAGCTTAGCAAGTACAACACAAAAAGAAAACCACGGTGCAAGAGTATCAAGAGCATCCCGGAGGACTTGCATGTGCAGTAAGGAGCTGAGCTTAGCAGTGACCGGTGAGGGCCAGGAGCCGCCTATCTGGATCCTAGAGTCTAGCTCTAGCCGGCAGTCACCGCCACTGACCTCATGTGCTTCCTTGTTCCTAACTCCGGATGGTTCAACACCCACACCCTGACCTCTCTGCTTCCTGACCACCTCTCCTCCACTGGCCCCGTCATCCAACTCACCTCAGCCTCCCATGTCCACGATCATGCCCTGGACATGCGCTTTCCTAGTCACTGCGCCCTCTCCAGTCTCACAGCCACGCACCCCTCCTAGCATCCAGCTCAGCCTTTTCTTCGACGCCGTCGTGACCCTAACACCTTTCTGCCATCCCTTACCTTCCCTGAGTCCTGACCTCCCTCGCCCAACTTAACGTTATAATCATTCCCTTGCTCACACGTTCAACTCTCCACCATTTCACCCAGCAAAACCCTAACCCTGGTTAAGTTCAACCCTTCACTCTCTACTCAGGCTGCTCAAAGTGGCTGGAGGGGGGGGGGGGGCGGAAACAGACCAGGCTGTGTTGTCTCACTATGAATTCGTGACCCTGGCCCGATGCACCCTTCGCATTAACCCAGGGACAGCCCATCCCCTCACGCAGTCTCTCCGTGCACCCCTCGCACAACGCCCTGGGCGCATTCTCAGCAGGTAGCCCCACTTAATATTCCCTGAGAAGACGACCAGCCTGAAGCGTGTGCTCAAGCTCCCCGCGGCACCTGCCAACTACCAGCACCGCGGCCACGGCCAGGCCTTTCCCACTCCCGCCCCAACTCAATCTCCATGCACCTAAAACCAAGGCACCAGCACCAGTGCGTTACTAGGAAGCAATTCCAGGCTTTCCGGTCTTTCAACTTCCGTCCTGTCTCTGTTCCGGGGGCCCACATTGCATTCAGATCGGCAACAGCTGACACGAACTGTGCTCTAGACGACCTGTGGATGGGGCCTTGCTCGCGGGGCCTGGAGCCTGCGCATGATGTGCGGGAAGTTTCCTTTCTGCACTCCACCCCTGGAGATTTTTACTTAGTTTCTTGTGGCTGTTACATGGGAAACTGCTCAAGCCAAAAGTCTGAATGTTCTCCTGATTCCTCTCGTTTCTCTTACCACCTCTTCCTTGCCATCTATCAGCAAATCCCAGTTTATCCTACTTTCAAAATAAAACTCACAACTTACCACCACCTCCTGCTTGGAAGACGGCTTTCTCCCTTACCCCATACAATACTTTCTATTTTATTTTATTTTTTTAACATAGGCTCCACACCCTCCATGGCTCTTGAACTCATGACCCTGAGATTAAGGGTCGTGAGCTCTACTGACTGAGCCAGTCAGGCACCCCTAAAATTAGTTTGTTTGTTTTTTAATGTGTGTGTGTGTGTGTGTGTGTGTGTGTGTTAAGTGTATAATTGACTGAGAGAAACAGAGAATCCCAAGCAGGTTCCACACTGTCCGCACAGAGCCTGACGCGGGGCTTGGTGACCATGAGATCACCACCTGAGCCAAAATGGCTTAACCGACTGAGCCTCCCAGGCGCCCCGACGATACTCTTTCTATACAAAACCCCGAGTGAGTTCTTTAAACTGAGTTCTTCAAAAACCGAGTTCTTTAAAAACCGAATAGCACCGTTCATGTCTGCAGCCCTCTGATGACTCTTTCCTGTACTCTGAACACAAAACAAACTCCTGATCTAAGCTTGCACAGCCTTCCAGGACCTGCTCCCTCCCGGCCCCCTCCCTGTCGCCTCCTGTGCTCAGACCACACGGGTGCCTTCTGACTCTCCGAGCCCACTGAGCGCACCCCTGGCTATCCTAGGAATTTCATGTCAGCTGCGCCTTGAGCTGGAAGGCTGCCCCCCCCCCCCCGATCCCTACATGGCCGGCTCCTTCCAGTCACTGACTCAGGTGAGGCCTCCCCTCCTCAGAGAACCAGCGCTCAATCTAACTGCCCTACTGCTTTCTGCACCTCGCTTCTCTTTGTTGTTTCTTGTTCACCTCCTTCAAGGGGAGTGTGAAGTCTGCTCCCTGACACAGGTGTGCACACAGGTGTTACACACGTGTCAAACTTCACCACGCCGTACACTTGAGATTTCTGTACATTACTCTAACTTATGCCTCAACAATATGCAAACAGTGATAATGACCAAACAAATAGAATCTGTTAGAGTCAGAGGCCTTATTTGTCCTGTTTACTGCTAACTCCTTAGGTTCCTCGAACAGCTATATGCTGTGGAGATAATCAACATTTAAAAAAAATTCAATGACTATCTGCCAAATGACACCTCCAAGTATTAAGGGCATCAAACAAGATTAGAAGGGGGGAAAAGGAATAAAGCACATACAAGGGCAGCATCAACATGAGAAAATGAAGAAGACAGACCTGCTTTACTCGGAGACAAGCACGGACAGTGAGCTGGGCGCACTTCCCATTCCCAGCGCTGACGTAACTGAGGGAAAACCAGTCAATGATCAGGCGCTGGGCAAGGCCCAGCAAGTGCCCAGCACCACGCGAGGTGGTCTGGAGGAAACGGTACTTTTTAAACGGTCCTGAAACAAACAGACTCTCTGCAGAAGTAGTGAGAGAGTGAAAAAGAGAAGCAAGCACCTCCTCTCCTTTAGGACATGGAAGACTTTTCATTTATTTTCACTGATACCATGAACTAATCAGAATTCTTTCAACAGCCATGCACGTACATGTAAGGCACTGATTTCCTGTGTGAAAGCACAGGACGCAGACACACACAACAGAGCTAAGAGCACACGCCTCAGAAGAGGAGGAGGAGGAGGAGGGGGAGGAGGGGGAGGAGGGGGAGGAAGAGAGCACTGGTTCGGAGAGAAGCTTCTCTTACGGGGCTCTGCAGGATCATGGACACCCTCTTTTTCTGCTCCATCATATTGAAGTCCTGGCGAAGGTCCGGCGCCATGTTCCTCTCCCGCAAGTACTCCGGGTTGTTCTCGTCCACCCTGTCGAAGTACCTCTCCTTGTGAGGCGCTGTGGTCGGGGGTGGCGAGGTCACCACCGCGGCCCGTGTGTCACCGTTCATCGTACAGTCTTTCTCGGCTCCTACAGAATCAACACACAAGACAGTGTTGTGTTGGGGTCAACGTCCAATAGCATTTCACAGCACACACACCAGCCTGACGAACCCAGTCTCCAGTGCGACAGTGCAGTGACCCATGGAGTCAGAGCCATGGTGTGTGAGGCTTCTTTGTGGCCAGAGGGACAGGGCTGCTCCGCCACCTCCCACCCTTCTGCTAACCGAGGGCGTGCTCTGTCCTTGCCACTGTTCTTCACACACAACAGAACAATCTCACAAAGCAATTATTATGTCCTCTATCAAAGTGAAAAAGAACTCGGTATTAAATCGTGACAAGACGGTTTAAGTCATGATGTTGTCCCACCCAGATAGGACCTACCAACAGCAGAGTTCATTTCTGAAGAGATCTGGTATTTTTCCAAAATTATGTCAGTAGTGATTTTGCAAAGAATTCTACAAGCACATCAATAAGAAGCTGCTCACACATCCATATTCATGCAAAGGGGAAATGTTCGTCAACATCACCTTTTCAGTTCAAAGAAGGCACGTCCTGAAAACGTCAACGTGCCCTAATTTGTGACTAACCTAGAAAATGCCCAAATGACTTGAATTTAAAAATCTGTCATTATGGCTACTTATTTACACTTTTTAATCCCAATCTTTTTATTTGAAATTATGTTCAAATACTAAATCATATTCTTTAACTACTAAATCTCTAAACAGCATCCTTTACTAATCAGTTTAATTACTATTGTTTGTATAAGACATTGAATGACAGCTTTAACTACATGTACACAGTATTCACTGAGCACCTATTATGTCTAGCCATTGTGCTACGCACAAAAATTAATCAGACACTGTCCTCACCGTGGGGAAGCTGGAGTCACAGGCTCACTGAGAAAGAAAAGCTGATTCAGAAGTCATCGGCACAGGGACAGCAGTTAAAGCCGGAGAGGAGGGGACACCGGCTAGCAGAACACAATGTGAGAACAAGGGGGCAGAACCAGCACCTAGAACAGTTCCCAACATAGGGCTGTATATAAAGGTTTTTAAATAAAGTAAGAACAAGACGGAAAGGAAGAGACCGGGTGACAAACAGACTCGGGAGCCACAGGCAAAGGTGATGGTGAGTGGACCCCAGCTCCTCAAGCCACACAGGACAAGCAAGGTAGAGCTTTCTGAGTTAATTAAATTAGTAACTGAAATGTAACTGGTGCCCCTTCCTTACACACTATACACAAAATTCATCCCAAATGGAACACAGACGTAAATGTAATAGCAAAATCTATAAAACTCCTAGAAGAAAACACAAGAGTAAGTCCACGAGACGTCAGGTTAGGCAAAGTTTTATGGCACCAAAAGGACAAGCAACAAAAAGATAAATTGGACTTCCTCAAACTTAAAAATATTTGGGCTTCAAAGGACACATGAGAAAGTAAAAAGACAGCTCACAGAATGGGAGAAAATACTTGAAAATCATGTATCTGTGAAGACATTCATATCCAGAATATATAAAGAACTCTTACAACATAATAATTAAAATAATATAAAAAACTTGAAAATCAAGTGACCTCAGTGGAGCAGCCCAAAGAGCACAAGAACTGAGCGGCCGAGAGTGCCTAAATTCCTGGCACAAAATCATGGGCTATGAATAATAAGATAATTACTTTAAGCTGCAAAGTCCCAGGACAGCTTGTCACTGAAACAACGGTGCTCAGCGGAAGGAGAACGTGTACGCCAGATACTGGTTTTCACTTGTACGTGATCCTCTCAACTCCCCTATTTGAGGTGTTTTTTTTTTTTAAGATTTTATTTTTAAGTAATCTCTATGCCCAACATGGGGCTCGAACTTATAGCCCCAAGATCAAGAGTCACAAGCTCCACCAACCGAGCCAGCCGGGCCCCCTTCCCTATTTGTTGAGACACTACTGTTTTCCTCACTTTACAGACAAGGGAACTCAGGTCACTCAAAAGAGAAGGAGCAGGGCTGGGATTCAAACTGCAGGCCATCTGCTGCAGAGCTTTTGTTCTTAACCTCTAAGCCATCCTGTAAATAGTGAGGATGACGGTGGGCAGGGACAGAGGCAGCAGCGGGGGGGGGGG
>CM053567.1:189850104-189885389 GCA_028646485.1 Cryptoprocta ferox
ACAGAGATCAACTTAAATATTGTTCTTCTGAAATCTAAAGATAGGACAGAAATAACAGTATGCTTGAAGTGACACATTTCAAGGACTCCAAGACAAGGTATAAAAACAATCGGGGACTAAAAGTCAACACAGAATAAACAAACTCAGGACTTGAATGTAGTCTTTAAAACTTACTCTTCTCTAAAGGTATCCTTTGAATTTTTAGTTTAATGTGTTTATTTTAACCTAGTTTGTTCTAAAATAATGACGCAAAGAACAAAATAATGGTTGTCTAATGTTTCTTCATTAGATGTAAATGAAGCTGAACATTCTGAGCCAACGAAACAAAGATTCTACTTCAAGGATTAAAAGAGAGAGAGAAGAATATGCAGTATTGTTACTTCTCTGTTACTAAATGAGTCCCAATTTGAAGTCATTTTCACCTATTGATAAGGACACAGGCAACATTTTAGGGGCAACCATCGCTGGTTCTTGGTTCCCAGACCGACTCACAGAATCTCTGAAAAACACGTTAAAGACGGGGCAGAGACTGCTCCTACGGACCGCCACGCGAGTGCAGTAAGACCCGGAGCGCAGACCGGACATGCGCGTGTTCCTGTCCTTCAACCGGGAAGTCTATACCGTCACACCAAAACCAAAGTATACACATTCTGAGCCTAATAATCAAGAATAAACATAACTCCATTTAATCATTTTTTAATGTTTATTTTTGAGAGACACAGAGCGTGAGTGGGGGAGGGGCAGAGAGAGAGAGAGAGAGAGAGAGAGAGAGAGACAGAATCCCAAGCAGGCTCCAGGCTCCGAGCTGTCAGCACAGAGCCCGACACGGGGTTCGAACTCACGAACCACAAGATCATGACCTGAGCCAAAGCCAGACGCTCAACCGACTGACCCACCCAGGTGCCCCAAACATAATTCCATTATTAAAAATGCACAAACCTATATTTAGCTTTTGTCAATTATGCCCTCAAGTTTCATTAGCTTAGCTTTTAGGAGCATGTTAAGACAGTAAATTTTTCTAGGAAGATCTCTACAACTAAGTTATTACTTAATCCAAATTTTAAAAAAAGAAAGTGGGAAATACAGATGCAAAAAAACTTCTGGCAACATTAGAGCATTTTAAAATAATTTAAAAGGTAGTAATAAGCCCACTAAGTTGTTAATGTCTAACAGTACATGAATGGTCACAACATAAATATTAAAATCTGCTCAATACAATATTACAAAACTATAGATTCTTTGGCATAACATACATAAGAGATTATACCATTTAAGTGAAAAACTATACATTTTTCTATTCTATTATATAATCTCATCAATACTATAATTATGATCACACAGACAAGATGTCACAATAGCTAATGAGCTGTACTAAAGATAAATAAATTGATAATAGATCAGCATTTCCCTATCTCAATACTCCATCAAGTTGCTCTACTCTTGCCTGTGTAAAAACTTTAAGATTTCACTAATCCTAATATGTTGATACTTAAAATCAATGAAATCTCTGGGAACAACCCATTCAAATACACAATCACGCTCAACAGAACCCAAAGGTCTGGATGAACCTTGACTACCAAGCTTGGCTTGCCCACGTGACATCTCGCACCCACCCCTGCCCAAGTCACTCCTGGAAACACACTCCTGGACATGCAACTGCCTAATTAGTTTCCCTACTTCCTGTCTCCCAATAATCCCCACATCAACCCATTCCCCCAGCGAAACCAGAGAGTTTCAAAACGTCTGATCACCGCACTCACTCCCCTGCTTGAAACCTGATGGCTAATAAAAGGTCTTTAGCTGAATCCTGATCTAAATCTAAAAATGACATTTGAAACAATCAGACAATCGAATATCAACCAGTTTTGGATGGCATTAAGGAATTATTGTTAAAATTTTAGGTGTGATCTTCCTATGGTTATATTAGCTACATAAGACACACACAGAAATACTTACGGATGAAATAACATCTAGAATTTGCCTAAACCTTCTCTGGGGGGAGGAAGAGTTAAGGCTTACACAAAACAAACAAGACTGGCCATGAGCTAGTAACTCATGGATGGAGGCTAAAGCAGGATTCACTATATATTCTCAATGGTCTGAAAGGTTCCATAATTTTCCTTGCTCTTAGAATAAAGCACCTCTCAAAACCTCACATAGCTGGTCTCTGCCTGCCTTCAGATGAACACATTTCGGCAAGTTCTTTCACACAGATATCACTGATACTGGGACAAACGTATGTTTTAAGACTAACATCCCTTGTCTAATGTCCCACAAGACCCCACTCTGCCTCATGCATTATTTACTGATTGGAAACGACAAAGTATGCCCTGGAATATTCGTTCCTACCAAAGGTATTCCAGCCCAGAATGAGCCATCCCAATATGTAACTAACCCTTAGATCAGAAGCCAGACAAATTTTGGCTTCTCTAAAATATCTACGAGCTCATTCGAGACCTTGTGGGCAGCTTCAGTTATTTGCTGGCATCCCCCTTCCGGCACAGACATTTTGCTAGTGGCTGCCTGTTCCAACCGTTCCCTGGATTTATTTTTGACTCCCTAAAGGCAGAACACTCCAACCAAAGGCTGGAACAAGAAGGTGGCCGTTAACAAAATTCTCTGGATAAAGTGTCTGCTAGAAAGGCACGTCAGTTTCTAATTATTCTTAAAACATTTCTCAGGAACCCTAAAGACTGCCAGTGATAATGAACCACTTCTCCACAGAAACTAAACCAGGAGGCATCGAAAATGCTCACGTGGTGACAAAAGTGGTACTTTCTGCAGGTGTCCTTGGCCATCTGACACCTAACTCCAGACAGCCTTTGGAACTGTCACCAGGAGCGGTACCTTCCTTTATTTCTGTTACAGCCTCATGCCTCACAGATCTCTGCCACAGCTACTCTCCCCATTGTGTGCGAGGCGCTGGACACAAAGTTAGAAAACGAGCAGATGACAAATAAACGTAACCGACCGCTCCTGACACCATGATGGGAACTTACTTACGTATCAGCGAGGGAGAGGCGTCCGACGGTGGGGAAGAAAGAGCAGATGAGGGTGGTAAGGGCTCAACTATGTCCCCCTAAAATTCCTTTTTTTGGAAACTAGGGTCACTGCGGCTGTAATGAGGTAGGACGAGTTCAAGGGCCCCTGATCACAACTGGTGTCCTCATAAAAGAGGACATTCGCCTGCAGACTCGAGGACAGGAGGAACACCATGTGAGGAAGGCAGGGGTCAGCTGAGGGGAGGCACCTACCAGCCAAGGAGCAGCAAAGACTGCCAGCAAGTCACCAGCAGCTCGTGGAAAGGCCTGGAACAGACTCGTCCTCATGGCCTCAGGAGGAGCCAACCGTGCCCGCACCTTGATCCTGCATTTTTGGCTCCGGAGCCGAGACACGACAACTCTCTGTTGTCTGAGCCACCCAGGCGATGGCACTTTGTGCCCAGCCCCAAGAACCTAACACAGAGGGCTGCGAGGAAAGCTGCGCAGAAGAGGTGCGTCTAGAGCGAAGCAGTAGCTTCCAGGAGGAAGGGAGCAGTCGCCTGCGGGACGGGCATCTATTGAGCTTTAAAGAGCGTGGCAGAGACCGCGCAGGGAGGCGGCGGCGGGGACGGTGGGGACGGCGGGGACGCGCAGGGAGGCGGCGGCGGTCGAGGGCCCCGGCTCTCACACTCCAGGCCGGGCACCCCGCAGGAAGGTGTTCAAGGAGCTTTGAATGACCTCCTGAACTGTTCTCTCTTCCAGACCTTTCGGCCCCACTCATTGTCAAAATCCAACTCCAACGTATCCTGCTCTGTGAAGTGTCCCCAAGCCCCTGAGCGTCACACTCGGCCTCCTGGGCTCCGAGGAACTTCACACTCACCTCTGCTCAGCCATTTTCAAACGGGACCAAGTTATTTGTTCGTGTGCTTGCTGCACCCCCAGTCTGGAGGCCCGTAAGGAACAGAGACACTCAATCTCTAGTTGGTTTTTGTCAACAAGCCCCGAGGGAGGGTTTCACAGACTGCAGGGACTCGGGACAGCCCCGGCCGCTCCTGCCGCAGGTGTAGGGTACCTGCTATGGCACCGCCTCACCTCCCTGCAGGGCTCTGGAGGTTTGTGCCCGGAATGAAACCACACCGCGGGACACACTCAATGAGACAGACGGCAGAATCACCCGAAATGAACCAAGAACAAAACACGCGGCTATGAGAAGTGACGGGCGTGTGAACCTGACTGGGAGAATCATTTCCGCGTATACACATGTGAAACCACACACTTTACATATTACGCTGTACACTTTACACGGTACACTTTAAATATATTACGATTCTGAGGGGTACCTGGGTGGCTCAGTTAAGCGTCCAACTCTGGATTTCAGCTCAGGTCACGATCTCGAGGTTCGTGAGTTTGATCCCCCATGTAGGGGGTGCTGACAGTGCAGAGCCTGCTTGGGATTCTCCCTCTCCCTCGGTCTCTCTGCCCTCCCCAACTTGTGTGTGTGCATGCTCACTCTCTCTTTCTCTCTCTCTCTCTCAAAATAAATAAACTTTAAAAAATAAATATATTACAATTTTGTCAATTATACTTCAATAAAGCCAGAAAGAAAAAAGTTTTAACAAATGTGTAGTCTTTGCTGGAAAGAGTGACAAGTCTTTTTTTTTTTTTTAGTTTATTTATTTTGAGAGAGAGATCAAGCAGGGGGAGGGGCACAGAGAGAGAGGGAGAGAGAGAGAACCCCGAGCAGGCTCTGCATTGTCAGCACAGAGCCTGACACGGGCCTCGAACTCGTGAATCATGAGGTCATCACCTGAGCCAAAACCAAGAGCCAGCCGCTTAACCAACTGAGCCACCCAGGCACCCCGAAGAGCGACAAGCGTTTACACAGGAGGAGCTGACACTGATCGCTAAGCTCGGGCAAAGGGCTGGGACAGTGCGGTGTGGACAGCCCACACCCTGTCTGGCGCCTGGGCTGGGAAAGCTGACACAAAAACCATGGCCAAAAATTCTTGATAAGCTCTTAGAAACCTCCAAGTCTGGAAACTATAAGCCTGTTTCTAGTCAACGGAAAAGGAGTCCCTAATATCTACTGGCAGGAGGGAGTCCAACCCGGGCCCCCCCCCCCCAAATGAACAGAACTCACGCACGAGTGAGGAGCCCTCACTGTTCACAGTACCGGCCTCGGTCTCCACCACCCCTAGCGGGCAGACACCCACCTTGTGTGTAAGATTCTTCTTCACCGGTTCAAGCTGAGTGTCGTGCCCCGCTTGGACCCTCAGAGCTAAGTAAAAGCCTTTAATTACTCTGATCGGATTATTTCTATTCCTGTGTCTCCGATGTTCCCTTGCTGATGAAACTGCTTCAAAGTCCCCTTTAAAATGATCACTGCTTACTATTTGGGTAAGTGCTGATTTAAAACTCAATTGTACACGTATTAACTCATGGTTTCCCACAGATGAGATACCGGAGGCACAAAGCAGGTAAGTAGCCAGCACGAGGTGGCAGCGTCTGGACTCCATCCAGCTGCCGGCTCTGTACCTGCTCCTAACAACGCCGCACGCTAACCCCCACCCGTGTGTCGTCCCAGCACAGATCAAATGAGAAACGCAAGAAAAAAATGAAAAGTAGAATTGAATCAAAGCAATGCTTCCCAGCCTTGTGGCCCACACCTATGCTTCTTTTAGTCAGGAAATGATCTGGGTGGGTCCTCTTGAGCCTCTCTCCCTTAGGATGAATGTTTAGTTAACGGGTTCCCAGCCCTAAATCTTCCACAGTTTATTTAGTTTTTGCATACAGTCATATACCTGCTGTTGTTCTTTTAACTATGGTTTGAGAGAGAGAGAGAGAGAGAGAGAGAGCGCGAGCGAGTGCCAGCAGGGAAGAGGGGCAGAGAGAGAGGGAAAAAGAATCTTAAGCAGGCTTCATGCTCAGCACGGAGCTCGACGTGGGGCTCAATCCCACGACTGTGAGATCATGACCTGCCAAAATCAAGAGTCGGACATTTAAGCAACTGAGCCGCCCCGGTGCCCCTAACTATAGTTTCTTAATCAATCCTACGATGTACTATTACAGAGTCCAGTTGCTTGGGGTGCAGAGCCATAAATGGAAAAGCTTGGGGTGCAGAGCCATAAATGGAAAAGCAAGAATTTGAAAATAAGACTACGGTTTGGAGCCTGTCTTCATGTGCTGGCGACAGGGCCCTCCAGTCCAGGGGCCGGTACCAGGCAGGGGACAAACCCCTGGCCAGACATCAGTGGTCAGTCCCACTCCTTCCACTGCAGAACTTCAACAAGGACCAAGTTCATCCATAAAGTGGAAATATCTCCTAACGTAATGAATCCAATGAGACAATGCAGTCTAGAGCACCTTGGGGGAAAATCAGAAAATGGGATAGAGAAGAGAAATAATTATCATTTGTATGACTCTGAAACTCCACACCTAATTGTTCTCAATCCAGCTGAGGAGAAGGCACCTAGAAAACGCAGGAGACCCAAGGAGCGCGCGTGGCGCGCCAAGGGCCCCCGCAGAGAGCCGTGCTCCAGCCCAGCTCTGTCCACTTAACAACCCCGTGAGAGCCCCCCATTTGCAGGTGAAAAACTGACTCTGACTTTCAAGTTCCTGAGGCCTCAAGATAAATAAAGGGCCAAGTCAGGCCGTGGACCCAAGACCACTCACTCCAAATGCCAAGCTCATCCCTCACCTGCTGTACAAGAAGTCGAAAGCTGAACACTGGCCACGGGCAGGAAAGCAGAGCACTGTCTCCCTGCCACTTAGCACAGAACAGACCTCAATAAAGATCTGTTCGGTGCACGGATGCTGAAGAAAGTCGAAGTCATCCTCCACTGCTGATTTCACAAACTTTGCTTTCGTCCAGAAAAATTAGAAAGTGACATCCAGCACTTTCAGATAGCACAAGGGCTCATGTTGATCAGTTTACTTTCAAAGTGTTTTTTTTCCTTTTTTTTTTTAAGATTCTGTTTTTTGAGTAATCTCCATCCCCAACATGGGGCTCAAACTCATAACCCCAGGATCAAGAGCTGTAAGTTCCACCCACTGAGCCAGCCCGGCACCCCAAACAAATGCTTTTCAAGAAAAAAATCCCACATGGCGCGCCTGGGTGGCTCCGTCGGTTGAGCTTCTGACTTCGGCTCAGGTCATGATCTCACGGTTCGTGAGTTCGAGCCCCATATTGGGCTCTGTGCTGACAGCTCAGAGCCTGGAGCCTGCTTCAGGTTCTGTCCCCTCCCCCTCTCTGCCCCTCCCCTGCTCACACTCTCTCAAAAAATAAGGTTAAAAAATTTTTTTTAATTAACAAAAGAAAGAAAAGAAATTCCACAAAGGAAACTGTAATTCAGATTTCAAGAGAGGAACCTGGGAGAAAAAATTCGAAATACGGGCCCTCGGAATTTAACAAATAACCCCCACTCCACAGGAGCGTCTCCACGGCCACTACTACCCTGATCCACACACTCGAAGCCACGTGCCCTGAACCACCACATACAATCGAGAGCAAGACTCAACTTCACCCTCTGTTGGTGCCAACAACTTTCTCTGTTTTTGCTCCTTCATGATCCTGTTACGTCCTTCAATCACTATTTTTAGTTTCCACTATGTTTTTATTGAAGTGACGGAGTCTTCCAAAACTCACTGTTTCACTGACACAAAACTCTTCCCGGATTTCATTCTATGAGAGTGGCTTACGAAGTAAGGGCCTGAGCTGCATTTCTGTTTCTTTTTCTGGGGGGAAGGAGAAGGTGGCCAAGTCTGGCAGGGTTATACAGAAGATTACAAATACCACAAAAACAAACAGCTTTTTCAGAACGTAATGGTCAGTAACTAAATGTTCCTATTTGTGAAGTAATTGGTTCCTGCGAAAGACAAATGATAAAAGGAAACTCTGAAGACAGTCACCAGGGCTCACAGACTGAGAGGCACAAGTGCCGAGCGCGCTAAGAAATGCATATTCCGCGCACGCGAAGGTCGAGCTGCAAGCTCCTTTATGAACTCTGGGACTTCTGAAAACAGGGCCAGGTTTTCCTCTTTGGAGCCAATCAGGAAATACTTAAAATCACAAGCATAAGCCTAAGGAAAATTCTGCCAAACATACATTCTCTGGAAAGTAATTATGCCTGCTGATGGAGAACGAAAACCCTTTTGTGCTACAATTATGAGCACACAAGTTTTTAGATGGTCTAGTTCTCACAAAAATACGAATATACTATCAAGTGAAAAAGGCAAAATACAAAGAATGGTGTACGTGCGGTGACTTTTCATGGGGGAGAGGAGGGATAAAAAAAATAACCTGTATTTGCTTGTTATTTGCATAAAGAAATTAACGAAGACCATACACGAAACTTAAATGGTGGCTTCCTTGTGAGAAGTGAGAAGGATCTGGAGAGATGGAGGGCAGGGGTGGCAGAGACTCTTTACTTCACATATATGTATTTTTTTATTGTAATTTACAGGGGCGCCTGGGCGGCTCCGTCGGTTGAGCGTCCGACTTCGGCTCAGGTCATGATCTCACAGTTCGTGGGTTCGAGCCCCGCGTCGGGCTCTGTGCTGACAGCTCGGAGCCTGGAGCTGCTTCAGATTCTGTGTCTCCCTCTCTGCCCCTCCCCCTCTTGCACTCTTTCTCTCTCTCTCTCTCTCTCTCTCTCTCAAAAATAAACATTTACAAGAATTTTTAAATAAAAAGTATAATTTATTAAAAAAGGAAAAAAGTTAAAATATAACACCATGAAGAACATAAATAAAATAATAAGCATCACGGAAGGTATACAATGAAGAGAGTACACAGTACGCTGTATTTCCAGCAGCATGATGATATCAAACATTTGTTTACGGTTTTACAGTTTACTATACGTTGTTATATGTTTTAGTAGGGGGGCCCTTTCCTGACTGTAGTGGTGATAAAATGTGGGATCTAAGAGACTGACTTACCCTCAGTAGAAAGCACAAGAGCTGAGTTGATAATGTATAGGGTTAAATGAGCCCCTCACAGTCTCTCCTCCAAAATGATTCTGTTCTTATCAGATCATTTATAACCAAATTATTTCTTTACATCAGTACTGGCTGATTAAAACGGAGTAGTTCTTTAAATCCATATTGCTTCTACTTTGCAGCCACGACTTCCGTCTTGCCAAAAGCACTGCAGCTCCTGCCCTCGAAGTACCAAAGGGCACTTCCTTCTCTAAGGAAGCAAAAGACACAATGCACCTCCCTTTGGTGTTAGAGAATGACAGGCAAGGCTTGGCGCTAAAGAACAGGCCGCTGATCGTACTGGCCTGGACGTCTGCAGCGATTAGCGGAACACGGCCCAGCTCGCTAATGGGGAGAGACACACCAGGCTTTCTGAATTTCCGTGGTCTAACAGCATCTCCCCCTGCTGTCTGGCGCACAGGACGTGCTCCTTCAGTGTGTCAGCCTGAAGGAGCAGCAGAGTAGACATGAGGACCTTACAGCCTTTCTGACTCAATGTTGTAAAGGTCTCCACAGTAGACCCCTTAAACACTGACCCCTTCGTTTTATAAAATTTTAACGTTTATTCATTTTTGAGAGACGGAGGGAAACCAAGCATGAATGGGGGAGGGACAGAGAGAGAGGGAGACACAGAATCTGAAGCAGGCTCCAGGCTCGGAGCTGTCAGCACAGAGCCTGACATGGGGCTCGAACCCACAAACCATGAGATCATGACCTGAGCCGAAGTCGGACGCTCAACCGACTGAGCCACCCAGGCGCCCCAGGCCCCTTCATTTTAAAAGCAGGAAACCTGAGGCTCAGAAAGGAGAAGGCTCAGCACACAGGGAATCCCTGGCAGAGAGCAGCAGCCTAGTGTGTGTCTAGAGTCAGATCAAGGCCAAATGAGAGCAACAAATTGTGTAACCCTGGACAAGTTGCTTTAACTTCTCTCTGCGACTCGGTTTCCTCATCTACGAGCTGGATGCGGTGATGGAAATCTTGAGGGACATTTATTCTAAGAATCCGAAATGCTGTCTGGAGAGCATTTAGCAGTGTTTGGCAGAAAGCGCGCACGTGAACGAGCAGCGACGATTACGGAACACACGTAGGACACAGGACACACACAGACACACGTACGTAATGTATTTCTCATTATCGCTACCACTATGCTCACATCCAATTAACCTCTGAAGCCTTTAAAAATTCTGGATGATATCTGAAAGGAGAAACTATGAAAAGCCTTAATAAGAATAAACCAAAAAAAAGGTCAAAACCAAATTCAGACGAAGGAAAATTATGCCTCAAACTGCACACCTTCCTTAGTTTTTACTTTTCAAATGGTGCCATTTCAATAGACAAGACACTACTGCAGTGGAGGGGACGATCCCAACTCGAAAAGGCTCCGCACTCAGCCTGCAGACAGAAGTGACAAGACCCTGGCAGGGGGCAGGCAGTCGGCATGAGGCATGAGTAAGTGGCATGGCGCGTCGGAAGGGGAGAAGTGCTGCGGGCGGGCTGGGAGGACAAGCAGGCGGGGAGCAGGTCGCAACATAAAGGAGGAGGGCGGAAGAGGCCTCTGGGGAAGGTGACATCACGGATGGTGAGGGCGTCCGAACACTCGGGCACAGGGGCAGCCAGAGCCAAGGCCAGGAGTGAGGACCGGCATTTGCCTGGGGATCGTTTTCTTTAAGCATTAAAATATTTCATTTACGTTCTGGTAAATAAGCAAACGAAGATACGAAAAGGTGCACTCAAACCTAACCTGCCCAAAACAGGACCCTTAATCTCCCCCTAGTCTTGTCTCCCTGCTGCTACCCTCAAACCCCTATAACTTGTTCTCCTTCAAATCTACTCAAACCATGTCCTGCCCCTGCTTAAACCCACCCATGGCTGCCCACAGTCCCTGGAATAAAATCTGAAACCCTGACCACTGGCGGCAGGGACCCTCCCAGGTTGGCCCCCCAGCCAATCTCTCTGCCATCGTGTCCCAGATACGCTAGCCTCCCTTCTGTCCACAGTCGCACCCAACCCCCCCGCCTGACAGCTTCACTCGCTCTTCTCTCTGCCCACAACAAACTTATTCCAGCCTCGCTGCTGTCTTACTCCGCATTTTAGGAGTGAGTTTTTAGTCAAATTTCACCTCTAAGTTTGGAGATGCATTTCCCTGCCCACCCTAGAGCTGCCCCTACTCCCACCTCTGTCAAATCACCCTGGGTTTTCTTTGCCTTCAATGCACTCATCACCACTTTCAGAGCACGACTCTGGAGCCAGACTGCTTGAGTTCAAATCCCAGCTCAGCCACTTACTGGCTCTGTACGCTTGGGAAAACTTCTTAATTTCTCTGGCCTCATTTCCCACATGTGAAATAGTACGGCCAAACGACAGTCCCACCTCAATGCACGTAAAATGCTTAGAAACAAGTATCTGACCCATAGGGAGCATTCGAGTGTTCGTTATTAGCATTACTACTGTCAGAAATTAGGATGACTGTCTCACTATCAGAATATAAAGCCCACAGGGCAAAAGACTCATCTGTACCATTCACTCCTGTATTCACAGGCTCACACTTTATATACATAAATATAGGGGAACAGAGAGACAGGCAGACGTGTCCAATCTAACATTCTGGACTGGTAATGCGAATCTAAGCATTTGGATTCTAGAGCATCTGATTGTAAGAAAAGCCATCATTTTGCTTCATTTAATCACAACTGACGTATAACTGAAGAGACTCTGGGGACACAAGCAGCTAACTAAACCGACTCCAAATCTCTGTCTGCCACTCACAAGGAAGTTCCAGACAGCAAATGGACAATCTGTATATCAAATTGGGTTTTGTGTTTAGAGGTGCCTGGGTTTTACATTTCCAAGAATTACGTCAATTCCCAAAGTTGGTATACAAAGCGAAGCCAGTAGCTCTATGTGTCTCCAGCTGACAAGACTTGAAGATTCAAGCAAGTATAACTCCCAGAGGCCGCAAAGTCAGAAAGAATCCCAGAGCTCACAATGAGGTGTGCGTGGTAATACGGTGTTGCTCGGAGACACTGCAACAGATCCAGCCGAGCAAGACAGGACGCACAGGCTGGCCACACACGTGTGAGTATAGAAAATTCTACACAGATCTGATGAGGAAGAAAAAACCCACTCTAAAAGCCAGTTACACGTGAGGAGGGACTAATAACAACACTAGCCTGAAAATGTTCTTCCTGAAAAATACATGAATCAATATGAGGGAAGAGTTTAGGAGTTACAAAGGAGTAGAATGGAGAAGTATTTAGTCATAAGAATGATTTTAAGAGCAGTATGTAGGACACGGGCAATACTTTAAGTTATTCAAACGGCGTGTATGAAATATCCCTGCAACTATGCAACAAGCCAAGTACACAACAGGGACAGAGGCCAACACGGCTAGACAGGGGCTTCTGTCATCGCTGCTTCACTCCACAACCCCTAGTATCTGTCGGCGGAAATAAGAACAGGCTGCCTGCTCGGCTGTCTCTGAGTGATCCCACGGCTCTGTTCTCTGCCTGTCATCCGCCTGAAAGCCATATTCTAAGGGAGGCAGTATACGGTAAGAAAGACCGTGAGTGGACAACCCTCAGGTCCCACAACCGTGGAGAGGACAGCGATGCTTAAGGGGAAGAAGGGAGGACTGTCACCAGGGTTCAAACCCCAGCCAAGACACCTACTACGAGGGCACCCTGGACAAGCTCACTACTTGCACCTCAGTTTTTTCATGGTTAGAAGGGGGTCAATAATAATACCCACCTCACACGACCGTTGAGTGAACATGATACGCTCCACAGGATGTCTGTTTGATGAATTCCCTACACCTGCCAGTGTCATCATGACAGCTGGTGCCTGAAAACACCTTCCCTCCTTGGTCACAGATGGCATCGCTGTTCGTTTCCCACCCACCAAGCCCGATCTAGACTTTCAGAGGAATGAATACAAGAGGAACTCCCTGAAGTTACTGAGTAGACAGACATGGCTGTTAAACAGCAAGCTCTAGTTAACTGAATATTTTGATTAATAAAATTGCCAGTTTTCAAAAGCCTCAAACATAATAAAACATATTAATGCTAATAAATACTGAACAAATCAACCTCTGGTAGTTAAAATTCTCTAGAATCATTTTATGTATGTAAATGAATGTCAAAAGCTCTCAAATATAATCCCATTTTATAGGTTCCTTTTAAAAAAAATTTTTTTAATGTTTATTTTTGAGAGAGAGACAGAGACAGAATGCAAGCAGGGGAGGGGCAGAGAGGGAGACACAGAATCCGAAGCAGGCTCCAGGCCTGAACTGTCAGCACAGAGCCTGACACAGGGCTCAAACTCACAAACTATGAGATCATGACCTGAGCCGAAGTCGGACGTTTAACCGACTGAGCCACCCAGGTACCCCTATAAACCCCATATTTTTAAAAGTACTAAATACAGCATGCTACTCCTGATCTCAGGGTTGTGAGTTCAAGCCTCACGACGGGTGTGGAGCTTACTTTTAAAAAAACAGCTAACTAACTAAATAAATAAAGTCTTAAGACCGTGTGGCTATTGATTAAAATTTTAGAAATAAAACCTTTTTAAATTCAAGGGAAAAAACAACTTGGAGGACAGTCGAAAAGACTCACATTCTGGAAACCACTTACTGTTGATTTTACCCAGACATGTTAAGTGGCCATTAGTAACTGCAACTGTGGAAGAAATTCAAGATACAGGGTGAATGTTAACGGCATGTCCCTATAGGAGATCCTGTTTAAGCTGCGCAGAAGCCAATCACTCTTCAAAGGAGAAAAAAAAAAATTTATCCCTTTCATTCTGTCATTTAATACCTAACTAATACTAGCACTTTTAACCTAAACTTAACCCAGCTTTGCAATGAGCAAATAATTCATTCTTTCCCAAGTATTTTATACTGTGTCTAGGAAAGTCTTGAGCTTGGTTTCGCAGCCTGACCTTCGTGTGGTCATTTAATACAGAAACAACCCATCAAAGTATTCAAGCTTCAAATGAATAGCAACATTGTTCACTTAGGGGAGGCAATTCTATTAGGGTCCCAAAAGCATGGCATACCACGCTTCAAAATTATTTCCACACGACAGTTTAGAACACTTCTGAAAAACTAAAGCATGTTTTAACAAGCCAGTAAAAATGCAAAGCACTCTTGGGGCGCCTGGGGGCTCAGTCAGTTAAGTGTCCGTCTTCAGCTCTGGTCATGATCTCTCAGTTCGTGAGTTTGAGCCCCGCATCAGGCTCTGAGCTGTCTGTCCCAACAGCTCAGAGCCTGGAGCCTGCTTCGGATTCTGGGTCTCCCTCTTTCTCTGCCCCTCCCCTACTCGCGTTCTCTCTCACAAATAAACATTAAAAAACAATTTTTTTTAATGCAAAGCACTCTCAAATAATTGTAACATGGCAAATAAAATAAACATCCCAGAAAATGTGACCCCCTTCAGAAAATGCTAGTTGCAGGGCCTTGCCTAGGGGCAGAGCTCAAAAAGCAGTTGCCAAATGAAATATCAGAAAACTGCGTCTCTAAAACAACTGTTTTAAGGGTAAACCTGACAGTGGAAAGGAAAGTAAAAGAAACCCCCAAATGGGTTAGGATTAAATACAAAGTTTTACTTCCTTTTTGGCTCACATACTCTGAGAAGGAAGCAGAGGTATCACTGAAATTTCCCTGCCCTGGCAGATCGGACATGGCTGCCTTGTCATTTCTCTGACCTGCAGGTGACGATGAATGTTTTTCATGTGTTTGTTTACATCTCAAATGTCCCACAAGATCTATTAATTTCTTTGTCCACCTACCTCTCAAACTCTTGATGTAGTTACTCCTACAGATTAAAAAAAATAGTATACCTATTGACTTTTGTCATATTTGATTCCGTAGACTATTACCTTCTATACTTTTATTTTTCAATGAGCAAATACGTTAGTACTTTGCATCCTGAGGTCTGCAAACTTCTCCCTCTGAAGTCTTCTCTTAAAGAGACACTGCTCGTTCCTTCAAGGACGCAGCCCCAACAAACGTTCCAAGGCGGTTTTCAGGAATCATCTCTGATAAACATTCTATTGTGCTTTCCCCACAGTCTCTATAATTATAAACACGTGTCCTTAATCCATCTGGAATGTATTTCCATGAATGACGTCTTCCAGTTATCTCATCGCCGATAATGGCCTCTCCACAGAGACACACGATCTGGTTCCCTCCCTACAGGCCCCGGGGTGCCGGGGCCAGCTCTGCGCCCCACCGCTTCCTCACGTCTACACCACCTGCCCTGCACCTCTGTGTCCTCATCTGTAAGGAACTACTCAAGTTGTATGTCCCCAGGTTGTTGGGGGCAATTAGAAACAATACACGGAAAGTAGCTCGCGCACTGTCTGACACAGAGTAGATACCCGATAAATAGGAACGATTTTAAATATCTAGTTTCTGATGGGAATACAAAAGTAATATGCCAAAAAATTCACTTCAAAAACTTCAGGAACATTAGGTTTAACCAACTAAATGTTAAAACACATTCTTTTTGGGGCACCTGGGTGGCTCAGTCGGTTGAGCGTCCGACTTCGGCTCAGGTCATGATCTCATGGTCCATGGGTTCGAGCCCTGTGTCAGGCTCTGTGCTGACAGCTCAGAGCCTGGAGCCTACTTCAGATTCTGTGTCTCCCCTTCTCTCTGCCCCTCCCCCACTCATGCTGTGTCTGTCTCTCTCAAAAATAAATAAAACATTTTTAAAAATTTAAAACACATTATTTTAATTAAAAATAGCATTCTATTCTAAACTCATCTTATTTTACCTTTTTATATTTTAACTAAAAACTACGGTACTCTATCTCTATCAACACACAGTAGCACTCGTTAATTGAGATTTTCTCACTTTAACTCCATCCCTCAACCAACATTCTGTTGTGGCTTCCTGAAACTGACGGGTGTGGTTCTGAAAACAATGCTGGGCGAGACAACTAAACATAAGCCAACCATCTGTTTAAACAAAATTTAAGTGAACTTCAATGTACTCTGTTTGTATTTCCAAAATCCATATAAGATTGGTACAGAAAGAATCTGGCTTGGGTCTTCAACAAAATTCCATTTGCCTCTCAATGCTAACTGATTAATAAACCCCACTCAATTCACATTGAGTGTAGACCCCAGGGCCAAAACAAACTGCCTGGATCCTGATCTCAGTTCATCACTTACTAACTCTGGTCATCCTTGGGCACATTTCTTCACCTCTCTATAGAAGCTTTAGTTTCATCTGTAAAATAGGAACGACAGCACTATCTTACTTCCCTGGCTTACGATTAAGGCTGAGAGTTCCCTCTGACAGAGGATGTTATTGCTCTGCACTGTCAATCTTTAATACAAAGGCGGGACTGCAAGCTCCCAGAAGGCAGGGGCTACTATACCACTTTACCTTCCCCTTCCCAACACAGTGCTCAGAGCACAGACCTTAAACAATGCTTATTAATAATGGGGGGGGGGGGGAAGGTCAGTGAGAGAAAACCTTAGAAGCGTACATTTTTAGCACCAGAAGGAACTTTAAAAGTCATCCAGTCATTTTACAGATGATAAAACCAAGCAAAGTCGTGACTTTACTACCAAAGTCTCACATGCTGGCCAAGCTAGAGCCAGCTCCTCCCTACACCAAGACGCCAACACATCTCACTCACTCCACTCACCCTCAAAAGTGTGCATTTTACAATCGCCTCATACTGAATATGCTTTCCTAAATCTTAAACCACTATTCCACATTCACAACCACTATTTCCATTACTAGTAATTACCACTTGGAGATCAAGCAAGGCAATTATTCAAGAGGCCCTACCACTCAATAAGATTTTCCATAAGAACAACTGCTATTCACATGTAAGAAATATATGAAACCTCCAAGGGCTAAACAAACAGAAAAAAAAACAAAGACCCAAAACCATCAGAATGAAACTAGTAACTCCAAATGGGACTCACTCACAAGGGGCAGCATTACCCAAGGTCAAATACCAAAAATGAGCACTGCTGAAGGCAAATGAAAGAAGGAGCTAATGAGCTGGAGCTCTGAAGAGAGTGGAATGGTCTCAGGTGGGCAGCAACCCTGGCTCACAGTAGATGTAAATACGGTCCTCGCAAGAAAAACATCCTCAACGTTGATCTCCAGGTTCTTCCCCAGGTTAAAGTCAACCAAGTATAAGGTCTTAGGCAAAAATCCAATAAACCCAAAAACAATTTCCATGACTGACCATCATCAGAAACAATAAGCCATACATTTAGGCCCTCAAGGACTACGGATACTAATACAGAACACAGAATAACTGTACCAAATGTTCAAAAACTAAGCACAAATAGGACAAGCCTCAGAGACTATCAAAAATGAACAGAGTTGGGGCGCCTGGGAGGCTCGGTCGGTTAAGCGTCCGACTTTGGTTCAGGTCTTGATCTTGCGGTTCATGGGTTCGAGCCCCGCGTCAGGCTCTGTGCTGACAGCTAGCTCAGAGCCTGGAACCTGTCTTCAGATTCTGTGTCTGCCTCTCTCTCTGACCCTCCCCTGCTCACGCTCTGTCTCTCAAAAAAAATTTAAAAAAAAAACATTAAAAATAATAATAAATGAGCAGAGTTGAAAAAGAAACCAAACAGAACTTCCAGAAATAAAATATTGAAACAAATTCTTTACAAACCAACTAACGAATAGCAGCTCTGACACAGATAAAGAGGAATTAGTAAATTGAAAGACAGATTTGAAAAAATTCCCCAGAGACCAGCACAGGGAGCCAAGGAGAAACAAACTATGACAGAAGAGACAGAATAAGAAAGTCCGCTACACATCTGCTGGAATTACAGGCAGAGAAGAATAGTGAAGCGTGTGCAGATGCTGCCACCCCAGAGCCTCCCGTGTGGCCCAGTCATGGTCAATCCCACCGTGTTCCTGGACACCCCTGTGGACAGTGAGGCCTTGGGCCACCTTTCCTTCAAGCTGTGGGGAGAAAGACTTTGGTTGTAAAGGTCCCTGCTTTCACAGGATTATTCTGGGACTTATTTGCCAGTGTGGTGGCTTCACGCGCCATAACGGCACTGGTGGCCAGTCCGTCTAGGGGGAGGAATTTGATGACGAGAACTTCATCCTGAAGCACACAGGTCGCGGCATCTCGCCCGTGGCAAATGCCGAACCCAACACAAACGGCTCCCAGTTGCTCGTGTGCACCGCCAAGGCTGAACGGTTGGCTGGCGAGCACGCGGTCCCCAGCAAAGCGAAAGAGGGGCATGAGTACTGTGGAAGGCATGGAGTGCTCTGGGTGCAGGAATGGCAAGACTGGCGAGAAGATCACCACTGCTGACTGGACAAATCTAATAAATCTGACTTGCGTTTTACCTTTTATCTTAACTACCACACCGTTCCTTTTGTAGCTCAGAAGAGCACCGCTTCACCCCCATCTGCTTGAAATATCCTATAACCTCTGTGCTTCCACTGCAGTTCTGTGGGTCCCATAGTATCCTTGGTCCCCTCCAAGTCTAGCTGGATTAGAGTTAAGTTTATGATTATGAAATAAAAACTAAACAGGAACACAAAGAATAATGAAGCATCATTATAATATCCAAGGAGAGAATGGCTAACAATCTTACCTAACTGAAAGACACAAATCCGCAAACACTAAGCAAAATAAATAAAGAAAAATACGTATCTTATACACATAGTAATGAATCTACAAAATAGCAAAGGAAGAAAGATCACCTACAAAAGAATAACAATTAGATACTGGCAAACTTGTAACAGAAACAACAAAAGTAGAGGAATAGAGTAGCTTCCAAATGCTAAAAGGAAATAACTGGCAATCTGGGTATCTGTAACAAGCAAAACTGTCTCTTAAGAATGTGTGTGAAGATAGTCACTTCAGATAAACAAAAACAACAGTACCCTCTACAGACCTGCAGAAAAGGAACTTCTAAAGAAGGAAAAATGTGCCATAAGGATTGTGAGTAAAGAAACTGCTAATTGGGAAAGAAATCTAAAAATGTATTTTGTATACTGATGTTAATGTTCAATTTATGAGGTTAATAAAAGGCTGGACTAAAATACTGAATATTAGTAGTATGTAACTTGATAGTTGAATTTAATTGGAATTAACCAGGCGCCCAAAGCTTGGTTGTTTCAAAAGGCAAGGGTGGGGGCACGTGGGTGACTCAGTCAGTTAAGCATTCGACTTCAGCTCAGGTCATAATCTCACGGTTCGTGAGTTTGAGCCCCGCATCAGGTTCTGTGCTGACAGCTCAGAGCTCAGAGCCTGGAGCTGCTTTGGATTCTGTTGTCTCCCTCTCTCTCTCTGCCCCTCCCCTGCTTGTGCTCTGTCTCGCTCTCTCTCAAAAATAAATAAACATTAAAAAAAATTTTTTTTAAAGCATACATAAAGGGAAAAAATGACAAATAGAAAACAAAATGTTTGGGGTGCCTGGGTGGCTCAGCAGTTGGGCGTCTGACTCTTGATTTCGGCTCAGGTCATGATCTCACAGTTTGTGGGGTTGAGCCCTGTGGTGCTCTGCGCTGATGGCATGGAGCCTACTTGGGATTTTCCCTCTTTCCCAAAAACAAATAAACACTTAAAAATGAAAATAGAAAGTTAGAACCAAGGTTTGCTTTGTTCATTAAAAAAGAATACAAAATGTAAAATGATAGGAAAAAAATAAATTTATCAGAATCACAAAAAATATCACTGTACTAAATGATGGCAGTTAAAAGACAGAAATTACAATTAGTGTGGGAGGCTGCATAACGGTCACCAAAGATATTAGTTCTAATCCCAGGAGCCTGTAAATGTTATTTTACATGGCAAAGAGACTTTGGAGATGTGATTAAAGATTTGGAATGATGAGATTATCCTAGATTACCTAAATGCAATTGCCAATAAAAAGAACTGCAGAAGGAAATGCAACTACACATTTATGAGACAAGAGGGTGGTCTACCAGGGACACCACAGCTGGAGCAAAGCAGCCACAGCCAAAGAAAGCTGGCAGCCGGAAACCGGAAGAGGCAAGGAGCAAATTCTCCTTTAAGAAACTCCAGAGGAGCCACGGCCCTGCCATCAGCTTCCTGTCGTTTCCATGATACTGATTTTGGACTCCTGGCCCCCAGAACTGTAAGACAATAACCTCTGTTGTTTAAAGGCATCCTAAAGTTTTAGGTAATTTGTTATGGCATCCACCTAAGGAAAAATAAAACAAAAACGAATTTATGTATAAATTCGTATAAAACATAAGAACATAGAAGTCTGCAAGTAAATGGATGAAAATAGTGATACCACACAAACAGCAACCAAAAGAAAGCTGAAGTTTCTGTGTTAATATGAAACAAACCAAAAAAAAGACCATGGAAAATAAAAGCAATTACTTGGGATAGAAAAAGTCACTACATAACGATAAAAAGTTCAATTCAAGAGAAAAATTAAAAATGTTAATAAAATGGTCTCAAGACATATGAAGCAAAATTTGCTGTAACTCAGAGAGAAACTGACAAATCTACCATCATAATGGGGAACTAAAACACTGCTCAATTATTAATAGGCAAAGCAGTCAAAAATTAGTAAATAGTAAATAGAAAATAAGAATAATCAGCAAGTTTATCTTCAGAAATATACAGATCTTTGCACCACCCTGCTCCCTAAAAACAAAGAATATATACTCGGGGCATCTGGCTGGCTCGGTTGGAAGTGTGACTCTTGATCTTGGGATCGTGAATTCGAGCCCCACATTGGGTGTAGAGATTATTAAGAATATATGTTCTTCTCTAGAATACAAAAAACATTCATAAATATTAACCTCACATCTGGATGGAAATTTTTTAAACCTCAAATTCTGGGGCGCCTGGGTGGCTCAGTCAGTTGAGCATTCAATCTTGGCTAAGATCAGGATCTTGCGGTCCGTGGGTTTGAGCCCCACATCAGGCTCTGTGCTGACAGCTCAGAGCCTGGAGCCTGCTTGGGATTCGGATTCTGTGTCTCCCTCTCTCTCTCTGCCCCTCCCCCACCCACCCTCGCGCACAAGCGTGCGCTCGCGCGCTCTCTCTCTCTCTCTCTCTCTCTCTCAAAAATAAATAAAAAATACAGACCATTTCTCTGGTCACAATGCAATTAAAATATATCAGTAACAGAAATTTAAAATTTTTTACACATGTATTAAATATATATATTTCAAAATTTAAAAGCACACTTTTAAATAACTTATGGGCCAAAGAAAAAAATCATAATTAAGTTTTAAACACAGAATGAAAAGATAATACTTGAAAACCACTGGTTTCCCGAAAAAGCTACTTTTAGAGAAATGTAGACTTAAACACTTTATGTTAAGAAAAGTGACCAACTTCTAAGAACTCAGAAAAAGAATAAACTTCACACCATTTAGCAATCCAAAACCCTCCCTATGCTTTATATATTTTTTCTAATCCTTGAAACAACTCTGAAAGTTAGATTATAGCTACAGCTAAAAATGTGCTGATTACCTGAGTTTAAAAGAACAAAACGCATGTCCTATCAGGGGAAAAAAATGTATGTACATCACATCTCAAAACATAATTCATGTATCCACTCCGGCAAACAACGCACAGCCTTGATTTTTACTGGGAACGAGGATGATGTCATGGGTCTTTTCACAGTACAGTGCGATCTGGGGTCAATGGCCTCCAAAGCTGAAATAATGTACAAATAACAACAACAAAAAAGTACTGGCAATCTCCCAGAGTTGTAGTCACGAAATTCTGCACTATTTTCATGAGGATTCTACTTCATCCTAGTGCATTATGAAGCAATAAAAATGGAAATCATCCACCAAGAAAAATTAAAGTATACTTTAAAACAGAACTGTTAGTTTTTTCCAGAACTGTTAGCTTGATTTTTATAAGATACAAATGATAAAAGTAACTGGGGGCGGGGGGTGGGGGGTGGGTAGCATGAAACATCTCAATGATTCCCAAGAGCCCTAACAGGCATCTACCTTGCGTCTCTCCCAAAGCTGTGAGCTGGGGCACGGGTGCCGCCTCATGGGCTTATTCTCTGACCTGAAGGGTCATGAGCCCTACACATGGGACCTCTGTTCTTGTGATCTTCAATTCCTCAATGCTCAGTACATATCCTGCTACACTGAAGTCTTTAAAAAGTTCAGTGAGGGGTGCCTGGGTGGCTCAGTCGGTTACGCATTCAACTTCGGCTCAGGTCATGATCTCATGGTTCCTAGGTTCGAGCCCCCGTGTAGGCCTCCGTGCTGACAGCTCAGAGCCTGGAGCCTGCTTTGGATTCTGTGTCTCACTCTCTCTTTGCCTTTCCCCATCCCCCCTACTCCCCGCTCGCGCTCTTTTTCTCTCCCTCAAAAATAAACGTTAAAATTAAAAAAAACTTCAGTGAATTAAGAAGCCTTCTAAACACTATTATCATTTAGAAACTGGAGACAAAGAAAATTCATACTTTCATCGCTTGACTAAAAGTTGGAAAAGAAACACTTCCTTTCCCTGAAGAAATTCCCTGGTTTCCAAAACAATCAGTCTAACACCCGAGGCAAAAAACAGAGCACATTAAATATTCCAGATTCTCTAGGTCAAGGTCATTCCTGGTGTTTCTGCTGTCAAAATACATTGTGCTTCAGTCCCTGAAGACGAGGCTCCACACAAACTGAGACAGGGAGTATCAGGATGGTGGCTTATCTAGTTCCCCAAAGATGAGTGTATCAATGTCACATCCCTTCCTACTGAAGTACATAATCCTAAAGAGAAGTCATTTCATGAGACTCGGGCACCATTTCTAATCCTCCCTGCCTGCCTGAAGCTCCATGCAACAATAACTTGATTAACGGTATCATCTGGGAATGAGGTTGGCCTGTTAACTAAAATAGTCTTAAATCTTGGAAAGCATGTTTAACCACAAAGTCCTTGCTAAGCTGCAAAAATGTACAGCCGTATGTGACACAAATATCTCCACACAGAGCTTTGACTTATTTAAAAAAAAAAAATGCTAGCAGCTAATAAACAGGGCTCTCTGTTGCTTTTCTGTGTCTTTCCCTATTAGCGTCCACTTCTCCCTAGTGTATACGCCGGAAAAGAGGAAAGGGCAAGTGCACACGGACAGCACCTGTGCACCACAGGCAGTCACAAGTTGTTCCCGTGGCCCCACGCTTCTGGTTAGACAGGACTGCTTGTACTACTCCTACTTCTACAGATAGGAAAAGGATTTCAGAGAACTTCACCAACCTGACCCAGGGCCACACGCTTTGAGCAGCAAAACTGGCACGGCCTCCTGACCCCATATCTCTAACACTGGACCACGGACTCACTTCAGTGAGCCTGAGCTCCTACCGCAGCATTTGCAGATTTACAGTTGGACTGAGATACATAAATTCACCCAATTAAGGCGTACAGTTCAGGGGCGCCTGGAGGGCTCAGTGTTGGTTAAGCGTCCGACTTCGGCTCAGGTCATGATCCCATAGTGTGTGGGTTCAAGCCCTGCGTCAGGCTCTGCGCTGACAGCTCAGAGCCTGGAGCCTGCTTCCGACTCTGTGTCTCCCTCTCTCTCTGCCCTCTCCTGCTCACACTTTGTCTCTCTCTCTCTCAAAAATAAACAAATATTTTTAAAAAAGCGTACAGTTCAGCGGTTTCTCCTTTAGTCACAGAGATTGCAACCTTCATCCACAATCTCATTTTGTAACATGTTCCACACCCAAAAAGAAACCTCACACACCCCAGCAGTCTCTCCCCATTCGTATCCCTCCCTCCTCTCCCTTTCTCTGGCTTCTCTGGCTTAGCATAAGGTTTTTCCAAGTTCATCCAGGAGAAGCATGTATCAGCACTTCATTCTTTATTGTTGCCAAATGCTGCTCCACTGCATGGATATACCACATTCTGTCTATCATCCATCAGTTAATAGCTTTTTAGCTATTAATAATGCCACTGTGAACACTCATGCACCAGCTTTTGTGTGGACAGATGTTTTCACTTGGATTTTCAAAGTGTTTTCATAATATTCTCCCCTTTGTATCTTTTTTTTTTTATGTTTATTTTTGAGAAAGAAAGACAGAGTGCGAGTGGGGGCGGGGCACAGAGAGAGGGAGACACAGAATCTGAAGCAGGCAACAGGCTCTGAGCCGTCAGCGCAGAGCCTGACGTGGGGCTCAAGCCCAGAACCGTGAGATCATGACCTGAGCCAAAGTCAGATGCTTAACCGAATGAGCCACCCAGGTGCCCCTCTCTTTGCGTCTTAAAACTGCTTCACTTTGTGATGGAGAAAACGGGGGGGGGGGGGGGGCGCAGAGCAGTAAAGTGACTTCTTCAGCTCCTGCTCAATCCCTCTCAGTTAACCAGCAGTAAACCCACACCTTCCGGCTGAAGACCAGCTCCTTCCACAACCCCACACGGCTCCACCTCCTCTGCCAGGAATTTCGAGCAAGAGCAAGCAAATGAGAAGAACGTATTTTTAGATAAAGAGCTCCTTAAGTCACTCTAGGCCAGTGCATGAGGCAGATTTACATTAAGCCTTTCACAGTAAGAGAAGGGAAGAGCAAACAAAGTGCTCAGGACACGTTATTCTAAAGGTCCCCCTCCAGTGACGGCCTTCTCCCCATGCAAACAGCGAAAGCCGCCACTGCAGGGCACCGTGAAGGCACGTACAGAGCAGATACCGACTGTGTCCTGTCCCTGTGGGCGGCCGGGGCCTGGTGCAAGCCCGCGGGCTCCATCCTGACCTCAGTCCCCAGGGGCTGGATACAGAGCTCATTTGTTCTGATACAGGTGACAGTATCTGGGGGGCACAAATTGCTATGGCCAGTTGTCTAACTTCTCTTTCCCAACCTCCTGAAACAGCTCCTAGGCTTACGGTATTGCTGGTACTAAAGTTCAGAAACAAAGGTTCATAGTCACGTGAGTGGTACGTGACAGCCACTCACTGACAGTGTGCTAGGTACCAGGTGCCTGACAGTCATGCCGTGAGCTAGGTACTATCATTACCTCCACGACACGTCTCCACGACACGTGGAAATAAACACTTTTGTATTTGGGGGAAACATACCACTAGCAGGGGTATAAGCTGGTATAACTTCTAAGGAGTGAAATGTGGCAACAGCTATGGAAACCAAAGAGCAGATACCCTTGGACCGGGCAATTCACTCCTCAGAATGTCCCTACGAATATACTTCAGAGTGCCCAAAGATGGAGATGCAAGAAATATTAACTGAAACATTCTATAACAATAAAATTCTGGAAACAAATATCCATCAATACAGTAGTGATCAAATAAATGACAGTCTCCTTGTAAACCAGGACACCTGAGACTGTTAAGAATGAAACAGATTGCTGTGTGTTGGTACCGGGCATTCTCCAAGGCAGAGCAAGATCAGCGTCGTTATGTGTACCTATTTCTTGTTTTTTTCTCATATGATTTATTAAACTTTCTGCAACCTGTTCCTTGTTTGTTGTTGTTGTTGTTGTTTTTATGTAAACTCTGTGCCCAACGTGGAGCTTGAACCCACAACCCCGAGATCAAGTCACACACTCAACTGACTAAGCCGGCCAGACACCCCTATGTGTCTCTGTTCCCTAAAGGAGGTGTAGGTGCAAACCACCGTTCTGGCTGTGTGATCTCAGGCAAGTTACTTAACAGCTTCCTCATCTCCAAAATGGGATAACAACACTTCCCACACAGTGCTCAATGAAAATTACCTGTGGCTACTGCTATAACTCAATGACTATATAATCATGACACTACTGTAACAGTAACATTAGTAATTTTACTGTTGCTGTTATTAGAGGGGCTCCATTTCATACCTAAACTGCCCAACGTCAGGCATTAGGCAAATACAGGGAAATAACCTTCACCATCTGCTCCGTCTCATCGCGCTCACGGCCTAGCTGGGACCCCCTGGCCCACGTGGCCTGTCCTATTCGATATCTGCCACGGATGGGCAACAAGAAACACCGTGCGGTGAGATGGATCTCCACTCCCACCGCCCAAACACCTGCTCCCGGATGCACACAGATTTGATCTCTGATCAAATGTCACCTCCACAATCAACACTGTTCTCCATCTAAAATAGATACCCTGCTGCCATCATTCTCTATTTCCTCATGCCTCCAATCGTCACAGCAGTTACTACCACCTAACAGAACATTCATTCCTTATCTCTCATTCTAGAATAGAAGTTCCCCAGAGGGGGAATGTGTCTCTGTCCATTGTGCCTAGGAAAATACTCAACGTGTAAGAGGTGCTCAATATGTATATATGAAGATATGGGACTGATATACAAGTTAACATGGAACAGAAAATGTGCTTGCAAAATAACATTTTTAAAAATGACTGTTGTTCTTTTATCCTGGCAGAGAGGGTCCTCAAGGCACTGTTAAAAGATAAGTGTCCTACAGACTCTAGTCCTACTGTATTTAAAATGCCAGTTTTTTCCTATGTAGCATAAACTCATTTTAAAAAAAAAAAGCTTTGCCAAAATACACTGAACACTTATAAACTAACAACTATCAGAAACAATGTGCATTAATCTTTAACAACTGTTTGAAAAGGTACTTCTGGAATAAATAAAGTTCAAAGGGCAAAATGAATTAAACTTGTTCTTCATTCCTTCCAATTCAAGTTTCCTGCATGTAGGTCAGAATAAGCATTAACTATTAAACAGGTCTGTTAAAGTTTAATATTATGCTATGTTAAGATTCCTAACTATTTTAAGGAGACGTGTGATTGCCAGTGCACTGACCAAACTAAGGGGGTATTAGCATATTTATTCTGTTACTAAGCAAATCTTAGGTTCAGTTTTGAAAACCTTAAAAAATAGGGAATTCAAAAAAGGACATCCCTTCTACTTGCCAAAGTAACTTGGCAAAGCATGCAGGAAAATAAAAACAAAACGATATGTAGGATTCACAAGTAAGCAGGTATTTTTTAGTGAATTTAGATTCTCAAGAAGGCTATGAACTTTATATAAAAAGAAAAAGAAAATGTTGCAATTCACCAATTTTCCACCGAGAAAAATTTTAAAGTCCCGTTGCTGACATAATAGAACAATCCTCAAGAATATTTATAGGAAAAAATAACTCTTCATAACACAACAATGTAAAATTTACAATGCCTGGTATCTAATAAAAAAATTACCCAAGCAAAGAACAGGAAAATATAACCCATATTGAGAAAATAATCAAAACTAACCCAGAACTGAAAGATAAGTTAAAATGAGCAGACAAGATCATTAAAACAGTTGGTAAAACTATATTCTATATTTTCAAAATCTTAAGTAAAAAACTAGAAGATATAAAAATGATACAAATAAGGGCACCTGCGTGGCTCAGCCGGTTGAGCATCCGACTCTCGATTTCAGCTCACATTATGATCTCACAGTTGTGGGATCGAGTCTCTTGTCAGGTTCTACACTGACCACGGAGCCTGCTCTGGATTCTCTTTCTCCCTCTCTCTCTCTGCTCCTCCCCTGCCCATGCTCGCTCCCTCACTCTCTCTCTCTCAAAATAAAAAAACAAACTTTAAATTTTTTAATAATAATAAATAAAATAAAAAATAAAAATGATGCAAATAGAACTTTTTAAATTTTTTTAGTGTTTATTTATTTTTGAGAGAGAGAGAGAGAGAGAGAGAGAGAGCGCGAGCATGAGTGGGGGAGGGGCAGAGAGCATGGGAGACACAGAATCTAAAGCAGGTTCCAGGCTCCAGGCTGTCAGCACAGACCCTAACGTGGGGCTCAAATTCACAAACCATGAAATCATGACCTGAGCCCAAGTTGGACATTTAACCAACTGAGCGAGCCACCCAGGGGCTCCTGATACAACAGAACTTCCAAAGATGAAAGCTACAAGGATACAGGAATGCTGATTCATAGGGGCACAGGCACCTCAATGCTTACAGCAGCGCTATCAACCATAGTCAAATTATGGAAAGAGCCCAAATATCCATCAATTAATGAATGGATAAAGATGTGGTTTATACATACAGTGGAATACTACTTAAAATGAGAAAGAATGAAACCTTGCCATTTTGCAGCAACGTGGATGAAACGAGGGTATTATGCTAAGTGAAATAAGTCAGTAAGAGAAAGATATCATACATTTTCACTCATATGTGGAATTTGAGAAACTTAACAGAAGACCATGGGGGAACGGAAAGGGAAAAACAGTTTCAAACAGAGAGGGAGGCAAACCATAGAGACTCTGAAATACAGAGAACAAACTGAGGGTTGATGGGGGGGGGGGGGAGTGGGAAGTGGGTGATGAGCATGGAGGAGGGCACGTGCTGGGAGGAGCACTGGGTGTTGTATATAAGCGATGAATCATGGGAATCTACTGCCGAAGCCAAGAGCACACTGTATATACCGTACATTAGCCAACTTGACAATAAATTATATTCAAAATATATATATATGTGCAAGTAAAAAGTAAAAATAAAAAATAAAGATTAAAGCTACAATGTGTAAGATGAAAAATTACACTGAACAAGACTAATGGTAGATTAAACACCTGCAGAAGGAAAATTAGTGAATGTGAAGATATAGCAATAAAAACTATCCAAAATGAAGCCTACAGAGAAAAGACAATCAAATAAATGGGCACCAGAGAGCTGTGGGGTAACTTCTAATGGTCTAACATGCATGGGATTGGAGCCCTCAAAGCAGACGATATGGAGAAGGAACAGAAACAAGTGTGAAAAATAATGGCCAAGATTTTCCCAAATTTGATGAACACCATAAATACAGATTCAGGGGCACCTGGGCAGCTCAGTCGGTTAAGTGGTCGACTTCGGCACATGTCATGATCTCATGGTTTGTGGGTTCGAACTCCGCAGCGGGCTCTGTGCTGACAGATCGGAGCCTGGAGCCTGCTTCTGATTCTGCGTCTCCCTTTCTCTCTGCCCCTCCCCCATTCATGCTCTGTTTCTGTCTCAATAATAAATAAACATAAGAAAATTTTTTTAAAAAACACACAGATCCAAGGAAAAAGCTCAATGAACCCACAAATACAAAAAACATGTACAAAAAGCACATCAAAATACAACTGCTCAAAACCAGTGACAGGGAAAAATCTTAAAAGCAGCCAGAGAAAAAGGACACATCACATAAAAGAACAAAAATTAGGATGACAGCAGATTTCTTGCAGGATATGATGCAAGCAAAAACACAGTGAAGCAACTACCTTTTGAAAAAGTAAAAATTAAATGGGTTTAGCCTAATGGTTTTTGCGTTCCAAATCTTCTGGCTCAAATCCACACCTCTGTGTAGAACTTCTGTGGCAATAGCCCCTCTGAATTACAAGCATCACATTTTCTTCAACACCTCCTCTCACCTGGCTAGATCGGATGTAACACACTGAGCGCCTGCTTTCTTAGCGCAGTGTTGTACACCCGCAAGGCAGGAGACAAGTATTTGCTGGGAGCGCATCTACGAGAATTTACTACAACTTCTGGGCCAAGTATAATGCTATCAGTTCACTTACCTGATATTATATCTAATCCCCACAAACATGCCAAATGAAGTCAGAAAGAGCGCCTGTTTTACAATTCAGGAAACAAGATTAATTTGGGAAAGAAAATTACACAGCTAGGTGTAACCTAATTCCAAATAGTTCTATTAAAGCACAATTGAAATATATTAAAGGGAAAACATAAAATACAAAAGTTCACTCTGCGACACAACTAGAATACTAAAGTGGAGAATTCTGTTCAAAGAAAAGCAAAGCAGATTTCTTCATGAAAACAAACAACAGTTTTCCATTTATTGTAACAGGCCCCCAACAACTGTGCTTACACTCGGTACGACATGGTATTTCAGAACAGTGTTTCTCGCACCGTTCCTTAATGGATGCGACAAAACACAGGCCACTGGCAGACAAAACAATTCGGTTCATCAGGAGACAGAGGTCTAGTTCAATCTAATGATAAAATTCAGACTCTGGCCAGAAATCAGCAAATCATGATCCCCACCCCCACCCCCAAGCCAGATGCTTTGATAAGAGCCACAAGTTAAGCTTAATATTTAAAGGTTGAAAAAAGAATAATATCAAACATAAATAATAACAGATGATAGACATGCAAATCAATTCAAATTTCAGTGTCCCTAAAGATGGTTTTATTGGAACAGTCACGCAGCTTCCCCTTCATTTGCATATTGCCTGCGGCTGTTTCCTGTAACAGCAGCAGAGCTCAGTAGTTGCAACAGAGACCCCGGAACTCTCACAGCCTGAAACACCTATTACCTGGCCCTTTGCAGAGAACTTGCCAAGCACGGCTTTAAGGGAACGGATAGGCCACACCACTTCTAACAATCCGCCACGACCGCTACTCCTCACAACTAAGCTTTTAAAAAACAACCGAAGATCCGCTAACGTGGCAACTATTTCTTGAGGACCTGCTCTGTGCCAGGCGTTGTGCGAGACCCGGAGGAGACAGCAGCAGTGAGGCGCAGCCCTTGCCCTCACCGGGAAGACCAGGACCAACAGTTATAACCAAGCGCCTCCAGTGTGAGGCCTGATAAAGTATACAGAAGGAAGGCAGCACAGCCCGGCGGTCAAGAGCATCCTCTGTGGAGTCAGACACCCTGGGTCTGAATCCAGCTCCACCACCTAACCATCTGACCTTGGCAATCGCTTACACTCCCTTAGTGTTTTCATCTGGAAAAAAAAGATACTCTCATCAGCACTGAACAGGATTGTTTAAGGATTAAGTGAGTTAATACCTAAAAGCACAACGTCCGGCATATAGCAAGTACTTAAAAAGATGAAAATTCTAGTTTATAAACTCGATTTTAGAAATTCCATCTTGCTAATTGAAAGCATATCCCTGGTTTCCCACAATCATTTAAACAGAGAGAAGGACAAACCTCAGAAGAAAATCCAGAGGCACTTCACAGGACACACACCCCCAAGGTGGAAGTAACACCACCTGCACAGAAAGGTGGTCCTGGGCCCACTCGACACTGATGAACAGGGGACCACTGCTCTAAGAACAAGGCCAGAAGAGTGATTCTTAATGGGGTTACATCTGAGTCACCTGGTCCGAGGTCGGAATTCAGCGGCACTAGATGGGATTCCTGCACGTTTAATAAACCACAGCCATAAAACATGGTGACAAAAAACTTAATCTTAAAAAAAACCTTCCATTTCTCCTTCACAGAATATTTTCCCTTTACCCCCTGTACCTGGCTCTCAAGGGTAAGTTTAAACTCTACCTTCTTTATGTAACTTTCCCTAAAGCTTTATGACCTTATGATTTTAGCTATCATTTTCCTAAAAGTGTGACTTAATTTCCCAAAGACTTAAAGAGACTGAATCTTAAGTCATTCATTCCACAAATATTTACTGGGCACCTACTGTGTACCTGGTTACCAGTCAGAGCACAGTGGGACGCAAAGCCAAGGTGCTGTAAGAGATAAAACTGGAGATACTTATGGGAAGAGGCCAAACCTTGAACGCCTGGCCCAGGAGCCCGGGATTTATGGACCAGGGAGAATTACAGAAAAGCTCTAAGCAGGGAAATGTCATGGTCTAGTCTATGACTCAGAACTCATTCTAGAAAAACACAAAGGGGCCAGCTTAAACAGCTGATAAATATGCTCTATGCCTTCATAATAAAGTGTCTTTGTTGTGGAAGAAAAAAACATGGGTAAGCAAACAAATCCTTAAAATTGAAGGACACAAGAAGCGTCTGAGTTAGTAACGGGGGAAACCTACTTGAAAGACGGCAGCAGGACAGGGAGAGTCTCTTTAAGGGACTTTCATGCAGGGGCCTGAAGAGAAGGAGCGGCCACACAGAGTGGTATCAAAGTGTTCACTCCAGGCAAAGAGATCAATGTGCGATTCCCCAAATGGGAAGAGTGGGGCTCCCGGAAAACCACTGTAAATGCAGCATAAACGAGCAAGCAGAACAATGACAGAAAGGGAGATCCTGGAGATCAGGATAAAAAATGTTGATTCTGTCGTTAAATATAATGAGAAGTCACTGGGTTTTTGTTTGTAAGATGACTTATTTTACTGAGTGCATAATCTAACTACATGAACTAAAACACATATCCAAAGATATCCAATCAAGAGTAATCCCCCCTCCCAGGCCATCCCTCAGCCACAGTTCCCGGGCCCTAAAGGCAACCACTTTTATCCGTCTTTGAAAGGTTTCAAGCAAGACGGAACATGATCTAATGTATATTACGAATAAATCACCCTGGCTGAAATGTAGAGAATGGGTAGGAAGAATGCAGGGAAACCAGCTGGAGGCTGCTGTGCTGGTCCAGGGGAGATGTGACAGCTGCTGGGTCCCAGGTGGTGACAGCGGCGATGGGACAGGACTGGTTCAGGATGCAAGATGGAAGCAGAATTGACAAACTGATGTTAGCAAAAGAGCATTAATAACTCCAGCGACAGGCACTGTTTTTTACCCCCTTAGGATCTATAGGTCTAATAATTAGACTTTAAAGCTTAAATATCTCAGAGTTCAGTGAATATATAAATAGATAATAGGAGACAGAACAACAGGTAAGGTGAGGAACACAGATTACTACAATGACATGTTAACAAATTCATAACAGGGGCGCCTGGGTGGCTCAGTCGGTTGAGCGTCCGGCTTTGGCTCAGGTCATGATCACGTGGTTCATGGGTTCGGGCCCCGTGTCAGGCTCTGGGCTGACAGCTCAGAGCTTGGAGCCTGTCTTCAGATTCTGTGTCTCCCTCTCTCTCTGACCCTCCCCGGCTCACGCTGTTCTCTCTCTCTCTCAAAAATAAGTAAAACATTTTAAAAAATTTTTTAAAAATTCATAATGGACTCGTGTCAATAGGAGTTAGATGATTCTATCTCAGAAGCGGACTTTGCTGAAACCAACACAAAACAGCACTGCTATAGTTGAGGGGTGAAATGGCAGCTATGTAAAATAAGAAAAATGCAAAACGGAAGTCTTTAATATCTGTAGCTGTAACCACCAAATGAAGAAGATTAAAGTCTAGTCAACTGAATTTCTGAGTACGACATCAAACCTATGTGAAGTATCTCATTCCAATCTGATAACTTAAAATGTACCAGAAAATTCTTGTTAACTCATAGTATAAGGAGAAAAAAGTCATTAATGGATAAGACTTTTATGTTGAGTATTCACTGAAAAGCACTTATGTGGTATATCTACATAATGGAGTATTATTCAGTCTTCAAAAGGAAAGGCATCCTGCCACCTGCCCCACATGGATGTCAGCCAGTCACAAAAGGCCAAGTACTGCACGGTTCCACTTACACGAGGTATCTAGAGTTGTGAAAATCATGGAGACAGAAAGGACAAAGTCGGGCTGAGGGCAGGGGAGAAGGTGGGGATACTGCTTCAGGGGCAAAGAGTTCCGGTTTTACAAGATGAGTAAGGTCTGGGATGGATGGTAGTGACGGCTGTACAATACGAATGCACATACCGCTGAAGTACACTTACAAATGGTTAAGATGGTAAATTTTATGTTGTACGTATTTTACCACAACTAAAAGAGACCTTTTAAAGCACCATGAGATGTGTATATTACTATCCATCTAATAAAGAGGAGGTATGAATGTAACCATAAAATTTAAAAATACAAAGGTTATCTATAGGGAAGACAGTTTGGGTGAAGATGAAGGGACAAAAGGAAGCTTCTTTGCCTATACCTATACACAATCAAATGTTTCATACATTTGATTGTGAAAGCCCTTTAATATTTTACATAATTATAAAGTAAAATATTAAAAAAGCAATCCCTAAATATTGAAAGAAAAAAAAACTATGCACCCAGTGTAGCAAAATCAGAGTAATTATTCTAAGTGACTTTTTTTTTTTTTTAGTTTACTTATTTATTGCGGGGGAGGGAGGGGCAGAGAGAGAGGAGGAGAGAGGATCCCAAGTAGGCTCTGCAGAGTCAGCACATAGCCCAACGTGGGGCTTGAACCCACGAACCAATGAACCCATGAGATCGTGACCTGAGCCGAAACCAAAAGTCAAATGCTCACCCAACTGAGCCACCCAGGCACCCCTCTAAGTGACTTTAAAATACACTAATTTGACTTTATATCCCTCATGGGGATGCAAAACAGTTCGATTTTTATCTGAGACTCAGATGTGTACAGTATGGGATAAAACAGTGAGTAGTTAGAATCAAACAGTTTGTCTTGGAAGAAAAAGATACAGGTGTAAGATCAAGAAAGTTAAGTAGATCTCTGTACAGTAACCTGTGATCTGTGCACTGAAAAGACCTAAAAACAGTGACCAACCTAATAGCAGAGAACTGCCCCAGGACACAGACTGTCATTACTCAACACTGTTTTTCATTAAAAGAAACCAAGGCCCCTTTAAGAAACGGATGATTCCAGGGCTTGGGACAGAAATGTACAAGATGAGCCTGGTGGGTGTGTCACACCAGAATGAAGATCAAAGACTTTAGAGTCCTCTTTAAAGGATTTAGGAGCCAAACCGAATAGATGTCTATTGGACAAAGATTAGACAATCTCAGCATCAATAAGGACAATGTCTACAATGGACTGAACCATATCAAATACGTTTAAATCTGTGAGTTCATAATGACACAAACACATGCACAGCTCACTGGCTACTTGTAGAGGATTCCAACTCATTTTGAGAACTAGTAAATAATGGAAAGGAATTAAGCATTTATCCTACTCTTCTCAAAAGAGCTAAAATTCAGGGTAACCAAATTATGGAGACATTTCTCTTTACAGAAACATTCCAGCTAATAAATGAAGTTATAGGATTAAAATATCAACATTTTCCAAAGCCTAATAAAATAATGACTCTAGGCACTGAGCATCAAGTGTTGCTAATAAGACTACTAATCATAATCTGCCTACTAACCTATAAAGTCTTTTTTTTTGCCAAAAATAAATCCTAAATCTGATCACACCTTTTGATTTACCTACCGTTTACAATCAATGCTGTGTAAACTACAATACAGAATAAAATCCAGCCTGGGTGTAACTCCCCAGGAGAAACAACTGAGTTTCATCAAATAAATTACAAGTGAAGACAAAAGATGGAGGGGGAACCTACAGATTAAAACATGTCACAATGTATAAATAGCATTTGGATCCTGGTTCAAACCGTTATTAAAAAACTATAAGACAATCAAGAAAATTTTAACACTGGTTGGATATGTGAAGGTAAAGAGAAATTATTCATATTCTGTAACAGTGGTACTTGTGTATGTCTTTTTTAAAAAGGTATGTAAATACATACACTGAAATATTTAAGTTAAAATGACATGAAATCTGGGTTTGGGGGATACAGATAAAGACTGGCTAGGGGTTGGCGCCTGGGTGGCTCAGTTGGTTGAGCGTCTGACTTCTGCTCAGGTCATGATCTCACAGTTCGTGGGTTC
>CM053567.1:189885889-189901829 GCA_028646485.1 Cryptoprocta ferox
GAGGAGAGGAGGGGAGGGGAGGGGAGGGGAAAAAAGAGAAAAAGGAAAAGGGAGAAAAGGACAGGAAAGCCGAGGCTGGGTGAGGTCACACAACTCACCCCGGAGGCGCCGAGGCCGACCCATCCGACTCCCCGTTCCTACTGCCCCAAGCAGCCTCCCCTTCAGACGTCATGAAACGCCCCCGCCCAGGCGCCTGGGTGACTCAGTCGGTGAAGGGTCCAACTCTTGATTTGGCTCAGATCACGATCTCGTGGTTCATGAGATCGAGCCCCACATCAGGCTCTGGGCTGACAGGGAGGAGCCTGCTTGGGATTCTCTCTCTCCCTCTCTCTCTAGCCCTTTCCTGCTCTGAGCATGTACACCACCCCCCGCCTCAAAATAAGTAAACATTAAAAAAAAAAAACAGCCCCATCACCAACACTGGGGACCCCCAGCACTTCCCACCCATCTCCTGCCTGTGCTGGGGGGCTGGGCCACTATCACTGCCAGCTCGCAGCCGGGAATCCAGTTCCTGAGAACAGATGGGGGAGGGGCTGCTGGGCAGAGACCCCAAGGACAGAACTGGTTGAGATACAAAATAAGAGGCTGCACAGTGGGGCGCCTGGGGGGCTCAGTCAGTTAAGCGGCCAACTTTGGCTCAGGTCATGATCTCACGATCCCTGGGTTCGAGCCCCACGTCAGGCTCTGTGCTGACAGCTCAGAGCCTGGAGCCTGTCTTCAGATTCTGTGTCTCCCTCTCTCTCTGCCCCTCTCCTGCTCACGCGGTCTCTCTCTCAAAAAAAAAAAAAAAATTAAAAAAAAATTTTTAAAAAGAGGCTGTGCAGGGAAGTGATGTAGATATTATAAAGCGTAATGGTTGCCATCAGCCCTGGCGTGGGCAGAGCCAGAAGAGCCCCCACAACGCAGCAGTCCCCAGGGGGCCTTCACTGAGCAGGGTGACTGTCAGGGCATCCGCCTTGGGCACCTACCTTCCCCGACTTGGTGGAGGAGTTCCGGATGCAGTAGAGTCCGTCCTGGGGCTCTCCCTGGGGGCTTGTGGCTTTGAACAGCCTAAGAGAACACGGTGACATCAGCATCCCACCCCCAGACAACCTCTCAGGGACCCTCCAGCCCCACTCCTGGGGTGAGTTTTTGTCTTCTCGCTATTCTGCAGCACAGGGTCTGAGGGCAATGGGGGCCGCGAGGGCCAGCCCGTGCGGGGCTTGGGGCCCTTCCCAGGGTGACGGCAGCACTGGGACTGAGCTGATGGCATCGGCTGTTTTGCTGGCTTCCGCACTCTGCTCAGGGCAATGCAGCTGCACTAGCGACGGCCCAGCACCAAAGCAGGTGATGGGGGACAGACAGGCAGGGGACCTCACATCTGCAGAAACAGGGATTCAGAGAAAGAAGGGCTTCGGGCTGACCTTTCCACTTCACAGGATTCCGTGGTATTGATAAAGACGGAGCTGGGCAGGGGCACCTGGAGAGAGGCCAATGGCGGTCAGGGTCCGGGTCTGAGCCAGTCCTCCCCCGACCCCCCATCCCCCGAGGGCTGCCAGCCTTGTGCCCAGATCTGTGGCTGTGCACATGCTCAGGCCCCCGGCAACTCCAGCGTCCTGGGGGCTCATCACTGGAGGTGGCCGGGGAGGGGCTGCCCCGGCCTGCAGCCCGCCCACAGCTGCCTCCCCAGTGCCAGGACCCGGGGCTCCCCACTGCCTTACCTTCTCATAGTCATCGTCAGAGCCCTCCGCACCCGTGTCCCCAGGCTTCGAGGGTCGTCGGGGCTTCTCAAAGGAGAAGCTCCGGAAACTCTGCCCATCAGGGGGTGACCGCCTGGGAAGGAAGCAAGCAGAGGAAGTGACATCACTGTCACACCCCTGCACACTGCCCCCATGCACTCAGGGCCGTGACCAGAGAGCTCTGAGACAGGCCTGTGTTGGCCACAACACAGGAGCAGGCAGGTGGCCAGAACCGCCTGACGGCTGCCAATGCCACTGGCAAGAGGGTCCCGGGGGCCTGAACTCGGGCGTCAGGGGTCACACCACAGACAAGTACTCTGGGCGCTGTGGGAAAAGGCCCCCGGGCCAGGGGTCTTGGCCCCAGCTCTGCAGCTAACCAGCTTGTGACCTTGGCCAAGTCATGCCCCTCCCAAAGCCACAGAGGGTGGACGCATGCGAACGGATGGAGTCCATGGACACATCCCACACGCATGGCCAGGTGGTCCCAAGCCTCTACGGTTTCAGGGAGGATTAATGGAGGCCACACGGGGCTGGGCTGCTGGGCTGTGGACGGCTGGCCTGGCACACACAACCCTGTAGCACTTGGCAAACTGACCCGGCCTGCGCCATCTTGGCCGCTCGTGACACAGAACCATCTCGTGGCAAGAGGGTCCTCCCAGGCACCCTACCACGGGCAGCAGAGCTAACAGAGTACTAGGGAGGAGAGAGCCGGGGCCAAAGGCGCTCCGGGAGCACGGGCCACACGCCCACTCAAGGCTCGTCCCTGCGACCCCCAGAGCCCTCACTGTTCAGGGCCCTGGACACCTCTGACCACAGGCTATGAGTATGAATGACACTGGTCCCTGACGCAGCCCAACAATAAAGAAGAAAGTGTTTCAAGCAGATCTCAGGGTGAGTCACCAACATACTCCACATTCTGGCAAGTTCCCAATCAGGGAGAGCACAAAGGCAGCCCTGGTGGCTCAAGAGCCCCAGGCAGGGCTGGAAGGACAGCTGTGGACCGGAGGGCCTGCGCAGGCGCTCTGGCCCCGAGAGGCTCACGGCCCCAGCTCCCACCCTCCCATCTATCCCAGGCCGGCAGCCCTGCAGGCCTCTCCCTTAACCCGTGCAGCGTCCTCGGATTGCCCAGTACGGAGTCTGGGAGGCCGGTTTCCCCGAAGACCCTCCTTGCCCACTGCTCCCCAGGCAGCCTCGGGCTCCAGGCCCACCACCCACGAGGCGGGACACTCCTCCAGGGCGAGGTGGGTCAGGTGCTGCTCAGCCGAACCAGGCTGTGCTGGGGCTGCTGGGGACCCGTCGTGGACAGAGTGCCAGAGGCGAGGAGGCGAGGGCACCAGCAGGAGAGCCCATCAGGTTGGGGAGGGGCCCCAGGGGCACGAGTGCCAAGTGAACTCACTGGAGGTGGGGGAGGGGTGGCTTCTCTGGCCTGGGCAGGACGGCAGGCAGGACGGCAGGCCGGACGGTGGCCTCGGACATGGGCAGCTTCAGCACAGGGGGCCTGGGGGCCACAGGGGGCACAAAGAGTCCAGGCCTGGCTGCCTCCCTTGGGGGGGCCTCTTCAGCCATCTTCAAGAGCCTGGGCTTGTTGGCCGGCACCGGTGGAGGCTCGGGCGTGGGTGGCCCCCGAGGGGACAGATGGAAGGACTTGAGCTTGTCACAGTTCCTGGAGGTGGCAGTGGCCATGACGGCAGAGCTGGAGGCAGAGCCAGCCCCATGGCCGGGGACCCGGGGCTCTGGGCTGGGGCTGGGGGTCTCACGGAAGCAAGGGGATTTCCGGAGGCTGGGCACAGTTGGCAGGCTGCCCAGCGGGGGGTCGCTCATCCTCCGGGAGGCTGGGGGCACTCTGAGGCCAGGCTCAAGCCGCCTCGGGCCCAGCAGGTCCCTCCTGGAGTCCTCGGGGGCCAGGCCAGCATCGGGGAGGCCACGTTTCGGGGGCGGAGGTGGCAGCAGAGGGCTCGGGCCCTTGGAGGCAAAGGAGTGAGCACGGGGCACGTCGGAGAAGGCTGGCTTCCTGGGCGTGGGCACAGGAGGCGGGGGGTAGGCCGGTGGGTGGGTCAAAGTGTCTGCAGAGCAACGAGACCCAGTCAGTGAACAAGGGTGGCCAGCTGGAGGCCAACACCACCAGCTGCACCGCCCGGCCTGCCTCACCCGCCCCCCGGAAGCAGTCCGCACAGAGGCCTAGATGTCCCATCAGGAGCCATCAGGTTCCTGGAAGCGGAGGTAGAGAGAAGAGGCAAGGCAGACTCCTGCGACCTGACCTCAGCCAGGGGAGGCTCTAACTCCTGTCAATGGAGGTGAGGAGGATGGACAGGAGCAGGTGGGAAGGCGGGGGCTGTGTCTGCACGTGCTACGAGACACATCGTGGGCATCGGGGCACAGGTCTGGGGCTCAGAGGAGAGGTGCAGGACGGAGATGCCAGAGTCAACAGTCTATCTGTGACACGGCTGTCCCGGCGGCCTAAGACTGTGGGAGAGGAGCGAGCCAGGCCCGAGTCCCGGGGTGGCCAGGGTTGTGCTGATGGGCATCAGGGGGCTGGTCCAGGGCTGAGCGAGGCAGGAGGGGCCTGGAGCACAGGGCACCTGGTGCTGAGCGAGGCGGCTGAGGAGCAGGGGGGACGGCACCAGGCCGCGTACAGCTCCACCCGCAGGCGCTGCACCTGGGAATGGGGAGGTGGCTACAACTCTCTTAAGACAAGTTTTGGGGACGGGGAGGGAGCGCCTGCTTGCAGGGGGCACTGGGAAGGGAGCCTGCGGGCAGGTCTGCAGGAGCACCGGCCCTGAAGGTACATGGCTAGGGGCAAGGTGAGGCCCCGCCTGCTCACCTCCAGCCACATGTGGCCGCAGTTCAGGGGCGGGGCAGAGGGACGTGGGATGCAGCCATGGGCTCTGTGCTGGGAGGGGAGCTGGCCAGGAGGCCCTGGTGGTGGCCGCAGAGGGAGAGGCCGGTAGGAGGGAAGGGGCTGGACCTGCTTCACTTGAGAGGGACTGGGGGTCGAGGTGGGCAGAGGACAAGGTCATTGGAGCGGAGGAGACAGAGACGCAGGGAGGCCGGAGGCTGAGAGTTTGTCCCAAGTCCGCAGGACAGTGGAACGGATAGTGAGTGATGGACACAGCCCTCTCCCGCTGGCCCTGCGCTTTGCCGTAGCGCATACGTGTGATGCCTGGTACACGCCTGTCTCTCTTACCGGGGAGGTTCGGTGGGAGCGGGTCGATAAGCGACAGGCTCCCTGCCCTGGCCCTGCCCACTCCTCAGTGTCCCTCCTTCCCCGCTCAGCCCCCAGGACCGCCCCCAGCCCAGCATCACAAGTGTGGGTCCCCCCAGCTCACTTACGTGTAAGTCCCCGCCCCCTCCATCCCAGGGTCAGGTGAGCAGAGCCAGCCAGAGTGTACACAGCAGGGAAACTGAGGCCACCCAGAGCAGTATTCCGGCCCTGCTCCGGGTCCCAGTCCCGTGAGCGCCCCAGGCTCACAGGTCGCCCACCTACCTTCGGGCTCCACGGGCTCAGGGGAGTCGGGCTCCATGTACGAGTCGTCCTCATCCTCATGCTCATAGTCTGTGAGGCAGACAGAGGGTCAGACCGAGGGCAGCCCAGGCCCCACTGCACCCAGGCTGGGGTGGTAGGCAGGTGCCCTCAGAACACTGGCAGCCAAGAGGCAGGGAGGCACAGGGCAAGGACCAGGCAGGCCCGGTGTGAGCCCAGGACCCAGGCTGCCTGGGGAAGACAGACAGATCGCGGACAGCCAGATATGCCTCCCCTCCTTGGCAGCAGCCAGATGTGGAGGGGGGGCAGGGGCTGCAGAGACAGGCCTCACCTTCGTTGTCCGTGGGGTACGGAGAGAGGCTGATGTCCACAGGCCGCTCGATTGCACCATAGAAGCTGTCTGTGTCCGAGCTGGAGTCACTGAAGCATGGGAGGGTGGTGAGCACTGTGCAGGGGGGAGTCCTCTGCACCCACACATATGGATACGTATGCACAGAGACACACAGATGTGGACATGTGCACAGATGCCACACAGACACACACAGACATATACAGAGCGGGACCTACAGATAAACGCACAGCGAGAAAAGACATAGGGGGGTGCCTGGGGGACTCCGTCGGTTGAGCGTCCAACTTCAGCTCAGGTCATGATCTCACGGTTTGTGGGTTCGAGCCCCGCTTCGGGCTCTGTGCTGATAGCCCAGGGGCTGGAGCCTGCTTCGGATTCTGCGTCTCCCTCTCTCTCTGACCGCCCCCAGTGAGCGTCAGGAGACTGGGAAGCCAAAGCTCTGAGCTACCACAAGTGCTGGGCCTCGGGGGGGAGGGGGCAGGTAAAATCACACTCGGCCCCCGAACAGAAACCACTGATGGGTGTGCACACACACACACACACACACACAGCCTGGCTGCCACCTTCAGAAAACTCGTCAAGAAGGGGATTCTGGGCCAGGCCCCCGGCGGCTGGGAGGCAGGCACACATGTGAAGTCCAGTGGCCCTGGCGACACCCTGCCCACCCTGCCCACGTTCCCCCCCCCCCCGCCACAGGCCCACCTGGTGTCCAGGGGCAGCTCCTTCTTCTCCTGGAAGTGGCCGATCTCCCTGCGCAGCAAGGCCATCCAGCCCTATGGGTGAGTCGGGGCTGCGGTGGGCACGGTGCCACCCGGCCAGGGCCCCTCCCTCACCCTGCCTGCCCTCACCGCCCTGGCCGGCGGCCTTCCTGGGACTCTGGCCTCGCCTCAGCCCGTTCAGGGCTCTTTCCGACACCGCTTCCGAGAGCGTGGTGCTGGCACCAGGCCACAGGCCCGAGGAGGCAGACCAAGGGGCAGCGCCCGCCCGGCACCTTGTTCCCCCACATCCCCTCAGGGCCGGAGGGGGGCCCCCCGATAGCTCCCTGCCCTGGGGGGCAGCCTCACCTTGCGCTCGTCCTCAGAGGAGGCGGAGAAGAACCACGTTCGGTGCTTCTTGCTGACATGCGCAATCTTGAAGGGGAAGACATTGTGGGACGTCGCCTCCTCAGCTGCCCGCATCACCCTGAGGGCACAGGGCTGGCGGTCGGCACCTGGGCAGCACAGCCTGGCCAGGCCTCAGCACCCGGCACCCAGTACGCCCCTAAGGACACCCACAGGGTTCTGGGGTCGGGGAGGCATCTGGGAGCAGCAGGTGGGGCTCCAAACGGAGAACAAATCACCCTCGCTGCCCACCAATGCCACTTTACTCTGATGCCACCTGCCCACCTCAGCCCCACCGGGCCCCCAGCCTGCCTGTTGGGGGCCCTGACATGTTAGCCTCCGCCCCGCCCCTGCTGCCACGGGGGAGCCCACGGGGCCAAGCACCTGGGGCAGGTGAGGCCATCTGCACCATCCCCTGGGGTCAGGGTGCACACCCCCCGGGCTGAGGGTGGTGTGTTTGGGGAAAGGAAACATCCTGTCATGAGTCACAAGGCCCCCAGGCTCCTCCCCTCCTTAGCAGGGCCCAGGCCAGCCTGGAGGCCCGGCCCTGAGCTCCTGGCCAGGGTACAAGCCAAAGCCTTGAGTCACTCTCAGTGCCACCAACACCATGGGGCCCTGGGGTCCTCAGAAGCAGGGAGGTGGGGGGCATAGCCTAATGCTGCAGGGTGCAGGTAGTAGCACCCCTACCTCCCAGGGTGCAGGGCCCATGGAATGACACTAGACCCAGAGCCCAGGGGTCACTGCTCACCCCTGCTCTGCAGGCCCCCAATGCCCTAGCGCGGTCCCAGCTGGGGCTACTGGGCTCTCACTTGCCAGCATTCCCATCTGGAAGGCTCTGGCACAGTACCCACCTGCCCATTAGCAGGGAGGCACTCACTGGATGGACCCAGCCCCGGGGCACGTGTAATGCAGGGAGCTGGCCCTGGCCTGGGAGGCCCCGAAGCCAGGGAGGCCTGAGGGAGACTGTGAGGAGGCCACACAGAGGCCGAGAGGGAGTGGAGGAGGCTGGACACAATCCAGAGGGGTGGGGTGTGAGCATTTCAGGAGAGCCGGACCTTTCCCTGGGCGGGAACCTGGGATAGGCCTGGCCAGGGCCGTGCTGGGGTGGGCGGGCAGGGGGCACAGGCAGCGGGCACGTACCGGTTATAGCCGTTCAGCGAGAAGGCGCCCTGCGGGGAGGCAGACGTGCTGCTCTTGAAGTAGTAGACACACCGCTTGTGGATGATGACAAAGCGCAGGGGCCCTGAGGGCAGTGTGGCGAGGGCAGAGGGTGAGCGCTCTGGGGGCCAGACCTCCTGCCTTCGAACCCCACTAAATGGAAGGGCAGGGAGCTGGGCTAGCACGCTGCCCCTCCCCAGGAGTCCAAATGTAAACAATCCACGGGCTTGCTGACCAGTCCCAGAGCGCCACGGCGGGCCCGGCCATCCCCAGGGCAGGGCAGACCTTGAGCAGAGAGGCTGGCTCAAGGAAGGGCAAAGCCGGGGCCAGAGCCCATGGCCACCTCTTTCCACCCTAGGAAGGAAGGCAGAGCAAGGGTGGGGCAAGGAAGCCCAAAGAGTTTGCCAACAAGAGCCGGTGGGGTGGAGCCCAACACCAGGCTAGACAGTTACACTGAGAACCCCCCCACTCCACTGTCCTATCCCCAGGCAGTCCCTCCCAGGCCTGGGACAGATCAGTTACAGCCCCTTGCTGGAGGCTCCCTGCCCAAAGAGCGGAGCAGACCCACTGGAGTCACGCAGAAGCCGACAGCCCAGCCCGGGTACCTCCGTAAGGCAGCACCGTGCCTGGGAGTCCGTGGCAGAGGGCGCTGCCGGAACAAAGGCACTGGGGGCTCATGCCTGGGCAGAGGGACAGCCAACGTCCTGATGCTCTTTGGTCTTCGATGTCTTAATGACTGGCATCTCCCAGACCCGGGGGCTCCCACCCTCTCCCAAAATGCTGTCCCAGGGACCAGAGCTTTGGCCTCACGCAGCTCTGAAGGTCCAGCACCCAGCTGGGTCTTGGCAGGCAGGTTCACTGAGGACCGAGTGACCAACCAACTCACTGAACACCCAGTGGATGGCGCAAGGCCAGACCTACCAGGCCACCGAGGGCCCCCAGGCCCTGGCTGCAGGCTGAAGCTGCCCTGGACCGATGGTCAGCACTGCGCACCAAATGCCCATCCTACCTCCATTTTGCAGTAGCACCCCAGATCCTCCCACAGTCCTGGGGAATGGGGAGGCTGACCTCAGGCCCCCCAGGGGATGCCAGCCACCATGGAAGGAGGAAAACTCTGGGCCCTCACCATGGAAGGAGGCAGAGGCTCAGAGACAGGTCACTTCCCATGGACATCCACCAGGGCAGTGGGGCAGCAGGGCTACGGCTCGGCCCTGCCCCCACATCCTCCCATCATGCTCCCTACCCCCCAGAGGACTCACATCTGAGCAACTGCAGCTGGGTGCCGCCCTTCTTGTGCAGGTAGCCAGCCTTGGCCACGCCCCCGGGCATGGTTAGCAAGTTCTGGGCACCAATGGCCTTCATGGGGGCCGGCCAGTGCATCTCCTCGGCCGCCATGAGGCTGCAAAAAAAGGAGACAGGTCTCAGCCAGCATTGGGGACAGACGATGGCACAGCTGGGAGCATGCAGTGGGAGACACTGCCAACGTGCTGGAGACAGCATGAAGGCTCAAGACAGCAAGGGGTAAGGAAACTTCTGAAAGCCTCAGGCTTCCAGGTAGGACCCCAGGGAGAGAAAGGGCCACCTAGTCCATCTGGTTGGCCCCTGGTCTATTTGGCCACACACCTGAGCCCCAAGGACTCTGAGAACTGAGAGTGTCCCTTCACCATCACTGGTTTATTCATTCAGCACACACCTACTGAATTCAAGGCCCCACGGAGGTGGGGGTATCACCGTGACTGAATTAAAAAAAAAAAAAAACACTGGCCCAGGGGTGCCTGGGTAGCTCACTTGATTAAGCGTCCAACTCTGTTTCAGCTCAGGTTATGATTTCATATTTCATGAATTTAAGCCCAGTGTTGGGCTCTGTGCAGACAGCACCAAGCCTGCTTGGGATTTTCTCTCTCTACCTCTCTCTTTGTTCCTCCCCTCTCCTGCTCTCTCTCTCAAAATAAATAAACAAGAAACAAAGAAAGAAAGAAAGAAAGAGAAAGAAAGAAAAGGAAAAAAAGAAAGGAAGAAAAGAAGAAAGAAAGAAAAGAAACCACTGGCTTGCATAAGTCAGGCTTTGGGCCATAAGCACCCCAAATCTGAGTACTACGTGGACCTATGATGGGGACCGCCAGGGACGGCTTCCAGGAGATGAGTAGGGCCACAGTCTAATGAAGTTAAAGAGGTATGGGGGCTGGGGCCAAGCCCTGGGCACCTTCTCCACCGTCTCTGACCCTTTAGCAGGGAAGGAGGGGCATGGCCCCCAAACGTCCCACCCTCCACCTGCCTGCCCTTAGCCAGCTTCAGGCCATCCCTTCCTTAAGGCCCTGAGACCAGGACGCAGGAAAGCAGGTAGTCAAGAATCCCCAGTTCCCATCCTGGCTTGGCTTTCTGGGGGATCCTTAGGCTTCAGTTGCTAGAACTGCAGAATGGAAGGACAGAGTGGACACGGCCTAGCACACAGCACGCCCTTATCGGTAGTGGCCGTGATGACTGCCCAGCGGGTTGGCTGACATCCACCCTGCCTCCCCATCAGCTGGGACACCACTCAGGCAGGGACCACTCAGCGCACGGTCACCAGGGGCAGGCTGACTGCCTCAGGGTTAACTCAGGCCCATAGGACCTCACGTTGCAAGCGGCAGCATCGGGCCTCGCCTTTGTCCAGCCTCTTGTTCACCGGAGGCGTTCTCCCTGAAACATGCCAGGCTCTGGCCTCTGACCACTCCCCCCTCCCACACGAACAACTCCTATCCATCCTTCAAGACCCAGGTTCTGAGTCCCCGCTTCGTGAGGCACCTCAATGCCCATTCATTTTCCGGGTCCCCCGCCGCTGGCCCCCTGGACAGCAACCCCGCCCTGCACTGTTCGGCCTGTGCCTGTCCCCGCTGAACCTGGTGCCTCCTGGGGCCTCAGTGGAGCTGGACTGAACCGAGTCACTGGGGTTAGACCCAGGGGCCCCGACCGCTGGGACTCCCGCCACTACAGCTCTCCCCCCGCCTCCCCCCCACAAAGAAAACCACTCCGCTGCCGGCAAACCAGCACCTCCACCGACTGTTCGCCGCCTCCAGGCACCGGGCTGCGCCCCTGCCTCCGCCCGCCTCGCTCAGGCTGCCCCCCTCCGGCCCGAGTCCCGCCACCAGGGAGGCGCGGAACAAAGGCGCGGCCCCCGCGGCCCGGCCGGCCGGCCCCCGCCCGCCTTTGTCCCCGCAGGAAGCGGGGCTCGCTACTCACGGCGTCCGCGCGGCGGCCCGCCTCCCCCGCGCGCAGCGACACGGCCCCGGGCCCGGCCCCCCGGCGCCCCGCGGCCCGCGCCCCGCGCCCGCCATGCCGCCGCCCCGCCGCCGCCGCCGCCGCCGCCACGCCCCCCGCCCGGGCGGCCGCAGGCTCCTCCCCTCGCGGGCGGGGACCCGACGCCCCGCCCGCCGCCGCGGGCCTCAGTTTCCCCTCCTGCCCACGCGGGACGGGGGCGCAGGGCGCGAAGCGGACGTCTACGGTGCGGCCCGGGCTCCAGACGCCGGCGAAGCGAAGCAGGCCGCCCGCGTCACTGCGCACACGGTGCCCTTGGGAGAGGGGCTTCTCCTCCCTGAGCCTCAGTCTGCGCGTCTGCAAAGCGGGGTGAGGGCCGCCCTGCCTCCGAGGGTTGCCGTGGGCTTGAGGCGGGTGTGGCTTGCAGGCACGGGGGCCCAGGGTGGGTCTGTGGGTCCTCCTGCCCCCCTCTGGGGCAAGTAGCTTCAGCATCTGCCGCCATGGGCCTCCACCCCTGGATTCCCAGCAGGAGTCAGAGGTCCAGTCCTTGGCAGCTCCCACCTGCTTGGGTAGACGTGGGCTCCTCTCCTAGGGACCCCCAGGCCAGCCAAAGGTGGCCATGGCCTTGCTGGCCCCCCAAGCATCTGCCCCCTCTGCCTCCCACCTGCGCACCGCCTGCCGAGAACTGGGCCAGCCGTGGCAGAAGGTAGCTCTGACCCCTTGGGCCCTGCTCGCTCCCAGCTACACACTGGGCACCACTCCCGGCTTTCCTGGCCTCCACTTCAGACTCGCCCTCCATGCCCCTTCCCGCTCCAGCAAGAGGCTCCATCCTATCAGTACGCCCCTGGACACAGCGCCCTCGCCAATCCCTCCCCTGGCAGCACACTCAGCCCTCAAGGCCACCACCTCCCTTCCTCCTCTCCACCACCTCTGGGCAGCCCCCACCACCTTGTGTCAGTTCCCTCCCCTGCTTGCAGTCCCCCTCCCCCCCATCACCTTCACTCGGCACATTCTCCCCCCACCCACACAAGCCATTCCCATCACCACTTAGTTCCAAAGCTCCAGGGCCTCCTCCTGCCCCCTGGCCTTTCCACATCCAGCCCCCACGGATCTTTCTCAGGGGCTCTCCACCTGCCCTCCACCTCCCATGCACCTGTGCCATCCAGACCTGTGGTTCCCGAATCCAAGACCCAAAACCACCAAGCACCACCTCCAGGCTGCAGTCTTCACTGTTTCCACTGCCTCCACTGAACTAACTCAGCCCTCAAGAATTGGTTCAAATGAATACCAATCCTTCATTAACATCTCCCAAAACAGGAGAGGAAGGAACTCACTCTTTCAGGCCAGCATTACTCTGACACCAAAGCCAAAGGGCTACAAGAAAACTACAGATCAATATCCCTTATGATTGTAGACGCAGAAAGGCTCACCAAAATACTAGCAAATGGCATTGAGCACCATGTAAACAGGATTCTACACCATGCCCAGTGGGGATTATCACAGGAATGCAAGGGTAACACTTAGAATTCAAGGACTGTAATAAATCATACTAATCAAAGGACAAAAACTGCATGGTCATCTCAACACACACAGAAAAAGCATTTGACAAAAAATTGGCATTTTTTCATGATAAGCACAATACTCAATAAACCAGGAATAGGAGAAAATTTCCTCAACATGGTAAAGGGTGTTTATGAAAAATCCACAGCCAACACCATACTCAACAGTAAAAGGCTGACACCTTTCCCCTACGAGCAGGGACAAGGCAAAGACGTCTGCTCTTGCCACTTTTACTCAACCTTGTCCCGGAGGTACTAGCCAGTGCAATTACGCAAGAAAAAGTAATAAAAGTATCCAGACTGGAAATGAAGAATCAAAACTATTCACAAATTAGATGGTTACGTATATAGAAAATTCCAAAGAACCCACTAAACAATTATTAGACCTAATAAACGAGCTTGCAGGATAGAAGATCAAAACACAAAAACCAGCCCTACTTCTATATACTAGCAATGAACAATCCAAAAATGAGAGTTAGCTCAAGCGTTCCCTCTTTCAGATGGTCTTCCTGACCTCTAGGGGGTCCTGTGTCCCTTGTGAGGTTAGCACACCCTTCCCTCCACCTAACACCACACTAGCTTGTCACTGTCCCCCATCTTCACCAGGCCCAGCACAGAGGGCACACCCAGGGAGCCCCAAACCAGGCACAGAATGTTGGCCCTGGTGGGTGGGGACTGCAGTTGCATGGAAGGCACAGAATGCCAAACTATACCCCCCACCCCGGTGTACTGCATGCTCCCCCACCTGTAAGGAGACCCAGCGCGTGTGCCGGGGGAGGGGCCGCTACTGTGAGGATGTGTGGGTCCCACCTGCTCCTCCTGGCCCCACCCCTGTGGGGGACTGGAGGGGAGGAGTTGGGGCAGTGTGCAGCCGCACTCTGGCCCAGCTCAGTGGCCAGGCAGGTGCAGGCCGGTGAGAGCCTCACTCTTGCCTGGCCACAGCCTGTCTGTGGGCAGGAAGAGGGTGCTCAGGTGGGGGCTGACTAACCTGGGCTTGGAGGGTGGGTGGTGACAGAATCAGGTTGTGCTCTACCTTCACCCCCCCGAGGAAAGTCCTCACGGCGGGGACAGATGCCAACATCCTCAGCTCCTCTCCAGGGGACGGACTATCCAAGGGGAAACCACCCTGAGGCCCCTAAATCCTCTGACCCCACCTGGCCCCGCCCTGCACCAGTGAGTGAGCTGGGCTGGCACCTGACCAAACGCCCAGTGCCAGGCTGGGCTGGAGCAGAAAAAGGGAAGGAAATGGTAGCTGAGGGGAAGGATCATGATGGGCATGGCGGCTGTGGTGACCACACAGATTTTGGGGACTTTCAGCCTGGTTCGAGGACTCCAGCTCCCCTGGTGCCCGGGAAAATTGAGGGGATCCCCCAAGAGACACCCATACTCCTGGCCAACCTTGCCTCCCTGGCTACCTCCCTCAGTGTCCATGATGTCGCCCTGATGGTTGAACTCCACTCACGCATTCCACGGGCTCATCAGTGGGAAGCCTCCGTCCCTTCCTCTGCAGGGGCAGACACACCCCTCGCTGTGCTGCTGGGGGTACCCACTGAGCCACCCTGGATGGGAGCTGTCAGGGACAGTGCTGGAGGCCTGGGTTCAAATCCCACCAGGCCTGTCCTCCTCTGCTTCCTCTCATTTAAAGTGAGCATAGTGGGGCGCCTGGGTGGCTCAGCTGGTTGAGCGTCTGGCTTCGGCTCAGGTCATGATCTCCTGGTTCATGGGTTCGAGCCCCACATCGGGCTGCGTGCTGACAGCTCAGAGCCTGGAGCCTGCTTTGGATTCTGTGTCTCCCTCTCTCTCTGCCCCTCCCCTGCTCACGCTGTCTCTCTCTCTCTCAAAAATAAATAAAACATTAAAAATATATACTTTTTAAAAAGTGAGCACAGAAAGTCCAGTCCTCGGAGTCCCCCAACACCCCTCAGGGCACCTCTCCCTACAGAGCAGGGTGCTGAGACCACCCAGGGAGCCTGCCGTGCTGGGAGGGGCTCTGCTCCCTGCAGCTCAGAGGGCCCGCTGGGGCAGGATTCTGATGACGGGAAGCTCGGCGTCAGGGTGGCCAGCATGGTGGTGGCTGCTGGGCTCCGTGAGCCCTTCCAGACGGCCTGTGGTCTTTGGAAGGCAGGCACCTCAGGCACACGCCCTGGTCTCGGCCCCTGAACTCGCCTGACCTTCTCTTACAGTAGAGATTCGTCCAGGGGACCGAGGAGCAGGGCTAGGGCCAGGGCTGGCGGGTGCAAACCGCTCCATCCCGCAGACACTCCTCATGGAGTTCCACGAAGCCCAGGCTCTGGGGCTCCTCCCCGCCCCCCGCCACGGGCTGTGAGCCCCAGAGGGGTGTGGTCACGCGCACAGGCCCACATGTGAGCGCCACAGGACAGTGAGCTCGGGCGGCTGTGCCCGTGAGCTGCACTGCGCACACGCAGGTTACAGTGTGCCCACTGGTGTGTGCGCATGCGTGTGCGCGGGCGGGCGCCCCTGCAGGGGAGCGGGGAGCCGAGCAGGGGCCGTGGAGGCTGAGCTCCTGCGGCTCTCCTCTCTGACACTTGCAGACATTGCCGTGACTGTGGCGAGGGGGCTGGTGCCTCGTGTGACCACAGTGTCAGGGGTTCCTGTCAGTGGTGATCACACGGCCCTTTGTGGGCCTGCAAGGAAAGGGGAGGCTGGGACATCCTGCCCCAGCGAAGAGGAGACCAGGTCCCTGAATGCATTCATTCACCCACTCACACCCACACAGACACACAGGTACACACACACACAGACACGTGGGCAACCTGATGTACGCCCACTCGCACAAATGTATGCACACGTACACACTCATATGCACATGCTCACTCACACTCAAAGACACACGCACTCATTCTTAGACATGCACTCATTCTCACACACGCTCAGGCTCACTATGTACTCATACACGCATTTATGGACTCACACTGATACACACACACACACTCATTCACTCACTCATAAATACACACACATGCAAGACCCTTTGTGGGTGACCCCTGTGCCCTAGGCTGGCAGTCTGGGCATAGGTTAGAATCATCATCACCACCCTCCAGCCCTGCACGGGTCCAGGGCCAAGTTCTGCTTGACAGCTCCTTACGCCCCACGGGCTCAGTGCTTTATTCCCATGTTACAGACTAGAACACTGAGGCTGGGAGAAGCACCCCGGGCACTCACCATTAGCCAGGCTCTGTGCTTCTCAAGGATCACCCCACATCATCATCCCAACACCCCTTGACGTGTGGACCAGCGTCATCCCCACGCCACCGATGATGACACCGAGGGTCTGAGAGGCTGAGTCACCTGCCCAGAGTTACACATCCAGTAAACGGTGG
>CM053567.1:189901929-189992546 GCA_028646485.1 Cryptoprocta ferox
GCACACACACACACATCCACACTTACACACTCACTCAATGTGTGCGAACACGGGACCTGGCAGCATTCGTGCTGGGAAGGCGCCCCCACGCCCGACCCGGGCCCCCACCTCCCTGCCGGCTGCAGCACACGCTGGGGGCAGGGAGTCCCAGCGGCAGGCTCCCTCCTGGGGTCCCCACTGCGCCCCATTCCTGTTCCCCAGGGCTCTCCTCACAGCCTAACGCCTCTGGGGTCCGGGGGGCAGTTCCACAGGCTCGGGGCTGCGCCACCTCCCAAGCCCCGGGTCCCAGGGCAGCCGCACTGACCTGAGAGCGCTGACCCAGCACATGGTTCTCCTCTTGTCTGTCGATGGGCTGGGGGCAGCTGTCCGGAGACCCAGGGAGGCCATGCGGCTCAGGGGCCACCAGGCAGACCCGCAGCCCGCGTCCGCCAGGCGGAGAAGGCCCGACGCCCCGGCATTGTCCTGGGCGCTGCCCAGGTGGCTGTGTCCACAGCTCCCTCCTGCTGACAGCCGCCCCGCTGCATCTGGGGCCCGAGGCCACCCGGCTTCCTCCCCACCGGAGACTTCCTGTTGCCGGGTCCCTGGGCAGCCCCGGCTAGCCAGCACTTCCTGCTTTCTACCCTCCCGGGTCCTAAGGCCCAAGCGAGGCCCAGGGCTGCGCCCGTCAGCGCTGTCAGGCCTGCTGGGTTTTAGCCGACCCCTGCCCCCATGTCCTACTGCAGTCAGAGACCACAGCTCTCCAGGCCCCAGGGCAAGGCCAGCTTTGTCCCCTGGGAGGAAGCTCCCTGCTGATGCCGCACACTCACTTCCTGTGGCCACCTCAGCATACCTGGCTTCTCTCCAGGAAGCCACCAAAGCCCCTTGCCAGCCCTGGGCTGTCACACTGTGTCCCCTTGGCCCCAGAAGCCCCTTCCCCCCAAGAAGCAGATGCTTACACCCAACGCAGGGAGCTCACCGCGTCCACTTCTCTGCCCTTTGACACCAAGGGACCAAGGGACCAGGTTCCCAGCTCGGCCCAGGCATTTCCCTGCCACACTGTCTCCCCCTCTACCACAAGAGTCCCCCACTCCCCCAGCCAGGCATGGCCTCTGTGACAGAGCCAGGCTCACCGCCTCTGGCAATCACCACTCTCAACACCAGGCTTGCTGAGTATCAGAGCGTGCTCCTGCCACTGCCACGTCCCGCCCCAGGTCCCACTCAGAATGTGGCCCTCCCCTGCCTATGCTGCCCCATAAAGGTGGGGTTCCTCGCCTGCCCAGATCCACAGCCAAAAAGTTGGGGAGCAGGGATTCAAGCCCAGGCTGTTCAGTGCTGAGGCCCCACATCCCCAGGCCCTCCTCTCCTGAGCTTGGGTCTCAAGGTCATACGTCTCCCACGGCATCCACCGCCCCGGACCTCTGCCAAGGCCCTCATGCTACCTGGGGGCCTATCTGGGGTCACAGGCGACCTGCTATCTCTTAGAGTACGGGGAGCTTGACCTTGGTGTCTGAGCTCTCCGCAGGATGGGCACCCTGGCCTCCCCAAGCCTAGGCCAGCCTCAGTGCCTTTTGGTGGCCAAGGGCAGACTCTGCTTTTGGCAGAAAGCTGGCCACGACAGACAGACAGACACAGACAGACAGAGGGTAGCAAGGGGGAGGGTTAGAGGGGGGTTTCTACCCCTTCTTCCCCTTTGCAGCCTGCCCAGGGCGGAGAGAGGGCCCCAGAGCAAGACACAGCTGGACACTCAGCCTACCTCTGTCCTGTGCCAGCTGTGTGGCCTCAATCTACTTAGTACCTCTGAACCTTAGTTTCTTCATCTGTGAAATGGGTGCTGAGGGTTGAGATAAAACAGCAGGTGAGGAGCCCCCTGGGCCATGATCCAGCCAGGACAAGCCAATAGGGCAGTTCTGGGCCAGGGTGGGGGCCTCAGTCTCAAGGGGTTATGGGGTCGAGAGAAGGTGGCCCAGCAGGCACTACCTCTGGGAGCCTCCAGGGGAGGGGGCTGGATCTGACAGAGGGAGGTGGGGTTTGCAGGGGGTGGGGCTGCTGGGGTGAGGAAGTCAAAGAGGACAGGGCCTCAGGGCAATATCCCAGGGTGGGGAGGAATCCAGGGCCAACAGGTGACCGAGGCCCAGGGAGGCTGGGCTACAGGCGTGGGGGCGAGAACCGGGAGCCAGGCAGCACTGCCTGGGATGTCCCACCCCTCCCCGGACAGGCAGAAGGATGGATGGAGAGGCCTGAGGTCAAGGCAGCAGCCGGAGCCTCCCCTTGCCCTTGCGCCCTGGAGGGCCCCCAAGCACTTAAACACAGCGGAGGGAGGAGTGACCAGAGGGCCACGAGGGGAATGGGATCCCCATAAGGGGTCAGACCCACGTTGGCCCCTTCCCCAACCCTCGTCTCCCTCTGGGAGGTGGAGGTCGGGAGTCCCAGGCTGCTATGTTACCTCGGCAGGCCCCTCTTCTCTGGGCCTCAGTTTCTCCCTGTGCCCTCCTGCCTCCTGAGGCAGCACTCTACCCTCAGAGTGAAGAACACTGCCATTTATATTCCTGAAAACAGAGGGCTCTCCAATAACGGCAGCTCTGTGACCATTTTCGGTGTGCTAGAGAGAGCCGCGGAAATGATCCCACGCCAGCATCCCAGCAGCAGGACACGTGAGGCGGGAGCATGGCTGTGGTCTCTAGCCCACCCTCCCCCAGTTGTAGCTCCTCCCCCTGCCAGGCTTGGGGACCACCCCACCCCGCCAGAAGCAGGGCACTTATCAGGGTGGGTGGGAGCCAGCCAGGAGGGCCAGCAGGAGCCAAGGGTCAGCCTGAAAAAAAGAGACGGAGAGCTTTCACTCTGGGTTCCTGGGGTCTTCAGCCTGCCCAGGAGCAAGGCAAACACCTTGCACAGCGTGACCTCTGCAGCCGGGCAGAGTTGGCCTCACCCATGTGCTCACAGCCCATGAAGCCGGTCCGATCATGACCTGAGCCGACCACGAAGACACTGCCATTCAGAGATGCTGGCGCTGGCCAGGCTGACGGCCAGAGAACGGAGGGGCGAGGAACGGAAACATGTCCCTGGGAACCCCGGCTCCGGGTGTCCTGCAGGCACCCTGGGCCCCGGTGCCCAACCCGGTGCCCACCTGCCACCTTCAGGGGCAGCTCAGGCACTAAAGGCTCCAGGGAGGGCCTGGGCCCAGGGGGTGGCCGGCACCCACAACGGGGAAAATGACGAGTTCTCAAAATAAGATGCTTTGTATAAGCCTCTCCCGCAGGGCCTGGGTCCGCCTAGAGCCAGCTCTAGGACCCTCAGCCACAACTCCCCTCCTTTCTCTGAGCCTCACTCTTCTCTCCATACTAGAGGCTGGAGGCTACCTTCCGGAGGAGGGCTACACGGGTGGTACTGGGCAGAGGGAGTGGGTGATGTAGAGGACAGGGCCCGCCCAGAGTCACCCAGCATAGTGGACTACATGGGGGGCCCCAAAGAGAAATGTCTAAGTCCTAGTCCCCAGGAACTACGAATGTGACCTTATTTGGAAAAGGGACCTTTGCACAAATAGTTAGGGAGCTCATCCTGGATTAGCCAGATGGGCCCTAAATCCAATGACAAGTGTCCTTGTAAGAGAAAGAAAACATAGGGGGAAGATGGCTTGAAGACAGAGGCACAGATTGGAGTGATGTGGCCCTAAACCAAAGGAGCCAAGGATTTCTGCAGCCACCAGGAGCTGGAAAAGGCAAGGGAGACAGGATCCTTCTCTAAAGCCTCCGGAGGGAGCATGGCCGTGCTGACACCTGGATTTTGGATTTCTGGCACCCAGGACTCTGAGGGAGTAAATGTCTGTTGTTCTGGGGCACCTGGGGGCTCAGTCGGTTAAGCGTCCGACTTCGGCTCAGGTGATGATCTCATGGTTCATGAGTTCGAGCCCCACATTGGGCCCTGTGCTGACGGCTCAGCAGAGCCTACTTTCGATTCTGTGTCTCCCTCTCTCTTTGCCCCTCCTGTGTTCATGCTCTGCCTTTCTCTCTCAAAAAATAAATAAAAAAACATTTTTAAAAATTAAAAAAAAAAAGCCTGTTGTTTTAAGCCCCCAGGGTGTGGTACTGGGTTAGGACAGCCTTAGGAAACTATTACACACAGGGACTCTCCAAAGTCCTTTCCCTGGGCCAACTTCACTTAAAGCCCGGGCATGTCCTGAAGGGAGAGGCCGGTTCTGTGGGCACCCCCCCCCCCCGACCCACCAGGTATCCAGCCAGATGGAGCAAACCTGAGCTGGCTCCCAGGCTGTGCACAGACTAAGGGCCTGGCCCACCACCTCCTACCCCCCAAGTAGGGGACTGGATGCCACCACACCCAGCTCAAATCCACCACGCTTGCTGGGCCCACCTCCTGCCTCTGGTTCGCACCCGTGGCCAGCCCCTCCCTAGCACATCGCCACCATGAAGCAGAGGTCAGCCTGGGTCCCTGGCCAAGTATATGGGGTCTGCCTCCTGCTTCCTGCCCTGGGCCCTTGACTCTGGGCCCATCAATCATGCCCCATTCCCAGTACCTGCAATCGCTTCTACCTGCAAACTAAATCCTCTCCAACAAATGTTCCCTCATCCTTTGAACACAGAACCATCTAGAATCTCACACCCTTCTCTGAAATTTCCTAGTCAGTGGCCTAGCCTGACGCGCCAGAGCATCACACGGATATATAGCCCCAGCACTCCCCACTGGCCTGGGACCGGCTGAATCCCGCTGACCCACGGCAAGGTCCAGATGGAGGGATGGACAGATGGGTTCAGAGTCATGTCAACATACACGGCCACGCCCCTCACATGGCTGTAACTAGCACGTGCCTAGGCCGTCTCTCAGAGCCAGAGCGTCCTTAGAGTTAATCTGACCCTGAACAAGAACCGATGTCCAATGTGGCGGCCACCAAAGCCCATCTGTGGCCCAGGACACCTCCTTCATGAGATGAGGGGTAGCCGGGCACCGAGCAGGTATTCAAGGCTGCTAACTGCAAAACAGAGATGAAGTGGACGAATTGGAGCCTGTCAGTGTGCCCAGAAAGACAGCAGTGTGCTGGGGTCGTGAAGGCCCCCAGGGTCTCGGGGCTGCCCAGGGTAGAGGCAGGAAGCGTCCAGCCACTTCTGTGTCCAAGGGCAGAGGAAATTAAGGGAAGTGTAGAAAGAGGCCCACATGCATGGCTGTCCCCTTGGGGCCTGGGCTTCAGGCCAGGATGGGGTGGGGGCGGGGCTTCGGGGCCAGGATGGGGATGGGGGTGGGGCTTCTACTATGAGACACTTGGCCCTCCAGCTCTGTCCCCAGAGAAGACGCAGGAGGCCCACGCATCCCTGGACGACGCACCAGCCGCACAGCACCCTGGAGCTTTCCTCCCCCTGGCCTGGCGTCTCTGCCTCCAGCAAACATTCCCAAGCTGGGCAGCGGGCTGAGCAGAGCCAGGGGCCCTCACGGGGTCGGGGGTGTCCCCAGGCTCATACCCAGGACAGAGCTCACTCCAGCACAGCCCCCCAGAGGGCCAGGCTCCGCAGGAGGGAGTTGGGGCCTGGCCAGGAAGGAGCAGCACGCAGGCAGGAGGGAGGCTGGCGGGAGCTCCGGGCCAAAGGTCCGTGTGTGAGGGACAAGGGCCACGGTGGGCAGGCTGGGTCTGGGGGCAGCCATGTTGGCATTGTCACTGGCCTGAGCCACTCTCTTGCCTCAAACCGCGAGCCAGCAGAGGTGCTCAGGATTCACGCTTCGGTTCATCACAACATGGACAAGTTTCGCCTTTTAACTGCTTGAGAAATAAAGTTCCGGAGCGCTGATGTGTGCCCCGAGTTCCTGGCCCGTGCCCGTGGGGGCAGCCTGCCTCTCTTGTCAGCTTTGCCCCAAAGTGCTACCCCCAAGAGAGACGCTCAGTGCTGCCTGCCCCTGTGGCTCCCCATGCGAGGGCTGCCTCCTTGGTAGGCAAGGACAGCACGGTGGCTACTGCACAGGCTTCCTTGGGGACAGGCCCGGCTCAATCCCCTCTCCTAAACTTGTGGCCCACTCTGAGCCTCAGCTTCCTCATCTGAAGAATGGGGTGGACACTTCTGGTGTGGGGCTGTCCCGAGGACCATCTGGCACGGCTGGTGGGCAGGGATACTCCAGGGGCACCTGGTCACTGGGGCTCCGTTGGCAACACTGTCAGCGCGGTCATGATGGAAAGGGGGAGCGTGCTCTCAAACCATCCTGCTCAAAGCTGGGCAGCACCTTCCCATCCCGCCCCTCGGGTCTGGACCCTTGAGCACGCCAGCCTCCCTGGCCACCGCTGGCCCCGTCCTGAGCCACATTCCTATAGTGCTGGGAACTGCACCCGGATGGGATGCCCCCACCCCCCGCACACACAGGCCTCCAGCTACACGCAGGAACCCTGTCCCAGCTCCCAGGAGAGTCGGCCCCTCCCTTCGCATCCTGCACCTCAGCATTTCCATCCATCTGGGGACACCTGCCCCTCCCTCAACATCAGCCCCAGAGGACGGTCACTCCCCGGGCCCGCCTCCCACAACGTGCCCAGCCCGGAGCGGCCCGGGGCACTTTGTGCACCCTGTCCCTGGCTGGCTGGGTGCCCCTCACGCCCCCTGCCGCCCATTTGCTGAATCAAACCATTCACCTTGCCTCAAGCACCCCCACTTCTCCATCCCTGGGGGCCTCTGGCTACAAGACCTATGCCCAGAACAGGGGCCTTGGCGCCTGCTAAGCAGGGCCTGGCCCCTCCCCAGAGTGACTTGTCCCAGCCGGTGTCCTCGTCCACAAAGCGAAGATGGCAGCCATCACTGACAGGGCAGACGTGGGGCCGGACCGGCACCCTCACACCCCAAGCAGCACCTGGTGGGCCAGGCCCTGCTAGGCCGACAAGGCTGCCCAGCACTGCTGCTGACCTTCCAGGGGTCAAGGGAACGTGGGCGGACAGGAGATCTGGTTTTTTGTCGGGACACCCAGAAACAGACACCATGTCCCCTGAGGTCAGAGAGAAGCTGATCCCTGGCCAGATGAGGGACCCACAGGGAGCAAGACTTCCCCAAATCCAGCCTGCTCCCCCTCTGGCCTTCTCGGGCCACGCCACACTGGCTCGCTCAGCACACCCTCACTGAGCACCCATCCTACTGGGCAGCGGAAGGCGCCAGAAGGCGGGTCTGGTGCTGGGTTCGAGGCCTGCCCCCCCAACAGAGGACCTGGTTCCTGCCACCAGCCCCAGGCCGGCCTCCTCAGGAACAGAGGCTACATCCACCAGAGCCTCCTGGGGACCTCTGTGTCACACGCACATCCCATGGGGACAAACTCCCCACGTGCTGAGGCCGAGGCAGGGGGGTCATGAAGGCTAAGATGCTTTCCTTCCTGTAGTCCCCTCTTGCTACAGAAGGCCAAGCCAACGGGCCAGGGCAGCAGCCTGGAATGTCCACCCAGCACCAGTGCGTCAGCCCCACGGCCTGAGCCGTCCCCAGCTGCTCAAGGGTAAACCCTCGGCTGCTGTCCAGTGAGGAAAGGGAGGCTGAGCAGGCGGCGCTGCCCATGAGGCCCGGAGCCCAGAGCCACCTCACTCACACCACATGGTCTGGCGTTTCCTGCCGAGGTTGCCTCCGAGAGGGGCTCCTACCTGGGCAGAAAACACTCCAGTCCAGAGGCCAACGGGAGGCGGGCCGCGGGCTCCGGGCAGGAGTGGGACGGACCATGTGGCGAGCTGGCACATGCCACCCTGTCCTTGTGGGCTCAGGGTTTGCTTGTTTTAAACTCATGTCCAAAGCCCAAAGACAGCCCTGTCGGGTGACTTTCAGCCTGAGCCCGGCTCACCGCTGTCAGTCCCTGCAGCGGGGGAGGACGCTGCTCCTCCCAGGACAAGGCCCCGCAAGAAGCAGAAGCCAAAGTCTCCAGTGGTAACTTGGCTGTCCTGAGGGCTGGCGGGCTCAGGCGGGTGAGGACCGCGGAGGCCGGGCGCTCAGTGCTAGGGCTGTGTGGACGGAGAGGTCCACACCAGCAGAGAGCCAATGAAGTGAAGGAGCAGGCCATCCCAGGAACAGTATCCCCGTCAGAAAGAGGGGCCCCTACAGAGCCACAGCCCAACCCCACTGGGTAGCTAAGAAAACTGAGAGCAGGAAGTGTCGTCCACCACTGGGCCGGGCTGGGCTGGAGTCAGGGCAGTGGGGTGGGGGTGTGGGGGTGGGGGTCCTTGTCTCTCCTGCACGGAGCATTAGCTCAACCCCCAAGTTCTCCTGGTACTCGGGCAGAGGGGGGCAGTCAGGGCACTGCCACCTGCTGGCAGACACCATGCCCTTCACCCCAGGATCCAAGCCGGCCCCACCCTCCATCTGGGGCTCCCGTCGGCTGGGGAGGGAGCCACTTCTGACTCACGTCCTTGTGACCACTATTCCACCCAGACATGGTGACACATCAGCCAGCATCCTTGGAGCAATCTTCCACATGAAGTAGCCAAGCACGGAAACCACATGGGGGGTGTCCTGGATAGGAAGCAACTTGTGCAAATGGCCTGGGGTTGGGGAAGGAGGGGCACGCCCCTTCAGACAAGAGGGACAAAAGCAGTTTTGTTTCAGAGTTGTTTGTCAGGGCCATGCACCCAGCTGAGTGTGGATGAGATTCCAGCCTGCCCCCAGGTGAGGTCCCAGGTCAGGACCCCATTCAGGCCTAGGCTCCGGTCCCAGGGAGACCTGGGGCAAGTCACTTCACACCTTAAGCCTCACTTCCTCATTCCCCAAATGGGATTGTTGCTAATGGTACCCTGAGGACCAAAGAAGACCGCTCACCTGAGACAGGCACTTGCCCCAGCAAGTGCCCCAGCCCTCTGAGGGTAAGGGCACCGGCTCAGCCCAGATCTCAATACCAGGGCAAGGGGCAACGAGGGAACACAGTGGGGATGCCAAGGCCATGGAACTGATGCTAGGGCGGGATGCGGGTAGAGGAGGCAGCCAGAGAGATCCAGCCCCACTGCTCCTCGCAGGAGCCAGAGTTAGAGACCAGAGGTCAGCCATCATGGGCACACTGTAAGGACACCTGCTGTCTGTCAGTTCCTGGCCAAGGCAGCTAGCTGCATGAGCCCTCCACACTGGCAGCCACTTGCCAAGGCATCTTGGGCTAGGCCACCAGGGACACCGCCTTGGCCCCTGTAGCAGTCAGTGGCCTTGGTCACTCCGCCATCTGTCCCAGCACACATGTCGTTAGTATCTTTCCTGCCACGGTGGCCTCCCTCGGACCACAGGAAACCGCGGCGCTCCTCAGCACTTTGCGACATTTCAGTGGCTCAAGACAAAGAGCACAAGGCCCAGGGTCATGAGGTATGGCTCCCAAACTGGGTCCTCCCTGGACCCCTCACTCACCAGGAACCCCAGGTGGTCACCATCTGCCCAGTGGGGTTCCAGACTCCTGCTGACCCTGCCCCAGGCCAGAACCCAGAGCGGGGTGTCTACACAATAAAATCCCTCTCTCACTCTGCTCATTTCAGCCTTTTAGAATGAGGTCTTTCTTCTGTTTTAATCCACTTACTGTTATCCTTTTATGCCCAATAGAACATTTTTAAGCTGTTTTCAAACCATTTTTTCTTTGATGCTATTGATTAGTTTTTACTTTCTGAGTTTTTAAAATTTTATTGTGTTGTCTTCTGCTTCTGGTCACATTTCATTCATTAGTACATTTTCGGTTGGCCTGGGGAGGTCTCACACCTGGGGCTGGGTCTTGCCCTCTCACTGCCGACCTTCTGAGGTCACCTACCCACAGGCCAGGAAAGGGGAACATCCAGGTGACAGGCCAGACCCCTGCCTGGGCTACAGTGGACAGGGCCTGCGGGAGCACACCACGGCCACTCCCAGGCCTGGGTCTCCGGCTGGACAGAGACAGGGAGACAGTGACATGCCCAGAGGGAGGGAGCCAGAGAAAGGACAGAGGAAGAGGCCGGACAGAGGGGCAGAAGAGGGAAGGGGGAGGTGGTCAGCCCCCCATTAGAGGAACTGAGAGTAGCGTGTTCCTCCTCCGCCTGGGAACCCGGGCTTGGGTGCCGGACAGGATGACTCACGGCCACTGGCTCCTGCCCGCGCCCCTCAGCACAGACCCTCAGGGGGCCCAGACTGTTCCCAGGCGCCCTCACACTGCCCCATTGTTCAGAGCCCCAGTGAGGAAAAGGGTCTGGCGGGGAGCCCAGGTTGGCGGGAAAGGGGCCCAGTCCCCAGTCTCCACTGTGAGCAGTCTGGCCCTCCATGGCGGGGGGGGGGGGTTCTCCATCCAGCCACCCTGCTGTCCTGCACACACTGTCCCCTTTCCGAGGCCAGGTGTCCTGTGAGATCCTGCACCCCAGCCCCCCCACCTCCCGGCTCTGAGCCACAGCTCAGAAGCGGTTCTCAAGGTTCTCAAAGGCGATCACATTCAGGCTCAAGTTCGGGGTCCTTACCCAGCCAGTGCTCAGCCACGGTGCACACCTTGCACCCCTTTCCTGACCTCCTCCTAACACCCCCACCTCACAGGCTCCTGCCTGGTCTTCGGCCCCAGCTCAGAACACCCCAAGACACCTCCTGACGCCCCATAATCAGGCCGGAGCGTGGTTCCCTTAGGATTCTCAGAGCCTGGCGCAGGGCTGGAAGAGGGGCTCATCCCGCTGCTGCCCAGGGATCCAGGCCGGGCCTTCCTGAGGCATAGAGAGCTCTGACCAGGGCCCCCAGCCACCACAGCCCGACCTGTGTGAGCCCCACGGCCTCCCTCCCGTCTGCCTGCCCTCCCCTCATCCTACCCTGCGCCAGAACCCCAGAGAGCACCATCAGACTCCCCACCGGCAACGCGCCTGCCCAGCCCTGCCGTCTGCCGGCCCTCTGTCGGCCCGCGGGCCACTGCCCTCACCTCCCCTGCACTCTAACTGAGGCTCCGGAGGCAAGGTGGCGTCTGGTGGCCAGCAGAGCCCGGAGCCAAGCTCTCGGGTGCCGGCCCCTGAGGGCCCCTCCTGGCTGGGCAGCCTGCTGGGTGGAGGGAGGGGGTATGGCTCGGTGGGGGAGGTGACCCTGATCAGCTGACCCTTCTCCCCGCCGCACACCTAACTCTCCTACACCCAGCCCCCCTACTTCCGCAGAAGCTGCCTCACAGCCATTGCCGCAGGGGGACCTCGCCTGGGCCAACCCCTGCCCGAGGCCCTCCCATGCCCTCGGGCCTGACCTCTGCACCCCCTCTGCCCTCCCCAGGCCTCTCCTTTAGAGCCGCCACACCAGCACACCGTGGGGCCCTTGGCCTGGCCGCTTTTGTCCCCCTCCTGCTCCCACCTCATGGAGGCCCCATCGTGGATGCCCCCCATGGCACCTCCCGTGCCTTTCCTGGGTGCTGCCCGCTAGCAGGGCCAGGACCACCCACAGGCCAGGCACCCAGCAGGGCTGCGTGCGGGTCGTTGAGGGGGTGCATGACTCCACATGGAGGCTGCTGGCTTGGGCTTGGAGTGGACGGTCTCCTCCTGCCTCCCAAGACTCCGGCCCCTGAACAGCTGCCCTCACCCCTGCCCTCATGCCTGGCTGTGGGGAAGCTTGGGCTTGGGGCAGGGCCGCCCTCCTAGATCTCAGGAGAAGGGTCTCTTTCTCAACCGTCTTCCTTCCCTAGCAACTTCCTGCCCCGCAACGAACATGGCCACCACCCACCACAGCACTTCATCCTCCAGTCATGGTCACAGTTAAAACGGGAAGACTGCTGTCAGGGAGCCCCTGCCCCAGGTGGCAGACCTTCCGAGGCCAGGCCCCCAGGCCCCCAGATAGGGTCGGGGCCTTGGAGACGGGCTCCATTCCTCACTCCATTGTGCTCCGCTGGTGCTGCCCCAGGTGGGCCAGAACCCGGGATGTGCTCCCAGCCTGGGCCTCTCCCTGTATCCCACCACCAGACCAGAGACAGGCCCCTGACCTAAGGGCCAGGCATCGCCCTCTGCCGGCAGCTGCAGCCCACGGTGCAGGACCAAACCGGGCTGGGAGGAGAGTTGTTCCGGGGTCTCCTGCCCCCACGCCCCCCTCCCAAGTAGCTCGCTGTGGCAAGGAGCCAGCGCTGGGGTCTGGGGGTCCCAGCCCTACCACACACCAGGCAGCAGTGTCGGGGTAAGGTCCCCAGAGGAGCCAGACTGGAGAGACGGGAGGACCACGTGAAGGAAGGGTGACCGGTGGGGGCACAATACAGGCAAGATCCTGACGTAGGGTAGGGTGCGGGGAGGCAGATGCTGGAGCCTGAGCGCCACCACCAAGCACCATCAGCTCTGATGTGGGCGGGGTGGTCGGCCGGGGGCCTTGGTGGCCTGACGCCAACTGCAGGGGCTCTGAGGCCCTCTGCTGTGTCCAGCTCACAGCCGGTCACCACTGTGCCCCCACTTAGCGCCAGGAACACCACCCTGCATTCCTAGAGGTCTGAGGCCTGGCAGGCTGCCTCCCATCCTGCGCTGCGGGGTAGGAGACACAACCACTCCACCCTCTGCCCACCCAGCTGACCCTGACCTGCCTGTCAGGGCCAGGCCCCTAGCGCTGTGTCTGCCCTGCCATCAGGGGACCCAGGGAGCCAGCATAAACAGCTTGGCCCTTTCTGGCCCCAAATAAGAGGAAAGGAAGCAGCTGGATCAGGGAGGGATGATCTTCAGGAGACAAGGCAGGCGCTGAGTGTCCCGCTGCGCCTCCCTCCAGCTCTGACACAAGTCCTCACACCTGTCCAGCTGTGGTCCTCACACCTGTCCAGTGGGGCTTCTGGGTCCTTCCGCACCACTCTCCTGATGGCTGCACAGCCAACTCCGTCTCGGGGACTGGCTCCCTGGGACTCAAAGACCGGGTTCTCACAGTGGCCTGCGGTTCAGGGGAGCTCAGGCTGGCCCCAACCCTGGCCTCAACACAGGTCTCCAGAAAGGAACAGCCACAGAGAAAGGAAAGGCTTCCATCTGCGGGGGGAGGGCACAGGATACCCCACCTCAGTCTCCCCATCTGAACCCTGCTGGGGCCACTGAGAGCATCTGGCACCCACAGCTGGGGCAGGGTGGCCCATTGGGCGGGGGTGCGGGGGACGAGGACAGAAACCTTTGAGCAAGGCCACAGCACAACAACCCGTGATTATCTGATTGGTGACTCCACAACCCGGGCAGCGGAGGCTTCCCGGATGACGGTATGCATACCGCTCAGACGCTGAGCGGACAGTTAAGTGTAGGCAGGTAGCAACAAGCCAACTTCAAAGAGGGCCCGGCCCTGCCCTGCCCCCGCCCTGGTGCCACCAGCCCAGTGGCACTCGAGGCCTTTGGGAGTTTCTGGGATGTTCCATGGTGGAACCTCCCCGTGGGGGGGGGTCTACATGTACCTCACCCCTCCTCTGGGCCAGGCCTATGTGGGCACCCTGTCCGTTACGAGTTCCCAGTAAACACGGTGACCAGGCAATGGACTAGGAGGCCCAGAGGAGGTACCCGGTTATGGGCCAGAAAGGGTCCCCTAAGCACCAAGCAGGACAGACACTTACGTCTTTCATTAAACTGCTTCTGAGGGACAGAGTGGCAGGGCTGGCGCAGGTTTTGCCCTCCACCTGTGGGCCTGTCTACTCCCGGCGCCCATGCGGACCAGGCCGTGGTACACAGGGCACCCAGCATATGCAGAGGGGCAGAGGGCTGGGGGCGGCACTCTCTCAAGGGGTCCACCTCTGCTCCAGAGGCAAGGGCTGGAGCCGGGAGGCAAGGGCCCAGGCCCCCAGCCAGAGCCCCAGGTGGACTGGGGACCAAGCCAAGGCCCCACCTTGGCATTCCAGGCCCCAAGGTCTAGCGCTGACCTTCCCCCACCTTGCTGGGGGCAGCCAGCCGTGAGGGCTAGGGGCTTGACTGGCTCCTAGTGTAGCTCAGCATGGGTGGGGCCTCAAGGGCAGCCAGGGTATGGGGACACGTGGCCCTCCAACCACAGAACAGGGCTGCTGGATTACATCACCTCGGGCAAGGCTGAAGGAAACCCTCAAAATTGAGCTGCCCAGTCTGTACAGGGTCATGGGCAGGAATGCCCTGGCCTGGGGTCTGGGGGCGTGGCCTTGATGGGGCCCCTCACGGGCTTGAGATGCCCACTGTGAGGGCTCCTAGGCAGCATCGCATTTACTTTTCCCAAGGACACCAGGAATTCGAACTGGTTTTACCCTATTTCACATGGAGAGGACCCAAGTCCTGGGAGTCACTGAGACCTGAAGCAGACGCAGGCTGCCCCTATGCTGGGAAGGAGACTCCCCTCTGCTCCCCCCTACCCCCCACAGCTCTGAGGAGCCCCCCACCCCGCCCCCACCAGCTCTGAGTAGCCCCCTCACCCCCCCACCCAACCACCCCACCCCCGGAAGCCTGCCCGGGTGGCTCAGTCCCCACCCTCGGGGGAGCACACACCATCACCACCACCTCAGACTCGGGGCGGGGACCTCGTCCCTCTGCAGGCTCCAGCAGGCAGGCACCCACACCCCACCCAGTGGTCTGGAACAGCCATGTTTGGCAGCAGGCCATCCCCACCCTGGGCTCAGTGCAACAAACATCTGATTCACAAGGAAACAGGGCACTTCTCGGAATCAGAACGCGGCTGCAAGGACCAGAGGTGTGGATACCACACGGGTGCCCTGCTCCCCAGGCCCCGCTGACCTCCCCAGGACACTGCCTTCGGCAACCAAGCACACCCACCCCATCCCGGGAGACTAGCTGGCAAGGGCTGCTAGAACCCGGTGTGGTCAGCCCACATGGGCAAGGGGTGAAGGAAACAGCAGGCCTGCCAGCAGGTTCCAGCGAGGTCTACAATCTGGGGCAGGCTGGGCAGGGGCTGACTGTTCAGGTGGCCTCAGAGCTGGAAGTCACCTCAAGCACAGTGAGGCCCCACCCCAACGAGAGCCCAGCTTGGGCTGGCATTTATTTCACATGCATCGCTCCTGGCGATCAGGTGCCACTCGGGAGCCTGGCCCCCAAGGCCAGATCCCTCCATGTGGCCCAGAGCGGGGGGCTTCTGTCACCTGAGGGCCCGGACGTATCATAGTGTCACTCAGGAGGCTCAGGTGTCACTCAGGAGGCTCAGGTCCCCGGCCTGCGGCTGAGAGATACTTCCACCCCTCTGGCCCCATCCTGTCCACCCTGCCCCGCACAGGCCCGCAGAGGCGGTGAGGAAGGTGGTCCTGCCTGCCCGCCTGCCTGCCTGAGGCTACAAAGAGCCCATAACGTTCTCCCCCAACACCTCTGGGACTTCCGTGGTCCACAAGTGGGGCCAGCCCCAGCCTGAGAATGGCCGGTCAGGGCCACAGGAGAGATCCAGAGGCCTTCTGGAGAGAGGCCACCTAACCTGGGGGGCATTCTGAGAGTCCCTCTCCCCGCCCCCCCCCAGGCTCCTCTGCCCTTTCACCTGTTTCCCCATCCATGCCCTCACCATACGTGGCACACACCAGGCCACTCTGGTCAAACTGGTCTGCCTCCCCACTGCCAGCCTACGACTCAGTCTGTCCCTGCCTCCATGGCCGTCCACCATGGCTTACAGAGCAGCCGCCCTCTCTTTTGACTGCAAACCCTGCCTGCACAGGCCACCTCCCCCAGCCAGGTTGCCCAGGCTGGCCGCACTGCCTGGTATTTAAGGACCACATGTGCATGTGCCTGGGACTTACTGAGGCCACCGACTAGCTTGCCAGTCACTGACCCTGGGCATCTCACCACAGAGCTTTAAGGACAGAAGCCAGGGGGACCCGCGTGACTCCCCAACCCTGGCCACTCCTCACAGATTCGGAGACCCAAGAGGAGCCTCTCCATGCCCAGCCCCACCCTTGTTCCCAAGCAGAAGTGGCCCAGCTGTGCCTGCTGTCCAGTCTGGAGGGCCAGTAAAAGCACCCCTGGTGGCTTGCAGTCACTCAACACCAGTCATGTGCCACCGCCAGCCCCTCGGACACACAGAGCCACCCATTAGATGCAGAGGTCCACTGCCGCAGTTTATAGATGAGAAAACCGAGACTCAGCAATGTAAAACCTCCCGGACAAGATCATACAGCTGATAAATCGAGATGGCCGCATTCAAACCCAGGACCCAGCCCCTTGTGACCAAGCTGGGCCACCTTGTCTGTCTGGGCTCCCTCAGGCTTCCCATCTGCAGGGCTGCCTGCGTGCGAGCATCCATGTGGGGCGGGGGGTGGCAGGGGCTAACTCAGCACCTCACTTCCCTCTGTCCGTGTGAGCACAAAGGGACAAAACAGATTTGCATCCCACCCACCCGCCTTCTCTCTCTCCTAGGCCAGCCTCCTTGGGGGGCTCTTTCCTGACTCTGCAGGGCCAGGGCCCTGTCAGCACCCTCTTCCCAGACAGCCGACAGGGACTGGTCGGGACCATCTGCCTGCCCTTCTGCCCGCTCCCTCTGCCTGGATGTGCTCCAGTACGGGTGGGGGGCTGGGAAGGGGAGGTTGACGGTCCTTACGGGTCAGAGCCACCACCCTGGCCCCCTGTTCCACGGGGTGTGGAGCCCTGGCTCCCAGGGTCCCCGTGGGGGCGTCCTGGCCAAAAGACACAGTTGTTGGAGATTCTAGCAGGCGATGGGCGCAGCCCCCTCCTCTGCTTTTGCAGAGCGTGGCACGGACAGGACAAGGGGCTGACTCCCCGGGGGCACACTGAGTCAGTGCCGAGCTGGACCCGAACCCGGGATCCAGCTCCCACCCCAGGATCCACCACGTCCCCTTAGCCCCCCAACTACTTAGAAGAAAGTCTGCACGTCACCATCACCATCATAGTTGTCACTGCAAGTAACATTTTCGGCACCCCTTTATGCTGGGGACTGGCTGCCGCCTCATTAGCAGGATCACACGTCTGTCACGCGCACGGGCACCCCAGCAGTCCCACACAGAGCCCTCGTCCCAGGCCAAAGCCACCTCTGAGGGTCGGCTTTCTGAGGCACCACCAGCCCACTGGCACAGACGAACAAATGAAGGCACAGAAGGGGGACGTGAGGCGCTCGAGGTCACCAAGGGTGGCAGAGAGCATGGGCCCCAGGCTGACACAGGGCGGCAGGGCTCAGTCCCTGTCAACACTCAGAGGAAGCCATGGTCTGCAGCACCTCATCAGGGAAGCCAGAGGCCAGGAGCAGCAGGAAAATGCTGCGCTGGCATGCGTGAAACTGTCCCCGACCCCGAACTCTCCCATCCACTCTGCCATCCTCTCTGATGCTCACTGTTTCCCCAAATAAGATTCCCAGACTCCCCAGGGCCACGGATCTATCAGTCACTCACACTTCAGTGTGAATCAGCTCCAATAGGCAGCTTTCCTCCCACCTTTTGAATTACCGGGAGGAGGTGGGAGCAAATTCCCGCTCTGAGCCTTCGGAGGCTCGGTCCGGCGGGTCGCCGGGAGGGGAGGGACGCTGTGGGGCCCGCGAGCCCCAAGGTCCTAGGAAAGCAGGGGGTGGGGGGGGGAGCCAGAACGAAGAGAGGTACGCGGGCCAGACGCGACGCAACCGCCCTCCACCCCTAGGCCTCCGGGGTACACCGTGCGCGCCCCCGAACCCGCGCGCCAGGACCCTGGCCCCGGGAGCCCCGGCCGGTCCGGGGGACTCGATCGCGCCCCGCTTGTGCCTTACCCGTGAGGCTCTGCTCCCGGCCCGCGGGCCCTGCGTCCCGGGGGCGCCTCCCGGCTCCGCCGCCAGGCGCTCCCGCCCGCGGGACCCGCCGCCGCCGGGCACTCGGGCCAGCCCGGGGCCGCCCCGCCCCGTGAGCCTGGCCCCGCCTTCCCAGGCTCTGGGCCCCGCCCCCATCTGCCGCGCGGCGGCCGGGGGCAGGGCGGGGCGGGGCTGCAGACTGCGCCACCCCCGCCCCCCGTGAGGAGAAGACCGGCGTCCGCTGCGGGCGTGGACACACCGTCCGTGCACAGCACACAGTCGGTGATCAGTAAATGCAAGTGAGTGAACGAATGAGCAGCGTTTCGGTTCCTTCTTCAAGACCGCCCCTGACACTAAGTGGCCCCCCTGGAGGTGGCGCTGCCGCCCCCCGCCCACCCCGCACCCCCCACCCCCTGCAATCCTGATCCGGCTGGAGGAGGTGGTGTCTGTCCCCGACCCGACCCCAGACTCATGGATCTGACTCCCATTAGGAGGTATGGGGCGGAGTTACAGAATGAATCCCTCCAGGCTGAGGAGGGCTTGCTGGGAACTGCGCCTCTGGAACCTTGCCCTTGTCGGGAAAGAGCCCCAGGGCACGTTCAGCTGCTTCCAAACCAAGACACAGCTGTTGGACCAGGTCTGGACTCCCAAGGCGCAGGGGTCTGGCTCCAACACTGTAAGGCCCAGAAAACAGGGTACTTTTCATTTTGCCTCCTGGGAAGCTCCCAGCCAACAAGGCCACTCCCAATAGCTGAGGAAGACAGGGGGATTACAGTCCAGGTTTAGACCCAAATAACCCCGTTTAAGAGGCAGGGGCTTAGTGGAGGAAGGGGACTTGGCAGGTCTCATAGGGGAAAGGTCTTTCTGGGAGGAATAGCTTCCCTGGTTGGGGGGGTGGGGGCAGGGAACCCTAAGGGCCAGGTAGGCAATGTGAGCAGCGCAGATAGAGTGAAGGTGCTCTGGGAGGAAGGAACAAAGCCTGCAAGCTTGTAAGTGAGCGAAGCCTTCTGGGGAAGGGGTTCACGGCTCAGGGCATGAGGAGGAGGTGAGGCTCATCTCCATGAGGAGTGGAGGCTGGACCCTGATCCCAGAGCCTAGGAAGCTGTGAGCAAAGGAAGAACAGGATGTGGCTGGGAGCCTAAAGAGGTTGGTGGGGGGCGCCTGGGGGGCTCAGTTGGTTAAGCGTCCGACTTCAGCTCACATCATGATCTCACAGTTCGTGAGTTCGAGCTCCACGTTGGGCTCTGTGCTGACAGCTCAGAGCCTGGAGCCTGCTTTGGATTCTGTGTCTCCCTCTCTCTCTGCTCCTCCCCCATTCATGCTCTGTCTCTCTCTGTCTCTCAAAAATAAATAAAAGTTAAAAAAAAAAAAAAGAGGTTGGTGGGGAGAGCAGGCCAGCCCAGCAGAGGCTGGGCCTTGCTCAAGTGGGAGGCCAAGGTCTGCCTCTCTGTGTTGCATTGGGTTCGAAGGGCCAGAGTCCAGCAGGGGGAAATGGCTGGACTGGCTGCTCTGAACGACGCAAGCATGGGGGTCATCCAGGGGCCAGGTTTAGGTCATGCCCATGCTGAGGTCTCTGAGGGCCTTAAGGAGATGTCGCCAGGCAAGGGGGGTGTCCAGGTGCAGCTGGACAGAGCTTAGACGCATCACTGTCCACCGGTCCCCGAGCTGCCTGCAACGGGTCCCGGGCTCCAGAGAGGGGAGACCTGGCTGCTACAGTTCGTGTGCTCTCTGGTGAGACACACTTGGGGTCAGAGAAGTTACCCGGAAGTGGGACAGGCCGGAAAACCACATGGCCAGGCCCGTGCCCACCAGGAAGAGACCACAGTGAAGGCAGGACCACTTGAGAGAAAGGTGCAAAGCTAAGGAAGGGGTGGTTGAAGGCATGTAAGGCTAAGGGAAAGCCTTCAGCCAGCAGGGACTCAGTTTCTCTATCTGTGACATGGTAGGGGGGGGGCATCTGGTAGATGGGGGAAGAATAGGAGCCAGCAAAGGGCCTGGCACCCCAGCCCTAAAGCCCCAGGGTTGCTAGATACTCTCCCTGCTTGGCCCAGCTCCGCCCCTCACCCTGGCCCCAGTCTGTGACTCCACCCACCCACAGCTGACTCTGGCTGTCAGGGCTGAACTTAGACCCCAGAGACTCTGAAATTCTACCCCTCCAGGCCCACAGAAGCTTGTGGGAGCGACTGGGCTCCGGCACCATTAGCATCCCACGTGGTCACGTCACTCTTGGAACAGGGCTCCACGTGGAGGAGGCTCAGTGCCGGCTCGGCTGGGCTGGAGCTCCTGGCAGAGTGCTCATTACCTTGTGGCTGGACGTACCTGTTTTCTGACGTTCAGCAGGCCAAGTGCCGGCCCTCTGCTGGGCCCTGGGACCCCAAGGTGATGCAGGGAAATCCTTGCTCTTGCTTCTCTCTCGTGGGAAGCAGAGATAGACACATGAGTAGACATCATTATGTCATCCGTGAGTGACCTCTTCCTGGAGTGGGTGGCTGGGGACAGGGGTAGACTCGGAACAGAGTCGAAAAAAAACCAGACACTCATGCCCCTGGCCCCTGCATGACAGCAGGACAGGATAGGGGCTGACTTCAGATGCCACACTCCAAGGTGAGTGACGGCGGAGAGGCTCATGGCAGACGGTTCGGACAGACCAGTGGCCCAGAGAAATGTCTCCCAGGAATGCGAACTGCCCGTGTGTGCAGGGCATCTCGGCCGAACGGGGAAGCGTGCGCAGCCCCCGCCCTGGAGAGAGTCAAGCGCTCACATTGCTTCTGTCCTTTCTTGCCAGTCTAACTCTTCCGTGGGGCGGAAGGGAATCCTGGCTGGGACCTCAGCACAGCTCAAAGCGGCCTGTCGAGCCAGGGAATACAGGAGGCAGAGGGCGGAGGAGCCAGGTGCCCAGGGGACCCCAGGGAGCTTGCAGGCCCGGCGCTGGTGAGGAGGAGGCTCTGGCTTGCTGGGAGGGTGTGCAGGCAGGCCCGGCCCTGCAGGTGAGCAGAGGTGACCAGGGAGCTCTGGCCGGCCAGAGGAGAAGAGTGGGGCAGGCCTCCCTAGAGCAGGACCACGTTAGAGGCACACGAGTGACACCCGAGGCACGCTCATGGGATGATGGCCATAGAGCAGGGTTAGTCGCTCTGCCACACCATCACCAGGGTAGTCACGGCTGCTCACTTGGTGGGCTGTGCCAGAGCCCAGAACATCTAGAGGCAGCTGCGGTCTGGGGGTGGTTCAGATTAAAATGAGCTGAGGGGCAAGATCTGCTGCTGGCCCAGAGGTCGTCCCCTCCCCAAAAGCCTTGGCGCTCTAAGGGGCTCAGTCCCCGTCAACATCTGCATGAGCCCTGGCCATGCCCAAAGTCACATCGCCAGCCTCTGTGCCGAGCACCAGGCTCCACACAGACTCCTGATCCGCGGCCCACGCGCCATCTCTTCCTGGGTATCTCCAAACATCTCAGGTTTGACACATCAGAAAGAGGCACCCCTTTTCCCCTGCCCTCCTTCTTCCCACCTCTCCTCCTCTTACTCCATGCTCACCCTCTCTGTCTAGAATCCTGAGCCCTCTCAGACCCTCACCATACCGTCCTCTCTCATCTGCTCTCCTGCTCCTGTCCTTGCTTTACGGCATCCAATGTCACACCAGAGGGATTCAGTCACAATGCCAGTTAAATCCTGTTACCTGTCCACCGTGGAATCTCCCAGAGCAAATGCCTGGGTTCTCACTGAAGGCACATGTCTGCACAATGCCTCTGTTCCCTCTCTGAGTGCCTCTCTCCCTACTCCCCACCCCCAGCGGCCCCACTGACCTTCTTGCTGCTGGGGAGGGAGCTCTGTAGGACGGTCGGGCCTCCGACACACCAGGCACATTCCTACCCCAGGGTCTTTGCACTTGCTGTTCCCTCCTACTTCACGCTTTCCCCAGATTTCTGTGTGGCTCACCTCTCCACTTCCCTCAGGCTCTGTTCCAGTCCCACTCTCTGAGACAGTTCTCTCCTCACTTCTCTTTTTAAAGCCCCCCTCCGTTCTCATGCTTCCCCTCCCCCATCCTCCTCTGAACCCTTATGTGTGTGTGTATGTGTGTGTATATATACCCCTTCCCCTAAATCTCTATATATTTTTATTGGTTACAGTTGGACCCCTCTGGAATGTCACCTTACAAGGTCGGGACCATGTTCACCTGAGTCACTGCTGCCTCCCTAGGGTCTCAGTGCCTTCCTGGCACAGAATAGATGCTCAAAAAATGGTTGTAGGGTGAATAGACAAAGGCCTCAAGGGGCAGCCGCAAGGGAAGGGCGGGTTTCGGCAGAACTGCCCTACTGGGTCCCTGTGTCCAGAGGACCTTGGAAACGTCAACCTTCTCAGCCATCCCAGCCCCAGGAGTGGCGCTTAGTCATACTGAGCACTGCCTCACCAGGCTGGCTACGGGGAGAAAGGAAAGGGGCTCCAACACCTTGCTGGGCTTGCCAAGGCCACGGGCTGTACCTCTGTACCCTCTGGCAGTCTTCCTGCCTGTTGGAACAGCGGGGATCAGGTGTCCACCCCACTGCCCCAGCCCCCTGCAGGGGGAGGCCATTTGGAACCACAGGAGCAGGGCCTCTGGCCACAGGGCCCAGCAGGTGAGGGAGAGGGAGTGAGGCTGTGAGGCAGGAAGGGGTGCTGGCTGCTGGGCTCCGAGGTGCCTCTTCCGGGGGACTCACTAGCGGTATGTGCTCTGGCAAGGAGAAGGGGCTGCGGGGGAGCCGTCGGCCTCAGCTCCAGGCCGTTTCTGAACCTCAGGCCCGGCCTCCAGCATTCCCTCATTCCACCTGACCCTCCTTTGCGGGGGACCAGTAGTGTGGGAGCGGGTGCCGGGCGCGGGCAGTGGAGGAGGTGGCTTAAGGGATGCCTGCGGCCCGGAGGAGATAGGGAGATTCATCCAGACTCCCAGCCAGAGCTCCTACGGCTGGTCTCCCCCGTGCCCCCTAACCCTCTTGCATCCTTCCTGGGAGAAGCAGCTCAGTATCACGGCCCCGGAGGCCCCCGCATTCCTGCGCATGCCCCCATACAGCCCAGCCCCACCCACCAACCTGCGTGGCCCTCGCTGGAACTAGCAGCTTGCACCGCGCACCAGGCAGGGGACCGGGGGGCAGGGCCCTGTACCCGTCCTGCACAGGGCCCTGACCGGAGGCTGCCGTCGGGGCCGGCCCTGTCTGCCGGCTTCTGGGTGGGCGGCCCACTGTGATCACCCGGAGGGCAGCTCCTGGATCGGCTTTGCCGGCTGCCCCTCACGACTGGTACGGGCCTGGCTTGAGTGCGTGGCTCACATGTGCTCCCCGCTCGGCCAGCCTGAGAGGCGTGTAGGGTGATGCAGTCAGAGGAGACGTTCGGGGGACCTGCTGGCCTGGGGGCCCGGGGGAGCCTGTGTGGAGAGGACAATGGGGCCCAGGGCTCCCTGCCCACCCACCTGCCCTCCCCCGATGGGCTGCCCCTGCCAGGGAGCCCAGGCCACCGCTGCGTCTGCCCTCCCAGGGGTTTGTTTGGGTGAATTTTCCACAGAGAACTGTGCGTCAGGCTGGCCCCACTAGGAAGTTCTATTTTTAGACACCAACCGCGTGGGTAGAGGTCGTGCGGCCCACGCACACACTACTGTTTCTATTTTTACATCCAACCACGCCTGCCCTCAGCCCCCTGAGCCCAATTTGGAACTTGAAAGTGGCCCATTCTATTCTGGGTCCCACTTCCGGGGTTGGTGGCGTGGAGGAGGTGGGTGTTTGTACACACGGAGCCTTCTCTACCCTCCTCTGCAAACCTCCGCTCCCAAGCTCCTGTAGCCTGCTGTCCACATGACCTCCAGAAGGCTGCAGTGTCGGGAAGGGGAAGCCCATGGGGCTTGGGAAGGGGAAGCTGTGGCCCTCAGGACAGGAGGCCTCATGGCACCCCTGGGGGGCCCCACCTAGCACCCTGCCCAGGGTCAGGGGATAGCTGGCCTCTCCAACAGCAGTGGACACTGGGATGAGGTGGGACTGTGAAGCTTTCTTTCAGCAGAGATGAGAGGAACAAGGGGGAGCCTGGGAGGGTCCCCAGGACGGGAGACGTGGCTGTCCTCCAGGCCCCGGCCTCAGTGGGAGGGAGAGAGGGAGTTGTCCCACCAGGCTCCCAGAACTTCCTGCCCAGCTGGGCCCCTCTGGGGCTCCCGGAGAGTCTCACCAGGCCTGGGGGCACCTGCCAGAGGGCCCCACTCCTTTCCCCCTTCCGAGTGGACTTGGCCCTCAATCCTGCTCTCATGGGCCTCCAACCACGCTGGGCAGCTCCGAGGCCCCCAGCTGCCAGCCTGGGCATACCACCCCTCCAGATGTGCCACCTCGGGCCAATCAGTGGGACTTATGAATTGCACCTGACATCGTGATGCCCTCCTGTGCTCCCATCCCCGCCGGGGCTGAGGGGAAGCCTCCTGGGCCCCAGGCTCCGTGCCCAGCCTGTGCCCACCACAGCAGCTTAGAATGGCTCAGGTCCAGGGTGCCCTGCTTCTGAGCCCCCTGCCTTTCTTCCCAGCCTTGGACAGTGGTGGAACTGGGGAAAGGTGAACATGGCCAACTGACAGTGAACTTCTGAGCAATGCCCAGAGCTGGCTGTGAGGGGGGGGGGGGGTGGGGCGGGAGGGGGGAAGGGCATAGTCTGCCTGACAAGGACTCCAAGAGCAGAGATGCTTTTAACTCACAGGGAAACTGGGGTTAATTAGCATGTGAGGAAGGCCAGGAGGGGAGTGAGGAAGGCGGTCAGGGGGGTACGCACTGCCTTCCCTGAGCATGCCCTCTCCCTTCTCCCCGTTCTTCCTGTAGCCACCATGGGATGGCCGTGAGCCCCATTTTCAGATGAGAAAACCAGGGCTCTTAGAAGTGGAGCTCAGCAAGTCAGGCTGCAGAGAGTGTGCTTGCAGCTCCCACAGAAACACACAGAAAGACAAGGTTGCTTCCCCTCCCCCCCTTGTTTCATACTGCAAAAAATCAAGGGCAAAGTCATGTCTGTTTATCGCGAGGCATTCACAGATAGTGTTGGAATGCCTGGCTGACCGTCAGAGAGAGAAAGAGATCCTACCTCCCATCTTATGCCAAAATAAGTTTCACCCAGATCAAAGACCTAAAATGTTAAAAAAAAAAAAAAAAAAAGAAAGAAAAACAGGGGCACCTGGGTGGCTCAGTCGCTTAGGCCTCCGACTTCGGCTCAAGTCATGATCTCAGGTTCGTGGGTTCGAGCCCCGCATCATGTTCTGTGCTGACAGCTCAGAGCCTGGAGCCTGCTCCCGATTTTGTGTGTCTCTCTCTGCCCCTACTCCTCCTCTCATGCTCTGTCTCTCTCTGTATCAAAAATAAATAAAAACATTAAAAAAATTTTTTAAAGAAAAACATATTAAAAGGGAATGAATAGGTGATTATACAGTATGGAGATGAGGCGGGCTCTCCAGGTGAAAACGACTGGTGTTTTTTAGTATAAAGGAAAGAACCAGCAGATGGGGCCACATAAAAGTGCCTCCCTACAGGTGAATGTTAAAAACACAAACAAAATTGAAAGGAAAACCACAAGTTGGGAAGGAATATGTGCAAAATGCATGCATTAACAAAGGGTAAAAAGCATTTTGGGGGTCCCTGGGTGACTCAGTCAGTTGGGTGTCCGACTTCAGCTCAGGTCCTGATCTCATGGTTTGTGGGTTTGAGCTCCACGTCGGGCTCTGTGCTGACAGCTCAGAGCCTGGAGCCTGCTCTGGATTCTGTGTCTGCCTTTCTCTTTGCCCCTTCCCCTCCTCAAAAATAAATAAATTAAAAAAAAATTTTAAGCATTTTTATGAGTTATTTACAAGTTTCTACCTTTAGTTGAAAATGGGAACTATATGTTACCACTAAGACAACTTTAAACACGTTCTACCTCGCTAACAATGAAATAAATACAGAGGAGAACAATGAGATGGCTTTTTTTTTTTAACTTCCTGAAGATAAAACTCTTTCTTGGCACCGAAATATCTAAGGGAAGGTAAAAGCAGTATTTTGTTACTACGCATCGTGTATTTACTTATTTCAAGGAGAATCTTCATTCACTCTTTCTAGGGCTGCACAAAAATGAGTTGGTTTTGAGGCACACGTTCGCATCCTGCCAGTTCACCCACGACACAAATTTGGGCACGCAACTCATTTGAGCGTGTGTTTTAAATTTAGTGTTGACTCATTACCAGAGTTATAGGTGCGTGTAATGTGGAGAGTGACGTAGTTTTACAAGCCTTCTTACAAAACACAGCCGCCCCCCACCCCTCATTTTCCATGGCAAGTTTGAGCTCACTCTTTTGGTTTCACTTCCATATTCCCAAGTAACACACTTACATCGCCACTTCCTGACCTCCGATATCACTATATCATTTTGTTCAGACCAATGGTCATGGTTGGCAGCATGATGCTAGTATATAAACACTACTTATGTCTGAGCCACATAATATGTGCCCATAACTTTTCCTTTCTTGACCCACTTCTTGTTTGCCCTGAACTTAATGTCATCATTTTTATGTTGCTTAATTTCTCACAACTAATTCAACTCTAAATTCTGTCAAATGTCAAGCTCTCCCCCAAGATCTCCTGGTGTGTGAGGTATTCTATCAACTCCTCCCTCTGTTTGGTGAAGCACGCCCTCAAGTACCTTCCTGAGAAGAGGTTCTGGGACCTACAGTTTTTGAGGTCTTATCTTTCTGAAATGTGAAAACTAATGTAAGGAACCCTCATTACAGTGGCCTGTGGATGCTAGAAGGGAAGGCTGGCAGGGGGAGCTGGGACACTCGATGTCAATTATAGGAAGAATTGTCGACTACAGCTCTCTAACTGAAGCATCCTCAACAGTCCCGAATCATCAACTACAGGTTCCAACAGGGAAAGAAAGACACCGCTCCTCCTACAAATCAACTATATTGGAACTCAGCCCATGGGAAGCCCTTATCGCCCTAAACTCTTGCTTTTCTCTAACAGATTTTTGTTGGAAACAGTCCCTCCCAACTTCCTCCTCCTTCTCCATAAAGTAATGTCCCCTCCTTTGTCTGTTGGACTTACCTATGATTTTGCCATAGCTTGCTTGTCCTGAATAAACCCATTTTTGCTGGTGAAAAGAGCTTTCATTCTTAAGGTTAACAGGAAATATCTTTCTTCTACCCTCTCTCTTGCTTGATAGTTTGGTTGAGTGTAAAATTCCAGCTTAGAAAGCATTTAACTTGAGCGTTTTGAGAACTTTTATCCATCATCTTCCACCTGCAAGTTTTGCTTTTGTGAAGTCTGAAGTCATTCTGAGCCCTGTCGTTTGTACAGTATCTATCATTTCTCTCTGGATGCTTGAAAGATCTTCTCTTTGTCTCCAGTGTAAATTCCCCTTTACTGTGTCTTTACTGTGCGTCTATTCTCACGCTTGGATTTGAGCATTCAGCAGATCTTTCAGTCTGGAAATTCAGATTTAATTTCTGTGAAGGTTGTTCAATTATTTCTTCAGTGATTTTCCTTCCCCCTGTTCTCTCTTTTGAGAACTCCCATCATGTGGATGTCAGACCTCCAAGAAGTTCTCTAACACTTTCCTCTTATTTTCAACTGTTTGGTCTACTACTTTCGGCAAGACTTCCTCCATCTTAGTTCTCAGCTCTTCCAATGAGTCTTCAATTTCCATGATCATATTCTTAATTTCCAACAGCCCTTTATAGCCTGTGAATATTCCTTCTTTATAGCACCCCGTTCTTGTTTCGTGACTATAATTTTTTCTTCCCAAGGACATTAGTGATGGATTTTCTAAGTCGTTTTCCAGCATAGTCCCTGTCTCCTCCCAGGTGCCCTTTTCTGTTTGTTTCTTCTTCATCTGCCACATCACAGGTGTCCCTCAGATGTCTGGTCATCCTGGCTGGCTATTCAGGCTGCAGAGTGGGACTCACGCGTGGGGCTTGCTGACTGTCAGTTTTGCCATGCAGTCACCTGTTAGGACGTGGTGCCCTAGTATCTCCTGGCTAATCCGATGCCCTGGAGAAAGTCTCTCTGCCGCCCTGCCTGGAAGGGAAAGGCCCAGATCCCAGTGTTCTGGGCACTGAGATGGGGCAGGCCTGGGGGTTCAGCATTGTGCAAATGTGTGCTGCACCCTCTGCCCCTCCTGCCCAATGGCCCCCAGTCCAGGGCCCCTCTGTCCAGCCCAGTCCAGCAAAGAAGCCTGCAGTGTGTGGCCTGGTAGGGACTGTGGACGGATCTGGGTCTCTGCCACTTCTCCAGCCAGCCTTTATTCTAGCTCCACTGTACCCACACTCCTAGAAGTCCCTGGGGCCATGAATTTCTGAGCCTTTTAGAAGGAAGTGTGAGGCGCTGGGGTCAGGAGGACATGGGAGGCGCCGCCTCAGTTCTAGGGCTACCAAGGCTGGAGGTAGTCCTTCCCTCTGAAACCAACTTCCCCATGCACTGGGGAAGGACTGCATTTTCCCTGGGCTCTTCCCGCCTGAAGGGACTTTACACCAAAGAAGAAGCTTTTGCAGAGCTTCAGCAGACACCTGAGGAGCCCTGCTGACTGCTGGGGACCTGACTTACCACCCCAAGGTCTTCACTCTGGGTTTGTCTGTCCCGGCAGTCTGTTTTCAAAAATCTTTGTTAAAAATAACCCTAATCAATGGAAACCAACCTGACAATAAACTATAAAGTTTAATAAAATAAATAAATAAATAAAATAACCCTAATCAGCGTTAAGCTTTCACGCTGAACATCTTAACTCACAGATAACACTTCAGCTGTCACCCAACGCCTGTATTGACAGGTAGCGGCTTGGGTACTGACAGGTAGCCGACACCTCAGATATCAGCCAATACCCCTACTGATTGCAAGAAGAAGGCTCTGTCTAGGACTGAAACACAGACATTCCCCTGTTGGGGGCAGGGGTGGAGTAGGGGGTGGAGGGCGGTTCTTGGGAGGAGGAAAACACTCCCACAAGGAATGGAGGAGCCAAGACCCATAGCCTAAGGGACCAGCTAGGGCTCCAGTGGGCGTCACCTTCACAGGTGAGGTCACCTCCACTTCACTCGTATCCACACAGGTTGGCTTCCCCAGGGGCAGGCCCACGGCACATGCTAGCCACATGGTGGGCACGCAATACAAATGTGTTTAAAATTTTTTTAATGTTTATTTTTGAGAGACAGAGAGACAGAGCGTGAGCAGGGGAGGGGCAGAGAGAGGAAGGAGACACAGAATACAGAGGAGCCTCCAGACTCTGAGCTGTCAGCACAGAGCCTGATATGGGGCTTGAACTCCCAAACCGCGAGATCACGACCTGAGCCGCAGTCGGCAGCTTACCCGACTGAGCCCCCCAGGCGTCCCGAAACAAATGTATTTAATACATGATGAGATCTGGCTGTGCACGACGTCTCTCTGTGAAACAGACGCACCCCACTGGCACCAGAGAGAGAAGACATTTGTCAAGGTTCCCTGCCAGGGCTGCACTGGCTTCCTGCCCCACCTGTCCTCAGCTGCCATCGCCCACACCCACCTAGCCCTGGAGTTTGCCAAAGGTGCCCAGCCTCTAAATGCTTCTTCCTAAACCCTGGGACCCTGACTAAGAGAGCCCCGCCTTACCGAGCCCCTTAGAAAACTCCTACCACCCAGGTCTGGAAGAGGACATTGAGGATCCCAAGAGTTGGCTTCTTGGCCCAAAGCAGGGCTATCTGGGCCCCTCTGCTTCCGTAAGAAGGATCAGAACCTTTCTGAATTCACTCTCTGGGGCCAAAGGGTTTGGAAAGACGTCCTAGCACTGAATATGCCTGGGAAATAGAGCAGGATGGAGAAAAAATGTTTCCAGAAGGGCTTTTGGGGATGTAGCATCTGTGGGGGGCCGGGAGGGGCCTGCAGGACTGGACTCAAAGGCTGGCTGGGAGGAAGGCGGTGGGAGGGGCAAGCTGAGTTGGGGAGTACCCTGTGGAGGAGGCCCCAACCCTGCAGGGCCACGGGAGCTTGCTTGAGCTCCAGAGACCGGCAAGGAATATGGCTGTGCAGACCTTCTCCTGGCCCCCATCCCCAGCCACCCCCTGACACTGGGGGAGGGGAGGAGGTCCCAGCTCAGCCTTGTCAAATCATTTATTCACCCCTGCATTGCCACATAGATTTACTGAGCACCTCAACATTCACTCATGTGAATTTCACAAACCTCGGCCAAGGGCATCCCACACGCAGGACTGGGCCTGGTGCTGGGGCGCCACGGTGAGCAGGCTGGCAGGTCATTTCCCCTCTGCACCCCACCTCCCGCATCCCAGGTGAGGGCAGTGCCACCCCCCCTGGAGATCCGAAGTCTGCCACGGGCCTCACTGGGCTAAACTCAAGCTGTCTGCAGGGGTGCATTCCTTCTGCAGGCCCTCAGGGCAGAACGTCTTTGCTTGCCTTTCCGGGCTCCTGGGGACCTCCGTCCTGGGCTCGAGGCCTCTTCCTGCACGCTCAAAGCCCCAGCGCAGGCTCAGTCTCTGGGCCTTTCCACAGCTGTTCCCTCTGCCAGGAAGGCTCTTCCCTCAGAAAGCCGCACTTCTCACTCCTTCACCTCCTGCAAGCCCTTGCTCAGAAGCCTTACTGAACGCTATCCCTGTCCCTGTCCCAGCACGGACACCTGCCTGAGCCTGCTAGGGAAGGAGCAAGCTCTCCAAGGAGGTCACACAGCGAGACAACAGCACTGGCCTGTCAAGGCCCCGGGTCGTCACACCTCACTCTCCTCTTCCTCCCCCTGCTCTAGCCACCACCCAGCTAGTGTGCTCAGGTCAAAGGCTTCTCCCACACGTGGCTGGGATGCTTCAAGGGCAGAGCGCAAGGAGGTAGATGGCAGACCGTGGGAGGAGGGACCACGGCTGAGAGGAGGGAAGTGTCAGGCGCATCTCCAACCAGTCTTCCCCAGGGAGAGCGACATCCACGTGCTTAAGTATTTCACGGCTACGCATCATGCGCTGAACCATGAAACAGACCTGCTCTCTCCTTGTTCACTGGCAAATACGCCTTGCAGCATCCTGAGAGGCTAGATCTGGGTTCACAGTCTTGGGCTCCCTTGAGTTCTTTGCATGAAGGGTTAACATAGAGGGAATGTCTACCTGGACCCCTGTTCTGAGACCTTCAGAGTCCACAGTATGTACCTCCTCGAAGGGTCTGCTCAGCTCATGACCAAACTCTATCTACGTACCCCTGGGCCCACACACACCAGCAGGACAATCTGTCTTCAGTGGGACAGAGCTGGAGACAAATGCTGCCAGGGCCATCTGCCCAGGGAATTTCAGGTCCTGGCCCTCGAAGCGTGGTCTAGTCTTGGGGCACAGGCTCTTATGGCCATATGGACTCCTCATGTATGGGGAGGCCAGGGGCGGAGGACGGCAGAGTAGGGTCCAGGGCAGGAGAATACCTGCAGTTGGAAGATGAGGGTCATTGCCATGGAGACCAGACAACATCAACAAGCTCACCCAAGGACCATACCATGGCTAGCCACCCCCTTCCCCAAAGCCCTGTGGCCCATGAGCTCCCTCTCCCAATCCACTTGGACATCATCTTAGGGAGAGAAGCAGAGGAAGGAGGCAGTGCGCCAGGGCGTGTTTCCTAACAGACTCTGAACAAACACCTCCTTCAGGACCATGGAAGCTTCCAAATGTAACCACACTTTAGACCAATAGGACTGAAGTCAAATTCTCCCCCTAATGCACAGGGGCCTACAAGAGAGAGCAGGTCGGTGTCTCTACCGCTGAGATGAACTTGGAGATGAACAAGGTTGTTGACTGATGTACAGAGGGGGTCTGGCCCAGCAGCGGCAGGCTGCATGCCCAGGGACAGCCAGGAGCTGGCCCAGCGATGTGACCCCTGGGCACCCAGAGCTCAGGTGCAGGGTGAGGGTGGGATTCACAATTTACGCTTACTTTGGGTTCTGCCTGAGGCTCTGGTGCCCAGCCTGGCTGGCCCCTGGAAGAACCGGGCCACATTGCCCCCTTGTGGACGCTCATGTGGCCAACCCTTTCCCACGCCCCCAGAAGGCTGCGGTACAGCCTGGGTATCCTGGGGCCCCGAGCGCCCTCTTGTGAAGGAGGGAGGAGGGCAGCTTAGGCTCCCAGCCAGTCCAGCACCCAGGCAAGTCCCCTTGGCTCTGCTGGGGTCCCTTCCTTGGTGTCAGATGTCCCTGAGCTCTGGCCAGGAGGCAAGCTGCCCTGAGGTACCTGAGCCCACCAGGAAATAATATGAATCCTACCCGATTTGCATTTTGATCACTAAGTCAAGAAATGGTTGTAGGCACTGGGCCAGGCGTTGTTCCTCCAGGTGGGCTAATGGTGGGCCATCGGTGAGCCATTTGGCACTGTGGCAGTGTGGCCAGAGGTCTTTTGGCGGGAGGGCCTTCCAGGAGCCTGCACTCACCCTGAGGGGCCTGTGCAGCCCGCTCCTCTGTTCTCAGGGGCTCTGGCTCTCCCTGCTGCTGAGTCTCCACTCCCCACAGCCCCTGAACTCGGCCCCACGCCCAGTGGGAGAGAGGGTGCAAGGCTAGAGAGGGCCACATGGATAGAGGGGGCCATGGGAACAGAAGTGGTCATCAGGACTGAAGCAAAGGGCTGCCTCCAGTTCAAACCACCAGCAGGTCAGGCTGTGTGGGGTGGGCTGGGACTGCAGCGGCTGAACACAACCTCTCCCACTTTTGGCCTCAGGTTCTAGAATAGTCCAGACTTTTCTCTCCTTTGCCTGCCTCTCAGGAGCAAATGTGATGGTGGCCACAAGCTACTCAAATACACCATTTGGGCCATATTCACGCCTTCCCCATACTTTCCTGGTCCCCAAGAGTCTACAGGGCATATGCTTTAGTCCCACTGGCAGGACAAGGAGATGAGGGTCCCCTTAGATCCCACTGCAGTACAACTGGGGGCAGGACAGCCAGGAGGTAGACTGCACAGTGGCCCCTATGTGCCCATGGTGTGCTGAGGCCTTCGGGGAAGACCCATGCCCCTCTGGAACCCAAATGAGTGTCCACATTGGAGGCTCAATCTGTCCCAAGCCTGTTCATGCCATCTCCTGCTTGCCCCACTCCTGTGGGCCCAGCCTCCTCGAGGTTCTTGACCAAGCTTACCACTCAGCCCTGAGACTGTGCCCTTGCTGTTCCCTCCACCTAGAAGTTTCTTTGCCCAGGCACCTGCATGGCTTTTTCCTCCCTTCTGGTGTCCAGTCACAGGTCACCTGTCTTTTCTGAGGATTCCGAATGAAAGCCAGGAAGAGTCGGGGTTGGAGCTAGGATCCTGGTGGGGTCAGAGAGGCACCTGCAGAGAGGGACATGGAAGGGTGGGTAAGGGTGGGGGTCGTGACCTCCTGTCTTGCCCCTGACTGAGCCTCCCACATTGAGCTTGCCCCTGGTGACAGTCTTCCTGCTGAGCTGGATTTCAGAGAGCCTCGAGGGGTGGCCAGGGGCTGGAAGGAGGCGTGGACACTGGGCCTGGGCGGCACTGTTGGGCAGCTCAAGACCTTTCTTCCGGGAGCTGAGCCAACATGGTCTGTTCTGTGACCTCCACACCAGCCACTGCGAGCCCCACTTCCTGGGTGAACCATTCCTCCATATGTGGCCCTGATCCCAGGGTGATGCCCCCTCCCCCACAGTCTGCCACCACCTTCTGATGAGCAAAGCCCCACTCACTGTGGCAAAACAGTACAAAACAAACCAGCAGACAAAGGCAGTATCACTGATGCCAGAGGTCCCTCTATAGTGTTGGATGAGAGACTGGAATGCACACTTCACAGTTGAGAAGCAGGTTCAAGGGCACTTGAGTGACCTGCCCCAAACTATTCACATAGGAAGAGAATGAGGACTCATTCCGCCTCTAGCAGCTGTGGGGTCAGTGCTGTTTCTTTTTCTCCACCACTGCCTCAGCCAAACATAAGGTGTCATCCATAGCCACAGCCTGGGGGATTGTGGACTCACACTGTGTAGCACAAGTGGACCTCATCTTCTAGTCCCCAGGGAGGGTACTGGCTCTGATCTTCCCTCTACAGAGGAGGAAGTGTGAGCTTTGCTCATACACTTGTCTGATTTACAAGCCTGTGTGTGTTTTCCCTGGGGCCAGCCCAAGCTTGGCTATGGATTACTTAAAGGGGAAAACCAGATGGGGCCTGGGCAGAAGGGGGCAGCACACACACGCAGGGCAGGGGTGCAGCGGCTGTGAGGGAGGGAACCTTTGAAAGACTGCAGATGTGCTTGGGCATCATTGTGGGGGAAAGGTCAGACTGAAAAAGAAAATAGCAAGGAGCCAGAAAAACTCTTGGAGTTGGTCTGGGAAGTTGGGGGAAGGAAAGGGATGGAGAAGGAGGGTAGGACAGGGCAGCCCCCTCCTGTCTTCGAGAGGGGCATTCGGGGCCACGGCCATGCAGCTGGGTGGGTAGGGTATCTCCCTGGGCTCAGCTTTTGGAACGTCGCCCCGTTCCTGTTGCTTTATGTGGCCAACTTGGCTTGCAGCCCGGGGATTTGGATCCACTCACAGGCCCTGCACTTGAAGTCGCCAGTGACCCATTCTTTCCCTCCCATCAGTAGCTGCATCAGAGGCGGCTCACTCTCCCTCCCCGACTCCCAGAAAACTCCCCCGACGCGGGGGGCGGGGGGAATGGGGCCGCTGGGACAAGCCAGCCACCCCGGGAGGCCAGGCCACACCAAGCCTGGGGCCTGGAGAGAGGGCCGGGACGTGCTATCGGTGGGGGGCGGGGCCGTGCTGTCGGCGGGGCGGGGCCTGTTCTTGGCACGGGGCGGGACCGGACTGTGGGCAGGGGGCGTGGCCGTGCTGGGCTGCGGACGGGAGGTGGGGCGGACTTTCGGCAGATCGGGGCCGACCCTTCCATGGGTCAGGGGCCACGGGGGTCGGGTCCGGCTGCCTGCACGGACGTGGCCACGCCGTCGGCGGGGCGTGGCCTGCTGTTGGCAGGGGGCGGGACCGGACTGTGAGCGGGTCTGGGCCGGCCTTTCCGTGGGTCAGGGGCCAAGGCGGTCGCCGTGGGCGGGGCCGTGGCCTGGCTGTGGGCCTTGGGCGGGCGGGGCTCTAGGCGGTGGGCGGGGCTCTAGGCGGTGGGCGGGGCGCGCCGGGAAAAGTTCCGGGAAGGTGAGCTAGTCCAGACCGGGCGCGGAAGTTGGTGGCGTCCGCGCGCTCTCCGGTCAAGGCCTGCGGCCATGTCCTCAGGGGGCGCCGGGTCCGGCGGGCGGGAGGGGGCCCCGCGCACAGCTGCGGCGCTCTGTGGCCTGTACCACGAGGCCGGGCAGAGGCTGAGGCGCCTCCAGGACGAGCTGGCCGCGCGGGACGCCCTCATAGAGCGCCTCCGCGCCCGCCTGGCCGCGCTCGAGGGGGACGCGGCGCCCTCGCTCGTGGACGCGCTACTGGAGCAGGTGGCGCGCTTCCGGGAGCAGCTCCGGCAGCGGGAGGGCGGCGCCGCGGAGGCCGCGCTGCGCCAGGTGCGGCCCTGTGCGCGAGCCGCGCTTCCTCAGACCGCAGCGGGTGTGGACGCGTGTGGGTTTCGAGGGGGGCGAGCCCGTGTCAGGGCTGCGGGCTTGCGTGCTGCTGGGTTGGGACGGGTTTGAGAGTGTGCGCTCCAGGGTTGGGTGTGAGGGGAGTGGGTGGCGGTGGGTTCTGAGGCGCGTGTGCACGTGCGTTGTTGACCTTAAAAACAACGCTGCCAGTTACTTTCCCAGAAGGGCTGGGCTTGTTTGGAACAGCAGAGACCGGCAGCGCGGCGCCAGCAGATGGAGGCGAACCGTACGCTGGGGCGCAGAACGCCCCAGACGGTCCTATAAAAGGGGGTGGGGCGGGGCCGTTGTAAACAGAAAGCCCATTGGAGGAAACTGGGAGCTGGAAGTGTGGTGGCTTCTCATTGGCTGGGCTGCCGCCGGGGCGGGACACCTTCCTCCGGGATCTGGAAGCAGTTGGGCCTCTCGAGGCCGCTCTTACGGCGGGCTTTGCAGTTGAGCAGGAGTGGTTCCAAATAAAGTCTCCTTGTATTGATTTTCACAGTTTGGTTCTGACAGGTGTGTGCCCACGGCGGGGGAGGGAGTGAGGGTTGTGCGTTCTTGTCGGCTAGCCTGCGCTGGGTGCCGAGGGAGGAGCGTTCTCGTCAGTTCTGAGGTGTGCGCGCGTGCGTTGGCTTCCGAACGGTGTGCTCCCGTGTTGTGCGCGGAGATGCGTGTCTGGGTCGGAGCTGACGGGGGCGTGCACCCCGTTTGGTCTGAAGGTTGTTCCGTAGGAGGGGTGTTTTTTCCAGCTGATTCTGAGGATTGTCTATGTGTTGCGTTCTGAGGGGTGTGCTCCACGTGTGTTCACTTATACGTGAAGGTTGTGTTCGGCTTAAGGGTTGTGTGACCCTGTCGGTTCCGAGGCGGGTGTGTGCAGCCGTGTTGGGCCTGGGGGTTGTGTGTCTGTGCCGGTTCTGAGGTGTGTAAGCCCCATTGGGCTTTGAGGAGGGTGAATGCATGTTTTGGTCCGAAGCTTGTGTGTTCGTGTTGATTCTGAGGAGTGTATCGTGTGTTGGGGCACAGGGTGTCTGCCCGTGTGAGGACCCGAGGGGCGCGTGCTCACGTGGAGGGTTGTGGGGGCTTGTTGGTCTGAAGGTGTGTGGTCCGGTGTCCGGTCTGACGCATGTGATGCCTGTGTTGGGTTCTGAGGGGGCGGGTGTGCCTGGGTTTTGTCTGTGGGGGGTGTGTGTGTGTTGGGTTCTGAGACGTGTGCTCCTGTGTGGGGCCTGACGGGGTACGTGTGTTGATTCTGAGGGGTTCATGCCTATTCGAGGTTCTTAGGGCAGTGCTCCCACATGGGGTGTTGAGGGTGCGCGCCCAAGCAGCGTCTGAGGGGTGAGCTCGGGTGGTTTTAAATGGCCGCCTGTCCCCGCTGGCTCTGGTAGCTGTGTCTGGGTGTTGGGCCTGAGGGATGTGTTTGTGTTGATTCTGAGGCGTAGGAGTAGTGCTGGCTTGCGAGGGGCGTGCGCTCATCGTGGGTTTGAGGAGTGTGCGCATGCGTTAGGTTTGGAGGTGGGTGAGACTGCTGTGTGCCTCTGTCGGTGTGAGGTGTGTGTGGGCTTCTGAGGTGTGTGCTCCCATGTTGGTGTGAGAGGTGTGCCTCCTTAAGGTTGTGCGGGGGTGTGCCTGTTAGGTCTAAGGATTGTGTGTCCGAGGCTCTACAGGTGTGTGTCTGTGTTGATCTGAGAGGTGATGTACCTGTTTTAGGTTCTCAGGGGTGTGCCTTGGGATCGGGTTCAGAGGGGTCTGCTCTTGTGCGCTCATTGTGGGTTGTGAGGCGGGTGTGTGCCTGCATAGGTTCTCAGGCATTGTGTTTATGTTGGGTTCTGACAGGCACGTGCACCTGAGCGGTTTCTCAGTGGTGTGTGTGTCTGTTTTAGGTCTGAGGTGTTTGTGTTTGGGTCACTTCTGAGGTGTGTGTGTGTATGTACATACATGTTGGCTTCAGAGGGTTGTGCTCCCATGGTTGTTGTGAGGAGTGTGTGTGCCCATCTGGATCAGGGGGTTGTGTGTCTGTGTTGGTTCTGAGGGGCATGTATTCCTGTGTTGTGCCCATATTGGGGTCCATATGGGATGGACCATGTTCTGAGGGATGTGGCCATGTTGGTTTCTGAGAGGTGTTCTGTCTGTGTTGGTCTGGGGTGTGCGTGTTGAATGTGGTTCTGAAGGGTGTGCTCCCATATTGGGTGAGGGTTGTGCGTCCCTGTTGATTTTGAGGTGTGTTTTTGCTCCTGTGTTGGGTCTAAGGGGTGTGTGTCCCCATTTGGGGTTCTGAGATGTATTTGTCCACGTAGGGTTTGAGGTGTGTGTAGGTTCTGAGGTATGTGTGCACTCATGTTGGGTTCTGAGGGATTTTTGTGCCCAAGTCACATGCGTGTTGAAGGGTGTGAGTAGGTGTTCATTTTGAAGGAGGTGTGTGTTCCCCTTTTGAGTTGAGGGTATGTGCTCTGTGTTAAGTTCTGAGTGGTGTGTGTGCCTGTGTTGGGTCTCAGCGTTGAGTGTCCATGTTGGTTCTGAGAGTGTTTTCTATTTGTTTTGGGGTGAGGGGTGTGTGTTCTTGTCGGTTATGAAGTTTTGTGGGTGTATTAGGTTTTGAGGAAGAGCCCCCATGTTGTCTGAGGAAAGTTTGTGTGCCTGTGGTAGATTCTGGGGGATATGTGTGCTCGTTTGGGTTCGAAAGTGTCTGTGTGCTCTTGTTAGGTTGAAGGGACGTGTGTCCATGTTGGTTGGGAGGGGGTGTGTGTCTGTGTTGGGCCTGAGAGTATCTGCCTGCTTGGAGTTATGATGGGTGTGTGTTTGGGTTCTTACCACCTTGTTGGGTGTGAGAGTTGTGTGTGACTGTACTGCATTCTGATGGGTGTTTGAGCCTGTGTTGGGTCTGAGGGATGTGCACCCATGTTGGGTTCTGAGGGGGTATGTTTGCCTGTGTTAAGCTTCAGGGTTGTGTGTGCATGTTGGTTTTAAGGGTGTGTGTCCTGTTGGGTCTGAGGGCTGTGTGTCTTGTTGCTGTTAGGCATGTGTCCTTGTGTTATGAGGAGTGTGTGCCTGTGTTGGGTGTCACAGGTGTGTAACCATTTTGGATTCTGAGGGGCATGTGTGTCCTTGTTGACTCTGAATGTGTGTGGCCAAATTAGATCCAAGGTATCTGTGTGTCCCACGGGGAGTCCGTGTCTGTTCCCATGGTGGGTTCTGTAGGGTGTGCTGCCCATAGGTGGGTTCTGAGGATGTGTGCCCAGTTGGTTCTGGGGGGTGTTTGCCTGTTTTGGGTCTGAGGCTTGTATGCCTGTGTTAGATTCTAAAAGGCATGTGTGCTTATCTGAGAGTTGTGTGTTTGTGTTTATTCTGAGGGGTTTGTCCTTGTTGGCATCTGAGGGTTGTGTTCCCTTGTTGGGTTCTGAGTGGTGTGTGTCCCTTTTGGGTCTGAGGAGTGTTTGTCTATGTTGGTTCTGAGAGTGTATGCGCCTCCACATTGGGTCCCAGGGGCATGTAACCCCATGTTGGGTTGGGTTGATACCTGTGTCATGTCTGAGGTTTGTGTGTGCATGTGGGGGTGAGGGGAATGTGCCCACGTTGTGTCTGTGGGTGTGTGCACCTGTATTGGGTTCAGTGGGTTGTGTATGCCTGTGTTGGTGTGAGGGTTGTGTCTGAGTTCATCCTGGGTATGTGTGTGTGTGTGTGTTGGTTCTGAGGGTTGTGTGTGTGTGTTGGGTTCTGAGGGGTGTACTCCCATGGGCATGAGGCGTGTGTGGCTGAGCTGTTTTGTGAGGGGCGTATGCATCAGTTTGGGATTCTGAGGGATGTATGTGCCTGTGTTAGGTCTAAGGGTTGTGTGTTCATGTGTCTTTGTTGGGTCCGTGGGGTATGTGTGCATATGTTAGACTAAAGGGTTATGTTTCTGTGTTCATTCTGTGGGTGTGTGTGTCTGTGTTGGGTGTGGAGGGTGTGTGCCCATTTTGGGTTGTGAGCAGTGTGTGTTCTGAGTGCCTCCTCCAGTAGTGGACACGAGGGCTGTGTGTCTGTGTTGGGCTCTGAGGCGTGTTTGTGCCCATGTTGAATATGAGGGTGTGTATTTGGGTTTGTTTGGAGGATTGTGTGCATCTGTTATGTTCTGAGGACTGTTCCATCTTGTGTTGAGAAGTGTGTGCCCGTTTACATGTTAGGGTTGTGTTAGGTTTAGGGTTTGTGTGTCTGTGTTGGTTCTGAGGGGCGTGTGTTCCCATGTTGGGTGCTGAGGAGTGTGTGGCCTGTTTGGGTGAAAGGGTTGTATGTCCATGTTGGTTCCGAGGGCTGTGTGTACCCATGTGTTTCATGTTGGTTCTGGGGGGTGTGAACATATCTTAAATTCTGAGGACTGTGTGCCTGTGTTGTGTTCTGAGGGGTGTAAGCCCGAGCTGGGCTTTGAGGGGTGTGTCCGACTATTTGGGTCTGAGGGTTGTGTGTGTCTGTTGTGTCTGAGGGTTGTGTGTTAGATTCTGAGGCCCTGTGTTGGATCTAAGGGTTGTGTCCGTGTTGGTTCAGAGGGCTGTGTGTGACCCTGTGGGTTACGGCGGTTTGTGTGAGTGTTGGATTCTGAGGGACTTGGGGTTCTGATGTTTTTGTTAGGTTCTGAGGGGTGTGTGCCCCTTTTAGGTTTGAGAAGTGTGCACCTATGTTGGGTTTGAGGGATGTGTGTGTGCACCTGGAAGGTTCTGTGTATGTGTGTGTTCACGTTTACTTGTCGTGTGTGTAGACACTAGGTTCTGGGTGTGTGTGTTGTGTGTGTGTGTAGAACATGGGTATAGGCTTCTGGTGTGTATGCGTTCACATTGGCTTCTGGGCCGTGTGAACCCCTATTATGTTCTGGGTCACTTTTAGCCCCAGTCGTAAATAGCAGTAGCAATAGCTCTGTGCTGCTGGGACCCGTGACAAAGGCAGTGCCTGCCAGAGGGTCAAGTAACACACTTAAATCTTACTTTCCCTCCTCCTCGTCCTTGTCATTGATGTTATGTCTGTCTTTTTGAAATGCCATAAACACTCAGACCAGGAGCAAAGCAAGAGTAACGGTAGTTTTCTAGAACAGCTGTTCAGAAGTGCCCCCACACATTTGGGTGAACTGTAGGCTTCCATTTGGGCCAGAGCTGTCAATCTGGGTTGTCCCAGGACAAAGGGACAAAGGGATTAGACTGCAAAAGGCAATCTTCACTTCCAGGCTTGGCCCTGCAGCCAGATTGTAGACTGAAAAAGAGACATGCCCTCCCTGCCCCCCCCTTTTTTTTTTACTATAAAAGTAATTTTGAATATCTGGAAAATAGAGGAAAGAATAGAGAATAAACTAACAGCCACTGTAGCCCCACAGTGTGGCGGATAACCAGTGTTAATTTCTTGGCATGTGTCCTTCCTGTTTTTCCTTTACGCACTGGGCGCAGTTGAGTTCCTGCTGTCTGTACATTTTACTTCATATCACATTGCCGGTATTTTCTCATCTGCATCATTTTAAACGCCTCTAGAAGCCAGATGTCTCCCTCGCTGCAGCTCTCTCCCTCTTCTGGGGAGAGTGGTTTATAACTCATCAAGGCAGAAGAAAAATGTAGAAGTCACCTGGTCTGCACCGCTGATCTTAGTGTCATGGACACCAGGAGCCATAGATGAGTGCAGAGTGGGGACCAGAGCACATCATATCCACCACCCACTTGCACGCCCCTGCAGGTAGCAGGACTCTACCTGCAGCCTGGTGGCCACTGGTGTTCAGCACTGGCATGCTGTGGCCGCACAGCCTCTAAGCAGGTCCCAGACAGAACCAGATCTAAAGTCCAGCATCTCTATGGTCCTTTACCCCTGACATGTAAGTTTTGTTTGAGGATTTTTAACTAAGGAGCATTTTAACGATCTGGTATCTTCTGGAATGACATGTTGGTTGCTTCCTCGTGTATCTATGTGGGTCTGTCACAGAGCCTGTGGAGGAATAGAGAGATTCCACACTGTGCAGAGTGAAGACAATGAGAAGACTTGATCAATAGGTTGGTCTCATTGGTGGCCATGCCAGCCAACCTGGGAGGAGCAGGGAGTTCCTGCTGCTGGGAGACTGGAGTCTCCTGGGTTGGGAGACTGGGGGCTCCCAGAGAGGATGCTGAGGCTGTATCCTCAGCTGTGCAGGAACCGCCAGGTGACCCGTGCATCTGTGGCTGCGTGTAGCTAGCATGTGATAGGGCCAGACCAGTCTTGGGAATTCTGGTTCTTTTTGCCACTACAGTAAGACTCAAGAATTTATGTCATTTGTAAACACAAGGCCCGTATGGGTAACTTTACAAGCTTCTCCAATTAAGACTTTCTAGGATAATGGTGCTAATTCACTATGTGGCCCGTAACTGCTCAACTCCATCTCATCACCACCCATGGTACTAGGTGGCCCCTGCCTAGTCCTGATATATCAGCTTCCTCTCCCTTCCGGCTTTCCCTGTTCTGCCATGTTTTCTGTTGAGTGAAACAGCATACATCCTTTACAATAAGCTATATTAGGTGTGTGTGTGTGTGTGTGTGTTTTGTTTGTGTTTTGTTTGTTTTTAACCATCTATCTCCACACCTTTTTTGATCTTGTAAAACTAAAACTGTTTAGACATTAAGCAATAATTTCCCATCTTCTGTCCCCTAACCTTCACCCTTGGGAAGTATCATTCTACTTTCTGCCTTTATGATTTGATTAGGAACCTCATAGAAGTGGAATCATACAGTATTTGTCCTTTTGTGATGGACTTATTTCACTTAGTATAATGTCCTGTAGTTTTATTCATGTTGTATCATGTGCCAGAATTTCCTTCAAGGCCGAGTAATATTCCATTGTATGTATGTACCACATTTTGCTTATCCATTCATCTGTTGATAGACACTTGGGTTGCTTCCATACTTAAGCTATTATGAATAACACTGCCTCTGTGAATACATGTGTACAAATCTGTCTTTGAGACCTTGCTTTCAATTCTTTTGGGTGTGTAACCTGAAGTGGAATTGCTGGATCATAGGGTAATTCTGTATAACTTTTTGAGGAACCAACACACTGTTCTCCACAGTGCCGTACCACATGCTGTTTTCCCCGGTGTACAGGGTTGCAATTTCTCCACATCCTCACCAATGTTAATTATTTTTGGTCTTTTTTTTTTTTTTTTTTAACAGTCATTCTAATGGGTATGTGGTGATTTAATACAAAATGGTGGTAGTTTTGATTTGCAGTTTCCTGATGATTAGTGATGTTGTGCATCATTTCACATGCTTATTGCTCATTTGTATATCTTTGAAGAAATGTCAAGTCCTTTGCCCAGTTTTGAATTGGTTATTTGGTTGTTGTAGAGTTTTAGGAATACTCTATTGGGATACCTATTTTATTGCACCTCTCAGATATTGTGTTTTTTTACAAATTGAAAATTTGTGATGGGGCGCCTGGCTGGTTCACTGTGTGCCTCTTGATCAGGGTTGTGGCTTCAGGCCCTGTGTTGGGTGTAGAGATTTTTTTTTAAATAAAATCTTAAAAAAAGAAAAAGTTTGTGATAGCCCTGCATCAAGTAACTCTTTTGGCACCATTTTTCCAACAGCATTTGCTCACTTCATGTCTGTGTGTCATAGTTTGGTAATTCTTGCAATATTTCAAGTTTTTTCGTTATTATTTAGTTTGTTATGGTGATGTGTGATCAGTGATCTTTGATGTTACTGTGGTAATTTTGGGGGGCACCATGAACTGTGCCCATATGAGACAGCAAACTTAATCAATACATGTGTGTGTTCTGACTGCAACACTGACTATCCATTCTGCCATCTCGCTCCCTCCTCAGGCCTCCCCATTCCCTGACACAAAACAGCATTGAAATTAGATCAGTGAATAACCCTGCAGTGCCTCCTAAGTGTTCAAGTGAAAGGAAGGGTCACACATCTCTCACGTGAAATCGAAAGCCAGACATGGTTAAGCTGAGGGAAGGAGGGATGTCTAAAGCTAAGATAGGCTGAAAGGTAGGCCTCTTGTACCAAACAGCCGAGGTGCAAATGCAAAGGAAAAGTTCCCAAAGGAAATAAGTGCTACTCCAGGGAGCACATGAATGATAAGAAAGGGAAATGGCCAAACTGCTGATAGGGAAAAAAATTTTAGTGGCCTGGATGGAAGATCAAAACAGCCACATTATTCCCTTAAGCCAAAGCCTCTTCCAGAGCAAGGCCCTGACTCTTCAATTCCGTGAAGGCTGGGGGAGAGGAGCAAGCTGCAGAAGAAAAGTCTGAAGCTTGCAGAGGTTGGTTCATGAGATTTCAGGAAAGATGCCATCTCCCTAATGTAAAAGTGCAAAATGAGGCAGCAAGTGCTGATGGAGAAGCTGCAGCAAGGTCTCTGGAAGATCTAGTTAGGATAATTCATGAAGGAGGCCACACTAAACAACAGATTTTCAGTGTAGACAAAACAGCCTTGTTTTGGGAGAAGATGCCATCTAGAACTGTCACAGCTAGAGAGGAAAAGTCAGTGCCTGGCTTCAGAGTTTGAAGGGACAAGCTGATTCCCTTGTTAGGGGCTAATGCAGCCGGTGACTTGAAGTTGGAGCCAATGCTCATTACCATTCTGAAAATCCTAGGGCCCCCAAAGAATTGTGCTAAATCTACTCTGCCTCGGCTCTACAAATGGAACAACAAAGTGTGGATTACAGCATATCTGTTTACAACATAGTTTACCAAATATCTTAAGCCAACTGTTCAGACCTACAGCTCAGAAAAAAAGATTCCTTTAGAAATAATACTACTCATTGACATTGTACCCAGTCACCCAAGAGCTCTGATGGTGTATATAGCAAGACTAATATTTTCATGCCTGCTAACAGAGCATCCATTCTGCAGCTTATGGTGCAAGAAATAATTTTGACTCTGAAGTCTTATTATTTAAGAAATACATTTCATAAGGTTGTAGATGTCATAAATAGTGGTTCCTCTGATGGATCTGGGCAAATTGAAAACCTGGAAATGGCCCACCATTCTATATGGCATCAAGAATATTCATGGTTCATGGGAAGAGGTCAAGATATCAATATTAACAGGAGTTTGGAAGAAGTGGGTTCCAGCCCTCATGGAGGACTTTGAGGGGTTCAAGACTCAGTGGAGGAAGTCACTGCAGATGTGGTGGAAATAGCAAGAGAACTAAAATCAAGAGTGGAGCCTCAAGATGGGACTGAATGACTGTGATCTCAGGATAAGACTTAAATGGAGGAGGGGGTGCTTCTTTGGGAGAGCACAGAAAGTGGTTTCCTGAGATGGAATCTACTAATGGTGAAGATGCTATGAAGATTGTTGAAATGACAACAAGGATTTAGAATGTTGCATGAACTTAGTTGACAAAGAGCGGCAGTGTTTGAGAGGACTGACTCCAATTTTGAAAGAAGTTCTGTAGGTAGAATGCTACTAAACAACATTACATGCTACAGAGGAATTCTTTTGTTTCCTGTGCCCTGGTGTCATATCTAAGAAAACATTGCCAGATTTGATGTTGTGAAGTTTTTGCCTATATTTCTTAAGAGTTTAATAGTTTTAGGTCTTACATTAAGTCTTTGATCCATTTTGAATTAGTTTTTGTATATGGTGTGAGGTAGGGGTCCAGTTTTATTTTGCATATGGATGTGCAGTTTTCCCAGTACCATTTGTTGAGAAAATTATCCTTTCCCCATTGAATGGTCTCAGCACCCTTGTCAACAATCATTTGACCAAATATGCAAGGGTTTATTTCTGGGCTCCCTATTCAGTTTCCTTTGTGTCAATGTCTGTCTTTATGCCAGTACCATACTGCCTTGGGTACTGTAGCTGTGTAGTCAGTTTTGAATTCAGATAGTATGAGTCCTGCTTTGTTCCTTTTTTCTTCTTCTAAGACTGTGTTATTTGGAGTTCCTTGAGATTTGATATGAATTCTGGGATGAATTTTTCTATTTCTCCAAAAAAAATCACCTGGATGTTGACAGCAATTGCATTGAATCTGTAGATCACTTTGGGTAATGTTAACCTTAAACATAAAACTGTCAGTTGTTTTACCAGCAAAACCATATTCAGCTTAGCAGAGAACTGCAATTCATGCAAGGTACAGCAAAACCATAAGCAAGTCCAGAGAACAAAGGAGAAGAATGCTCTTTTATAGAGGAAAGGGGGAGCTGGGAGGGCTGTCGTAAACAGTCCATTGGAGTAAACAGGGAGTCTGAGGTGTAGTGACCTCTCATTGGTTGAGTTGTGACAGTCTTTTATGGACTAGGCTGTTGCCCATGGAGGAGAGAACCTTTCTTCCTTCTTCTGGGATAGTGAAGTACGGTTGACACTTGAACAATATGGGGGTTATGGGTGCCATCCCCCTGTGCAGTTGAAAATCCTGGCATAACTCCTGACTCCCCAGAAAGCCTAACTGCTGGTAGCCTGACTGGACTGAAAGCCTTACCAATGACACAGTTGATTAGCACATATTTTGTGTTATATGTATTATATGCTGTATGCTTTTTCTTTAAATCTTTAATTTTAAGTAGGCCCCATGCCTAACATGGGGCTTGAATTCACAACCCCAAGATCAAAAGGGGCCAGGTGCCCCTATATGCTGTATTCTTAAAGTAAGCTAGCAAAAAGAAAGTGTTCTTAAGAAAATTAAGAACATTCCTGTCCAGATGCAAGATACATCTTTTCCTGTTGGTTCTGCAGTTGACAAGTGGCAGGGCATGAGGGCCTTCCATTCTGGCCTCCTGATTGCATTTTAGTGAGGTTTCCCTTAATAATTTTCACATTATTATTGATATTTTAACAGATTAAGTCTTCCCGTCTGTGAACATGGGATATGTTTCCATTTATTTGTTCTAATTTATTTATTTTTATTTTTTGTTTATTTATTTTGGGGAGAGAGAGAGAGAGAGAGAGAGACAGAATGTGAGCGGGGGAGGGGCAGAGAGAGAGGGAGACCCAGAATCTGAAGCAGGTTCCAGGCTTTGAGCTGTCAGCATAGAGCCTGATGCGGGGCTCGAACTCAAGAACCATGAGATCATGACCTGAGCTGGAGTTGGCCGCTTAACCGACAGAGCCACTGCCCCTGTCCTAATTTCTTTCAATAACATTTTGTAGTTTTCACTGTGCAAGTCTTCCATCTCCTTGAGTAAATGACTTCCTAAGTCTTTTATTCTTTTTGATGTTGTTGTAAATGAAATTGCTTTTGTAATTTATCTTTCAGATTCTTCATTGTTTGTGTATAGAAATACTGCTGTTTTTCATTTGTTGACTTTGTCTCCTGATATTTGCTGAATTCATTTAGTCTAAGTTATTTTGCATATGTGTGCATTTCTGTGTAATATTTAAGAGTTTTCTACATATACAATTATATCATCTGCAAACGTCATTTTACTTCCTATTTGGATGCCTTTTTTTCTTTTCTTTTTTTCCTACTTCTTCTGGCTAGAATGTCTAGTACACTTTTGAATATAGATAGTAGGGGTGAAAGTGGGTGCTATTGACTTGTTCCTGATCTTAGAGGAAAAGTTTTCAGTCTTTCACTATTGAGTATGATACTTGCTGTGGGTGTTTCCAATATGGCTTTTATTACGTGGAGGTAGTTTTTGCCTGAGTTCATATGAGTGTGTGTTTCCCCCTCCTTCATTCTGTTAGTGTAGTCTATTGATCAGTTTTCTTTTCTTTTTTTTTTTTTTTTATGAAATAATGTTTGTGAACTTAAGCACAGCAGGATAATGTATTACCTATATGTGTGTGTAACAAATCCAGTGAAAAATTGTCTGATTGGAAAGGTTTAACAATAACATTTTGTTCACTCCAAAGGATTGATGCTGACTCACAGATACAAAACAAACATCAAACACATATGTTGTGCTTCTTGCCATCTAAAAGACTTAATTCTCATGCCATTATTATTAGATATTTATCAATAATTGTCTAATTGTCTTGAGGTAGTATAAATGAGAATAAATGATAATGTTAGGTATGTCAAGAACATGATCAATTTGTAACATGTAGAAAGTAGAACTAAAGTGCAAATAGAAATAGTTCAGGGCCTATTAATACATAACTAAAATGATCCTCAATAATTGCCTGGTTCGTCCACATTGGCCTCCGATCCTTCTACACTGCTGTCCAGAAGACAGATATGCTGCACCTCCTATTCCTTCAAAAAACCAGGGGTAACCTTAGTCCTGAGCATCACCTTTTCACTATTTTTAAGAAACTAATGAAGCTTGCTAAAGTTGCCTCATAGGGAGTTCACAAGGGATTTATAGAAGTACTCTGGGCTATAATTCTTCCTCATTATTGTACAGCAATGAGAAGCAAGTGTTAAACACTGAAAAACAGTACATTTTAAATCTTGTTCTGCTGCTTACTAGCTATGTTAGTTTGGGCAAGTCACTTAATGTTCTGGTTTTCTTATCAGTAAAACTAAAATAACAATACCTAGCTCATAGGATTATTTATGTATTTATTCATTCAGTCATTAGACGTTAGATAGTTATTGAATGCCTACTGTATGCTAGAGGTTTTGACTGGCCCTGGGAATGCAGAAAGGATCAAGAAAAGCAGATTCGTATCGTTATGAAGCTTACATACTGGTTGAGAAAATAGATATCATAGAAATAATCAATTGCCTTTGTGGAAAATACACAAAACGGATGTATAGTACATTATGAGTTTTATGTTGTAAGGAACACATGATCTAACATATATAAAGAGCATTGCATAATCTTTTGCACACAGGTAGTACTCAGAAGATGTGAATGTCATCTGTCATTGCCACTTAGGTGTTTATTTATTGAGCATCTTCTGTATAGGAGTGGAATGTGTATGGACAGGCACTGTGGGTTATGTTTTTCCATTTTTCCCAATATTGAGTATAGTACATTCATTTTACAAGCATGTGTATGTGTTGGTTGTGCAAGGCTCTGGAGCGGTGTTAATCCTGTATCATTTGAGTGAAGAGTGTAGAGAATAACACAGGAAGTGGCTGTAAAGTTAAATTGGAGCAGACTGTGACTGCCTTTACTACCTTATAAAGGTGTTAATTAATTGCACATTCTTTTACACAGTAGACTAGGGGAATGCAAAGATGATCGAGGTTGAATGCTTGCACTTCAAATTGTGAAACCACACGTGCACGTAAATGATCACTTCTTTTCTTCCTTACCAATTTGGATGCTTTTTCCTTATTTTTCTTGCCTGATTGTTATGGCTAGGACTTCCAGTACTGTGTTGAATAAAAGTGGTGAGAGTGGGCATCTTTGTCTTGTTCCTGACCTCAGAGGAAAAACTCTGTTTTTCACTATTGAACAGGATGTTAGCTGTGGGTTTTTCATATATGGCCTTTACTGTGTTGAGGTATGTTCTCTTCACTCCTACTCTGTGGAGTTTTTATGAATAGATATATTTTGTCAAATGCTTTTTCTGCATCTATTGATATGATCTTACAGTTCTTATCCTTTCTTTTGTTATTGTGATGTATCACATTGATTGATTTGCAAATATTGAACCATCCTTGGATACCTGGAGTAAATCCCACTTGATGATGGTGAAAGATTTTTTTTTAATGTATTGTTGTACTCAGTTTGGTAATATTTTGTTAAGGAGTTTTGCATCTATGTTCTGTAGTTTTATTTTGTAGTGTCTTTATCTGGTTTTGGTATCTGGGTAATGATTCATAGAACGAATTTGGAACCTTTCCTTCCTCTTTGGAATAGTTGGAGAAGAACAGGTATTAACTCTTCGTTAAATGTTTGGTAGAATTCACTTATGAAGCCATCCAATCCTAGACTTTAGTTTGTTGGGAGTTTTTTTGATTCAGTTCAATTTAATTGCTGGTAATTGGTCTGTTCAAATTTTCTATTTCTTCTTGATTTAACTTTGGTATGTTATATGTTCTTAGGAATATATCCAATCCTTCAAGTTTGTCCAATTTGTTGGTGTATAATTTTTCAGAATACTTAATCCTTTGTATTTATGTGGTGGCGGTTATTTCTCTTCTGTCGTTTCTGATTTTATTTGGATTCTCTCTTTTGCTCTCTTTTTGAGGAGTCTGGCTAAAGATTTATCAATTTTTTTGATCTTTTCAAAGGACACCTTCTGGTTTCATTGATCTGTTTTATTGGTTTTTAGTCTCTATTTCATTTATTTCTGCTCTAATCTTTATTATTTCTGGAAGGTTGTTTATTTGAGATCTTTTGTCTTGAATTGCAGGGTTCTTTCCCTGTGTTGTCTCCTGAGAGGCTTTTATTGATGGGGACAACCTGCTGTCCGACCAGATATCTGTCCCCGGTCTATCTGTTGGGGTTGCTGTGTCCCCAAACTACAAGGCTCTCTGTGCTCCCCTGCATGAGGTTTTTGTTCGTGGCTGGGGCGAGCAGTCAGATCACATGTCTGCCCCCAGCCTACTGTGGGGGCTGCAGTCAGCCTGGTGTCTGTGGTTATCTTCCCTTCTCCCAGGGCAGGAGTCACTTTGGAGTAGTGTTGGCCACTGTCAGGGCTGCTTGTTGAACGAGACATCAGATGCCTTGGAGGGACTCCTGCCGAGCAGGGCAGTTTGGATGGGCTTGATCCGCAGGAGAATGTGGGGGTGGGGACAGGAGCATGGCTGTAGTGTTAGCAAGCTAGGTATCAAGTGTTCATCCTGGTTCCCACAGGGGTCTGGGTATCTAGGTTGGCAGGGAGGGGAAGAGAAATGGTGGCCACTAGCTCTTTTCTTCTCAAGACAAGTCTCCTAAAGATCCCTGCCCGCCCCTCCAGTGCATGTTCTGAGATGAGTAAATAAATCCTTCCCATATACCCCCGGGGCACTTTTCAAACCACTGCTTGGAGGGGGAATTATTTGTTATGCTGTCTCTCTAAGGGCAGGGACTCCCGTGTTCTTGGTGATAATCCCCACTGATTGTCCCTTCTGTTTGTGGTTAGTCTCACAGGTTAGTTTGGTTCCCAGCTGGGTTCTGCCCTTCTATCATTTTTCAGTATGGCCTTCTCTCTACAATTAACTGTGGAGAGTTCGGTTTGTTCCCTGGGTTAATTACCCTGATGTCTAAATAATCACTTCCTGAAGCAAGCTGTGAAAGGGATGGAGGAATGTGTAGTGGGGAAATACTGAACTCAGAGTAAGTATAGAGGTAAGCCAAGTTAAAGTTTCCAATACAAGGGGCCAATACAATGACTAATACCAATACACTGGTATTATAGTGTCAACTGCTTTTTTTTTCTTTAGGTATCACTGACATATGTTAGTTTCATATGTACAACATACTGATTTGATATTTGTATATATTGAGAGGTGTTCACTACAATAAGACTAGTTAACATCCACTCACCAGTTTTTGTATGTTTAACCATCTACATTCCAGTAAAAAAAAAATTGCACTTGTGGTATATAATGCTTTTAGTTTGCTGCCTACTTCAGTTTGCTAGTGTTTTGTTGGGGATTTTTGCATTGGTTCATTGTTCACAAGGGATATTGGTCTCTAGTGTTCTTGTAGTGTCTCTGTCTGGCTTTGGTGTCTGGGTAACACTGGCCTCATAGGATGAGTTGGGAAGTGTTCCCTCCTGATTTTTTTGAAGAAGCTTAAGAAGAATTGGTATTTTTCTTTAAATGTTTGGTGGAATTCACCTGTGAAGCTATCAGTTCCAGGGCTTTTCTTTGATGGGAGATTTTTTTTTTTAAATGTTTATTTATTTTTGAGAGAGAGAGAGAGAGAACGAGAACAAGTAGGGGAGGGGCAGAGAGAGAGAGGGAGGCAGAGGATCCAAAGCAGGCTCCAAGCTGACAGCACAGAGCCCAATTCGAGGCTTGAACTCACCAACCATGAGAGCATGACCTGAGCCAAAGTCTGCCACTTAACCGACTGAGCAACCCATTCGCCCCAGGAGATTTTTTATTATTGAGTCAATCTCCTTACTCCTTAGAAGTCTATTCAGTTCTTCTATTTCTCCATGATTTAGCCTTGGTAGGTTTTGTGTTTCTAGGAAATTGTTCCTTTCATCAAGTTATCCAGTTTTCCATTGTACAGTTGTTTATAGTACTCTCTTACAATCCTTTTTATTTCTGTAGAATTGGTAGTAATGTCTCCACTTTCATTTCTGATTTTGGTAATTTGTCTTCTTTTTTCCTTAGTCTGCCTAGCTAAGAGTTTGACAATTTTGTTGATCTTAAAAAAAAAAAATCAAGTACTGGCTTTATTGATTTTTCTCTGTTCTTTTTCTGTTCTCTATTTCATTTTTATCTGTTCTAGTCTTTATGGTTTTGTCTTTTTGCTAGCTTTGGGTTTAGTTTGGTCTTGTTTTTCTAGTTCCTTAGGTTATAAAGTTAAAAGTTGTTGACTGGAGATCTTTCTTGTTTGTAAAGGAAAATGTTTATAGCTTGTTTATAAGTTTATAGCTTGTTAAGATTTTCCCTTCAACACTGCTTTCACTGGATCCTGTAAGATTTGGTATGTTGTGTTTTCATTTTAATTTTCTCTTAAGTTTTTCTAATTTTCCTGTGATTTCTTCTTTGATTAATTGGCTTAAAAGTATGTTGCTTAATTTCCACAATTTGGTGTATTTTCCAGATTTACTTCTGTTGTTGATTTCTAACTTCATCCTTTAATGGTTGGAGAAGACACTTTATATGATATCTGTATTTTAAAATCTACTGAGACTTGGGGCACCTAGGTGGCTCAGTCTGTTAAGCATCTGACTCTTGATTTTGGCTCAGGTCATGATCTCACAGTTTGTGGGTTTGAGCCGTGCATCAGGCTCCACGCTGACTGTGTGGAGCCTGTTTAGGATTCTCTTTCTTCCTCTCTCTCTGCCCCTCCCCTGCTCACACTCTGTCTCCCCCCCCCCCCAATAAATAAATAAACTTAAATTTACTGAGACTTAATATGTGGTCTAAAATATAATCTGTCCTGGAAAATGTGCAGAATTACTTGTATGCGGTTGTTGCTGGGTGGGTGTTCTGTACGTCTGCTGGTGTGGTTTAAGTCCTTTTTCTTCTCTTCATTCTGGTTGTTGAACCACTATTGAGAGTTGAATATTGATGTCTGTGTTATTGTAGAACTATTTTTGTCTTCAGTTCTGTCAGTTTTTGCTTCATATAGTCTGTTATTAGGTTCACAAATGCTTATAATTTTTTATTTTCTTGCTATATATTTTTTAATTAAAAAATTTTTTTAATAAAAAAATAAATATTTATTTTTGAGAGAGAGAGATCGCGAGATCGTGAGTGGGAGAAGGGCAGAAAGAGAAAGGGAGACACAGAATCAGAAGGAGGCTCCAGGCTCTGAGCTGTCAGCAGAGCCTGATGCAGGGCTTGAACCCACGAGCTGTGAGATCATGACCTGAGCTGAAGTCAGACGCTTCACCAACTGAGCCACCCAGGTGCCCCTTTTCTTGCTATATTAAACCTTTTGTTAATGTATAATGTTTTTCTTTTTCTTTTGTAATCTTTTTTGAAATAAAGTATTATGTCTAATACTAGAATAGGCAACCCTAACTCTCCTTTGGTTACTATTTCCAGGAAATATGTTTTTCCATCCTTTTTACTTCCAGTTTATTTATGTCTTTGGATCTCAAGTGAGTCTCTTGTAGAAAACTAATAGTTGGATATTGTGTTTTATCCATTAATATTTAGGCTAATTACTGATAAGGATGAACTACTTCTGTTATTTTGCTACTTGTTTTCTAGATGGTTTATAGCATTTTTTCCTCATTTTCTGCATTACTGTCTTATTTTGTTTATTCAAATTTTTGTAGTGAAATGTGTTTTTTTGTACTGAAATGTTTAAATTCTTTCCCCATATTCTCTTGTGTATATTCTACAGCTTTTGTGTGTGTACGTGTGTAGTTACCATAGGAATTATGTTTAACATTCTAAAGTCATACTACTCTAAGTTGAATGTTAACTTCAATATACAAACTCTGTTCCTTTATGGTTCTGTTCCCAGCCCTTTCAGTTGCTGATGTCACAGAATTACATCTTTATACATCATGTGCCTCCAGACATAAACTACTCTTTTAAATTCATTACTCTCTTAAATTATGTAGAAAACATGTAAAGTTTTAAACTAAAGTTACAATAATACTTTTAGACTAGTAACTTTTAAAAAGTACATTAGTCTCTTAAACCATGTAGAAAAGAAAAATGGAATTACAAACTATTATTACAATAATACTAGCTTTTGTAGTTACCTATGTATTTACATCTTTATTTTTTCATACAGGTTTGAGTTACTGTCTAGTGTCCTTTAATTTCACCCTAAAGGACTCCCAATGCCTTCAGCTTTTGTTTATCTGGGAATGTTGTAGTTTCACCCTTACTCTTTAAGTGCAGTTTTGCTGGATATAGGATTCTTGGTTGACAGTTTTTCTTTTTTAAAAAAGGGAACTTTATTTAGTTACTTAAAAAAAATTTTTAATGTTTATTTTTGAGAGACCCAGAGCAGGAGAGGGGCAGAGAGAGAGAGAGAGAGAGAGAGAGAGAGAGGAATCAGAAGCAGGCTCCCAGGTTCTGAGGGGTCAGCACAGAGCCTGACAAGGGGCTCAAACTCATGAGCTGTGAGATCATGACCTGAGCCGAAGTCTGATGCTTAACCGACTGAACCACCCAGGTGCCCCTGATAATTTTTTCTTTTTAGCATTTGAATATATAGGCTCACTGCTTTCTGATCTTCAAAGTGACTGATGAGTAATCTAATGATTATCTCATTGAGTATGAGATGAGTTGCCTCTCTCTTGCAGCTTTCAAGATTCTTTTATCTTTGCCTTCAGAAGTCTGATCATAATGTGTTTTGGTGTTAGTCTTTTTGAGTTCATCTTACTTTGAGTTTATTGAGCTACTTGGATGTTTATATTCATGTCTTTCATCAGATTTGGGACGTTTTTAGGCATTATTTCTTCAAATATTCTCTCTGGCTCTTTCTCTCTCTCCTCTTTTCAAGACGCCACAGTGCATATGCTGATCTGCTTGATGGTGTCTCATAGGTCCCATAGGCTGTTCACTTTTCTGCAATCTTTTTTCTTTTTTCTGCTCCTTAGCCTTGATAATTTCCATTGTCCTATCTTCAACTTTGCTGATATGTCTGCCTGTTCAAATCTGCCTTTGAAACTCTCTAGTGAATTTTTCATTCAGTTATTGTACTTTTCAGCTCCAGGATTTCCTTTTGGTTTCTTAAGGTTTTTAAAATCTAATCGTATTTCCATTTTGTTCATACAGTGCTTTCTTGACTTTTTCTGTACTTTTTCTGAGCATTTTTAAGATGGTTGTTTTAAAGTCTTTGTTTAGAAGATCTGCCATCAGATCTTTTAAAGGGTATAAGTCTGTTGATTTGGTTTTTTTTTTTTCGGATGGGCCATATTTTCTTTGTATGCCTTGTGATATTTTATATGCCTTGTATTTTGTTAAGAACTGGGCGTTTGGATCTAATAAAGTTTTATGTCTAGAAATCAGATTCTCCCCTTTCCTCAAGGTTTTGTGTTTTATTCTTTGATTCTTGTAGGTTTGTCTCTGTGCCAGGGATCAGCCTGAAGGGTAACTTCAGGTTTGTTCAGGTCTCTTCTGAGCCTGTGCTGTTCCCTGGTCGAATGTGGGCACTCTGGGGGCGCCCAGGGGGCTCAGTCGATTAAGTGTCTAACTTCAGCTCAGGTCATGATCTCACGGTTCATGGGTTCCAGCCCTGCGTCGGGCTCTGTGCTGATCGCGTGGAGCCTGGAGCCTGCTTTAGATTCTATGTCTCCCTCTCTCTGCCCCTCCCCCACTCACTCTCTGTGTCTCTCAAAAATAAACATTAAAAATTTTTTTAATATGGGCACTTCCTAATTTTCTCTTTATACGTAGTTGCCTTTGAAAGTGTCTTTGTGTTTATGTGCGTGTGTGTTTTTATGTATGTATGTATGTAAACAGGCGACCACAAATGTCCTTGTCTTTGGGGTCTGGTTCCCAAAGGGGGGGAAAACAGAAAAATGAAGGGGAGCAGGGAGGGCTCTATCCCTTTAAATCTCCTTGAAGTCACTTCAGCTGGGGGGAGGGAGGGTCTTTGCAACAGTCGGGGGGCTGCACCTCTCTGATGATAGGAAGGAGCAAGCTATCAGAGCACAGATTTCCAATGTTTAGAGGACACGGTCTTTTTGCCCACCCTGGCCCCTGCAAGATTATTGCAAACTGCTCCAGAAACACTTGCAGGTGGCTGGGTGTGGGGGAGGGGCTAAGAGCCGGAATTGGTTGAAATTTACCTCAGTTGACTGCCCATGTCTTCCCCCGGAAGTTGGAGGTTGCAATCCTTCGGTAGACTCCAGCTTTCCGGCAATCCTTCAGTAGACTCCAGCTTTCCGAAATGGTTACACTGGATGCGTCCTGCCAGCACAGCTGGTTTTAGGTGGGGAGGTAGGTTCTGGTGCTTCCTGCTCCACCATCTTCCCAGAACGCTGCAGGCCACGTTAGGTTTTGTCCTTATCTTTTTGCCTTGCTCCTTGAGTACACTCTTCCAGAGGGGAGGAAGCCTGTTGCTGTCTTATCACTGCTTCTCAGGGTACATCTGAGGTGCCCGACACTGTGGTAAAGGCTCCGTTAACTGGTCTTTCCTAAAATTCCTGTTTGCGCTTGCTCTCTTACAGCCTTGTTAGGGGCTGGGCTGCAGCCGGCCCGCGGGTACCCACTGAGGGAAGCTCAGGGAAGAGAAGGCGGTGGGGACTGTCCTGGGTTAGACAGCGTCCCCTCCCCAGTTCATGTCCATCTGGAACCTGTGAATGGGGCCTTGTTTGGAAATAGGGTCTTTGCAAGATGTAATAAATGAAAATGATGTCACACTGGATTCCGGTGGATTGGTGACTGGTGTCCGTATAAATCAGCCATGTGAAGACGGAGGCAGAGATTGGAGTGACGCATCTACAAGCCCAGAACCCCTGGCAGCCACCAGAAGCTGGAAGAGACAAGGAAGGATTCTTCTTTTTGCCCTGGAAGGAGCACGGCCTTACTGATACCTGGATTTTGGACTTCTAGCTTCCAGGATTGTGACAGAGTGAATTTCTGTTCTAGGTCTTCCAGTTTGTGGACTTTGTTCGGGGAGCCTGAGCGGACTAATACAGGGACGAGGGCCAGGAGGCCATGCCTCTTAAGGTTGACACACAAGACTGTAGAATGCTAAACACTTTTGTGTCCTGAGTATGGAGCCATGGAATTGTGGGTCCCAGCAAAAGGCTGTCTTGGGGGACATCAGCCCATTTGGTGACTCATGTGCATCACACGCGTGTGTGTGTGTGTGTGTGAAGCTGGGATTCTGTGACATGCCTGGCTTTCTGACAGCAGTGGTCTGTGCTCTTCTGCATCCTGAGGACGGTCACAGATTCAACAAGGGCACTTGGGTCGGATCAGCCAGGACATATCTCTCCTACTTCCGAACAAGTGACATGTGCCGAAGACCTGGGGTCCCTCTCATGCTGGAGGGAGGACACGTTGGGCCACTCTTGGGAGGGTTCCCAACATGTCGTGCACCGCCCACCCCACCCCCCTGGTGGTTTTACTTTTGTTTCTCTAGCTCTGGGAGGTTCCTAGCTGTGAGGGAAGCAGCCAGTCCTGAGAAGGGTACTGTTGTCACCCAGCAAGCCTCCTTGTAAGTGAGGTGATCCCGTTTTTTTTTTTAATGTTTTAAAAAATTTTTAATGTTTATTTACTTTTTGAGAAAGAGTGTGAGTGGGGTAGGGGTAGAGAAAGAGGGAGACACAGAATCTGAAGCAGGCTCCAGGCTCTGAGCCGTCAGCCCAGAGCCTATGCGGGACTCGAACCCACAAACTGGGGGATCGTGACCTGAGCCGAAGATAGACACTCAAGTGCCCCTGAGCTAGGTTATTTCTAAACTGATGTTTGAAAGCTGGTTTTTTAAGACAAAAGTAAGGCTGGTAAGACATTCAGAACTAACCGTAGTTGGCCCCGTGTCCGGTTCCGTGGCTGTGTTGTGAACAGGGCCCAGGCCCTGATCCTTGTGTTGTCTAGTCTTACTCCCAGACATTTACTGGGCATCCACACGGGGCCGGCGCTGGTGCCCGGGGCTGGGGCGTGGAGCCAGAGCCCCCGGGGCCAGGGGAGGTGCTGCCTCGGTGTCTGCAGAGATGCACGCGTCTCTGGCTGACCAGTGAGGAAGGACGCTGAGAACGCAGGTCGTGCGCGAGGTGTTCTGGCCGTAAGAGGACGCGGGGAGGTTGTACCACATGGAGGCGCCGAGGCTGCAGTGGCTTCTTCACCTGGTCACTCCAGTGGCTGCCAACCCCATGAGCCTCGGTTTACCCATCTGTAGAATGGGAGAAGCTGTCTTGTAGGATGTACGGAGGCTGCACAGTTGGCACAGAGTGAGGCTGTAGCGAGCAGTAGCGGCTCCTGCTGTCACTGTGGTTATTTGTTAAATTCATGACTCCCCTGGGGACTGGCCCTTACTGGTATGTGCACAGGATTCCTGTGTTCGTGTATTACGTATATTCGTACATAGGGCAATCTCTGTTTCGTATATAGACATCTGTTTACCCTGAATGAACTTCAGTATTAGATACAGAGCAGGATAGAGACATTTATTTTTCTGTCATGCTGATTTGAATAACTTTGAAAAAAATTTTTTCTTATGTTTATTTTTGAGAGAGAGAGAGGGAGAGCAGGGTAAGGGGCAGAGAGAGAGAGAGACCGAGACAGAGGATCCGAAGCAGGCTCTTTGCTGAGAATGGAGAGTCCGATGCGGGGCTTGAACTCCTAAGCTGTGAGATCATGACCTGAGCTAAAGTTGGACACTTAACCAACTGAGCCACCCAGGCGCCCCAGAATAACTTTGAAATTTCAGGGTAGACCTCTTCATGCACTGTGCACTCCAAACACAGATTTGAGCCACTGTTGATGGTAACAAGGTCTGAGATCGGGGAGAACAGCAAAAAAAAAAAAAAAAAAAAAAAAAAAAGGTCACTGCGCCTGCGAGGCTCAGTCAGTTGAGTGGCCGACTCTTGATTTCCGGCTCAGGTAACGATCTCACAGTTCGTGAGTTTGAGCCCCACGTCAGGATCTGCGCTGACAGTGTGGGGATTCTCTCTCTCCCTCTCTGCCCCTCCCCCACTCTCCCTGTCAAAAATAAACATTAAATAAAAATGTCCCTGCCCTCGGGCACTTCCCTTCCACCAGTAGCAACAAGCAACACCGAAGCTGTGATGTAGGCAGAGGGAAACTGAGGCCGGACAAGGGGGTGAGCAGTGGCCGGCCAGGGGTCTAGACACTTCAGAGGGAGAGGCGGTCATGAGAGCCTCTTGCTGCACCGTCCAAACAGTAAGAACATGGGACAAGGCCCCTGCTCAGCTTGAAATGCCTTTAAAAAGTGGTCAATTTTTAAAATAAATTCCAGGCTAATATACAGGCCTAGTTTTGGGTTTTTAGGCTCAATGTCACAGGAATGATCAGCGGTGGGAACCCGAGCTCATGCTGGGATTTGGCTTTCTTTTCCCTGTTTATAGGATTTTATGTTAAGGAGGCCATATAGTTCTCAACTGTGTAAATACCCATCGCGCTGTGTCCGGTCGTGGCCACATCCAGGCCAAGCCACTTGGCACACAGCCGGCAGCCCCTGGCTGTGTGGACATAGCCCCTCCGGGTCCCGCTCCTCCAGCCTGGTGCTGAATGGCCGTCTGCTGGGAGGACGTAGAGATGCCGACCGGCCAGCTTTCAGGGAAAGGCCCCTTCCTCCAGTCCAGAAAGGCGTGGACTCCACTCATGGGTTAGGTCATAAAGTGGAAAAACGGAAGGAATGGCCTCACCAGGCTGGGTGCCATCTGTGGAGGGGGAGGGAGCATGGGCGCCGGACACCTGGGCAACAATCCGCTTTGGGCTCGTTTGCCAGTTTGGTTTCTGTCTTACACTGTTACATCCACTGTCCCTGCCCTGTCACCTCTTCTGCACTGGGTGTTGGACATGTCCCACTTGCTAGGGTCTGACTCCTCACTTTGTCTCTTCCAGTCTCTCTTTTCGGGCCTGTCCTGGATTGTGGGTCTAGAACAGCCTCTCTTCTAGGTCTCTGCTAAGACAGTCAAATCGACTATCCTATCGGGAATTTTTATTTTCTTCTCTTGCTGTTAACTTCTGGAGTGAAGTTCAAGGAAAGTGGGAAAGCCGGGAGTCTTAAAAACTCCCCGAGAGGGCGAGATTTCCAGAATGTTTTCTGGGCCACCTGGTTAGAGTGATGGAGACACATGGCAGACTTCTCCTGCGGAAGCACCCCAGGTGCACGGGGTGTTGGGTGGGGGCCTAGGAGCCAGGGTGGGACCCTGTGTCTGGCTGTGTTCCCGAGTTCCACCAAGTACCTCTTAATCCAGTCTTGAAACAGTCCCAGCCATATGACTTCCGGGCATGTTTCCCATGGATGTATTTGCGCCAGAGAACAAGGAAGTGGCAGTGTGTCCATTGGTTGGAGGTGTGCCCTACAAATCTGGAACCTTCTGTGGGGTTCCAGGCTGTGGTCTGTGCTGCTGGGGAGTGAGGCGTTCCTGAGGAGGGAGACAGCAGTGAAGTGTGCTGGTGTAGGATCCATTTGTGTATGAAGATGTGTGGTAGATACCTAAACACATTCTGGAAAGATCTGCGCCCACATGGTGAATAGGAGTTGGCTCTGGAAAGTGACACTTGGGATGGAGGAGTTGGTGGCAAAAGAGGAATTTAGGTTTCCATCGAATTTGTTAACAACTGTGCACATTTTTTGTTTTTGCTTAAAGCCCGGAAGAGAATGATATTTCATGGATCCTTTAGTAACGTGGCCCAGCATTTCATTCTGCTGTGCTGAGAAGCTTCCAGGGCCCCCGTGTGTCTCCCCCTCACACTCACATTGGGGGAGGGGTGTGTGAGCCCGCTCCGTGGGGGAGGCCGGTCTTCCTGCCCTGCACCCTCCCGGGGAAGCCCAGACCTGGCCTGCGTCTCCCCGGTGCTCCATCTGTGGGCCCCACTTGCTCGCCCTGCATCACCTCAGAGAACTGGGGGCGCTGCCGTTCTTTGAGATGGAAAGGCACGAAATTAAGGCCAGGTATAGAGCAGACCGTACTTTTAAGGACTCTTTCAAAGAAGTAATCGGGGGTGGGTGGATTAGGTCCCAGAGCTCCGTCACAAAGTCCCATAGCTGGGGGCCTAGAACAACAGGAATTTATCTTCTGCTCTTGAGGCCGGGAGCCTGAAGCGAAGGTGTCGGCAGGGCCACGCTCCCTTGTCTGTCTTCGCCTCTTTCAGCTTCTGGTGGCTCCCGCAGCCCTTGGTGCCCCTTGGGCTGTAGACACAGCTCTCCGGTCCCTACCTGTCATCACGCCGCCTCCTTCCTTGTGTCTGTGTCGTTTCCTTCTTCGAACAGGGACAGTAGTCACTGGATCAGGGTCTGTTCTAATCCAGTACGGCTTCCTCTTAACCACTCACATCTGCGAGGGTGCTGTGTCTAAGTCAAGTCATACTCCAAGTACCAGGAGTGAGTACGTACCTTCTGGGCGCTGACCCGCTGCAATCTGTCTGTCTCATAAAGGAGGCTTTGCAGTTGCCACCCTTCATAATCTGCTGACGTACCATCTGAAATTATGAAACTTGTTTGTGAAAATAAAATAGAATTATTAAAAATAAGTGAACTTTAAAATTTTTTAATTCTATTTTTTTTAATGTTTATTTTTGAGAGAGAGAGAGAGGGACAGAGCATGAGCAGGGGAGGGGCAGAGAGAGAGGGAGACACAGTGTGAAGCAGGCTCCAGGCTCCGAGCTGTCAGCGCAGAGCTCGACATGGGGCTCAAACCCATGAGCTGTGAGATCATGAGCTGAGCCGAAGTCGGACGCTTAACTGACTGAGCCCCCCAGGCACCCTTGAAAATAGAATTTTAGATGAAGTTTCAGATAGAACATTATAGGCTGAAAACTCCAGAGTTAATTATAGTTCCAAAGCTGGCCTCTGAATGAGTTTCTTTCATCTACTGATTTCATAATTTCATCTAGTGATCGGGTATCCGTGCCAAACTTTTCTCTTGCTTTATGAACATTTGCTTTTGACCTTCTTTTAATAAACTGTGCTTTTAAATCTTCCACTTAGGAAATTGAAAGGCTTTCTGAGCAGTTAGAAGAAAAAGAGAAGGAGAAGCAGCAGCTGATGAGCCAGCCGGAGCACGAGCGAGAGAAGGAAGTCGCCCTGCTGCGGCGGAGCGTGGCGGAGAAGGAACGAGCCCGGGCTGCCAGCGACATTCTGTGCCGCTCCTTGGCCGATGAGACCCATCAGCTGCGGAGGACTCTGGCCGCCACCGCCCACATGTGCCAGCATCTGGCCAAGTGTCTGGATGAACGACAGCGTGCACAGGGGGACTCGAGGGAGAAAGGTCCCGAGGTAGGCCATGCACGTGGGTAAGCAAATAATGGTGAAGACGGCATCGGGCCGGCGGCACTGCATAGAGCCCGCAGGATCCCCCAGCAGCCGCGGGGATCGGGGCGCCCAGAGCCCACCAGTAATGAGACTCCACTTGGTTGTGACAAAGCCTATCCATCCAGGGGCGTCTTCTAGAATGATGGAACGTGCAAAATGTGATAGGAAAGGAGGCAGCCTGCTCCACCAGCCCAGCCCCTCCGCAGCCTCAGTCAGCCGAGGACAAGAGGGCAGAGCTGGCGGAGGAGGAACCCGCAGAGCGAGGCGAGGGCAGCCCCCCCACGTGCCCCACGCGCAGAGCGAGGCCCCAGCCCGCCTGAAGGGCCGTGGGTGCCGCCTTCCGTGTGCTCCCATGCACCGGCCCCGCCGTGGACCTCGGCAGAGGTGGCCGTGGGCTCGCTGAGCAGGGTCCTTTCCAGACAGTTCTCTGAGACTGCGACCAGACTCTCGGAGGAATGCGCCGCGATGTTCCGGGGCGGGGGGCCCATGGGCCCCTTAGTGGCAGCCTGGCCGCAGCCCGCGTGGGGAACCCCCGTTCTCAGGTGGATCCCATGAAAAGGGAAGCTCAGGAGGAGCCAGGCGTATGTGAGAAGCCAAAAGAAACGCGCTGTCAGGGAGGAGGCGGGTGCTCTCCTCTGACTTTGAGTGTGTCGTTTCCTTGTGGGGATTTGAAAAGTAGCTACACACGATGGTAAACTGGGGTTGGCGGCTCTTACAGTCACTAAGTCAGCATCAGTTCTCAGCCTGGGACTCGGCTGAGTCACCCGGGACTTCCCGGTGCCTGCCACGGTGAGGATGCGCACTTCCTTTGTTATTCACTCAAGGGGAATTCTCAAAAATGATGTCACCAACATACAGCCCTCTGTTCTATTAAATGCACTGCATTTCTCGGATTTAGATGGACTTCTCACGAGACTTTTCCGTTAGGTCAGCCCGCCATTTTCAGGGTCAGTTTGGGGTGTGGCTTCTAGGCCTGAGCGTGGTATGGGTCAGACCCTGTGTGCAGACCCACCAAGGTTGACCCTGTCTGCAGATGTGATGGGTTCCCAGCCAGGCTGCCCCCCGTGGCTCAGGTCCAGAGTGTCCTCTGCTACACAGTGGGACTGAGCCCCGTCCCGAGCCGTGATGACAGAGCGTGTCAGGCCGCTGGAGCCCTGGTGGGTAGTGGGCCTGGGCCCGGCCAGAGCACACCCTTCCCCCACCACCTCCCGGAAGCAGAGTCCTTTTGCGTCTCCGCTTTGCTTCTCTACCAGATGAATGACCACTAGCTGGCGCCTTGCTGGATGTGGCGACGTCTGTGACCTCAGTCTGCGGGTCTAGCTTCCTTCCCTCTTGCTTTACTTGTCATGTTCAGCGATACAGTGCCCTCCCACTGTCCCTTTCTTATGCAGCCAGAGCATACAGGTGGGGACACCTGTGTCCAGGATGTTATCGAAAAGTTACAGGAAGAAAATCGACTGTTGAGACAGAAGGTGACTCATGTGAGTATCTGTCATAGTTCACTCAAGAAGAATTTGCCCTTGTGAACTGCAGGTGTGGGGGGGTGGTCCTGTCCTCTGTGGTGCTCAGGGGATGTGTCCCCCTCTGGCCACTTTGGCTGACACACACAGTGCCGAGACCTGACCTTTTTGTCTGAAAGTGCACAGCACGTGCCCCGTCGCACTCTGTCCCCCCAGGCTAACTTGTAGGGCGAGAAAGGTGCAAGAATTACTATCAAGTATGGCTTTTAAGGAGGGAAAATTGCACCAAGTCCACTTGTGTTTAAGACAGTTGCTGGGGGACATCACCGCCGTTCTAGGGTGTGTCTGCCGCTCTCCGTGTCCCCTCTAGATAGAAGAGGAAGTGAGGTGATGTCCGTTTAAGGGGAAGAACTCATTATCATTAGCTAACTATTGCTAATAAAGTGCTTCACAGAGAAAGACAAATACCATGTGATTTCTCTCCTGTGCGGACTTTAAGAAACAAAGCAGAGGAACACATGGGAAGCGGGGGGAGAAAGAGAGGAAAGCCAACCACAAGAGGCCCTAACGATAGAGAACAAACCGAGGGAGGGGGAGAGGCCGGGCTAGGCGAGATGGGAGATGGCGACGCAGTCCTGGGTGTTGAATCTGCAAGTGACGAGTCACTGAGTTCTGCTCCTGAAACCAATATTACACTGGATGTAAACTAACTGGAATTTAAATAAGAATTTGAAGAAAAAACAAGTTTAAACCTCAAAACAGTCGTAGCGTGGCCGCCGCCCTCACGGCAGGCATCTTGGCCACGCCCCCTCAGGTAGAAGACCTGAACGCCAAGTGGCAGCGCTACGACGCCAGCAGGGATGAGTATGTGAGGGGGCTCCATGCGCAGCTTCAGGGGCTGCAGGCCCCCCGCGAGCCTGAGAGACCCTCCCTTCCCGAGCTGATGAGGAAGGAGATCTCCAGGCTCAACAGGCAGCTGGAGGAGAAGATAAATGACTGTGCGGAAGTGAAGCAGGAGCTGACGGCCGCCAGGAGGGCCCACGACGCGGCGCTGGAGCGGGTGCAGATGCTGGAGCAGCAGGTGTGGCCCCGGGGCGGGGGGGAGCGGGGCGGTGGGCCCCGGGTGGGCACTGTCTCCGTCCGGATCAGAAGTGGCACTGCGTGCGACAGCCGCGTCTCTTGCCTCCTTTCAGATTCTCGCTTACAAGGATGATTTCACCTCGGAAAGGGCCGATCGAGAGCGCGCTCAGGGGAGGATCCAGGAGCTGGAGGAGCAGGTGGCCGCCTTGCGGCATCAGGCATCCCGGAGGCAGGTGGGCCTAGCATTTGTCTCGTTTTTCTTTCCGTGAATTTCAAGCATTGGCCCAAGACCCCGATTTCCCCGCTTAGGTCAGAGCCTCCGTGCCTGGCCCCTGGGGCTCGGTGTGTGACGGGAGAGGTGGCCGCAGGGCGCGTCCTGCCTTCCATGCTTTCGGTCACGCACCAGGCGAGCACGTCCTGGGCCCCGGGCTCCCTGCTGGGAGCTTCCTTCATACGTGTCCCCTCCTTATAATGAGGTGCGGGTACCTGGTCACCGCATTCCCAGGTGTCTAGTAACGTCCCTGGGGCCACGGCCCATGAGCATGGAGGTGGCCCTTGTGGGCCCGTAGGCCTCTGCCCCGTCTAGCAAGGCCTGGCCTGAGACAGAACTGATAGTTCCTCGGCGTGGGGCCCATGGCACCACGTCCCCTCTCTGCCCCGGACCTGCTCGGTGCTCCGCGGAGACCCCGGGAGGGCTTGGTTTCTTAGCCCCTCAGCCAGGACCTAACACACCTCTGGGCTCCTCCAAGAACTTCCGTTTGGACTGGACATTAGTGGCGCCTCTGGGGATCGATGGAGCAGGCAGAGCAGGGATGCGAGGCCCCTTCTGGTTGGGTGCTGCCCGCGCTCCGCGGGGGGGAGGGTTCGTCGGGGGCCTCTGGCAGGACCCCCCTGCATGAGAGGTGCAGGACGTCACAGGGGACACTCTCTCTTTTGCACTCTTGGACTAGACAGTGGCAGCTGTTCCTGCTTGTGGGTTGCGGGTGAGGTAGGTGGGGACCGTGCCGCAGCCTGTGTCCCCCTGAGGCCACAGGCTAACGAGGCGCTGGAGGGCCTCACCGGCCTTATCAGCCTCCATCTCGGATTCCCGGTTCTCCTGAGGCCCTGGGCCTCCAGGCTCTGGCTGCGGAGCGCCAGCGTGGGCCCAGGCGGGCGGCACCCCGCCCCCCCGCCCCCGTGGGCTGCGTGCGTGCGTGTGGTCTTCCTGCAGTTGGTTTCGTCTGCTGCGAACTAGAGGAAGCACAAAGTGCTCTTGGTTCAAGGTGTCGTCCTAGGCAGCCTGCCCGTGACTCCAGGCCAGCAGGGATGACCAGGGCCCGCTCTAGGTCTGGTGGAGGGGTCGGGGGTGTTTGCATTAAGTGGCCTCTGCATCCTTTTCAGACGCAGCCTGTGGCCCCTCACGCGTGGGGGAACACTTGCTGTCGTGCGGGTGATGAGCCGCAGGCCACAGGAAAACCCAAGTTCAGACGTGAAGTAGAAGCACCGGGCCGAGGAGCACGCAGGCCACGGTGCTTCAGGACTGAGGTCTGGAGCTCGTGCAGGAGCGTCCGTGACCGGGCCCCGCCGTGCTTGGGCTCTGGGCAGCTCCAGGAGGCGGGGCGGGGCTGCAAGTCGCATTCGGGGTCGGAGAAATCTCTCGAGTGCTAGAAGCCGAGCCCTGGCTTTGTGGCCCACGTGAACGGACGCTTGCCTCCTTTCCAGGACTGCCTGGAACCGGGCTCCTGCTGGCCGCACACGGGGAGCAAAGCCCCCAAGTACTTAGAGACCGATGCCTTGGAGCTCGTGGTGCCCAGCGGCCGGAGGGCCGGGCCTGGATCTCAGGGGCCAGACTTCTCCGCGGAGGGCAGGCGCCCCGGAGCGAGCCGGAGAGGGCAGGGCGAGCTTCAGTGCCCTCACTGCCTGCAGCACTTCGACGACGAGCAGGGTGAGGAGCTCTTCAGGCACGTGGCTGAGTGCTGCCAGTGACCCTGTGGCTTCTGACGGGGCTGGGCCCTGGGCGGGGGGCAGAGACCCCTCTCTCCCCCCCCCCGAGACCCAGGGCCCAGGACAGGCGGAAGGGGTTTCTGATCCTTCACCTGGTCGTCCTTGGGCCCTGGAACAGACCGGGTCAGAGGGAACTTCCGGTGGGGCGTCTGCACCTGGGAGGCCCCAGCTGTCAGGCCGAGTAGGAGCGGGGTTTGCACGAATGCTCACAGGCAACACGACAGCCCCACTCAGCCTGCGCCGGGGCCGCTGCAGCTCGCTGGGAGCAGGTGGCCGCCTGCAGGGGCCGCGTGTGGGGCCCCGGGTTCTGTGGAGTTGGAACCAGGAGGTCTGTAGACTGAGCGCTGTGGCAGCACATCGCACACGGGGACCGTTCACCGGGACCGTTCTCGGCCACCGCAGAGCCACGTCCCCACTGAAATGCACTGCAATCGCATTTGTCACGTGTCTCAAAGTCAAAAGACATTTCACGTTTACTTAATTTTATAATAAATGCACTTGCTATGGTGACTGCTCTTGAGAATGCGTCCCGGGGGCTGTGGTGTTTTCAGTTAGACTGGCTGGTGAGGAGGAGCGGCACTCCTAGGTTTGTCGCCTGCCTGTCAGGGGCCACAGGACCTGGCGCCAGCCCCAGCCCAGGATTTGAAGTCAAGGGCTGGGAACGAGGTGAGGAGATGCAGGTGCCCGCTAAGAGCACTGGAGAGCCACACAGAGCAAGGTGTGATCAGTGACCCGAATGAGAAGGCAGGAAGGGAGACTGAGGTGCGAAGTGCTGGCCAGGGTTCACTCACTGAACCCTCACAGCAATTCCAGGAGGTAAGTAAGTGTTACGATCGTCCTCAACACAAACAAGGAAAAGGAGGCACGGGGGGTTAAGTCACGTGCCCAAAGTCACACAGTGGCTGACAAAGCTGGCATCTGCATCCACGTTGTCAGGTGCACGGTCTGTACTTCTTCCTGGAACTCACCCTTCCATCTGACTGTCCTCCTCAAGTCAGAGTTCAGCTGAGACTTCCTCTGGGGCCCCACTGGAAGAGACGCAGTGGCATGGGGTGGGTAGACTGAAGCAGAAAGCCTCAGTCTCCCTGACCTCAGGAGCTGGAAGAGCTTGTGGACACCTGAACACTGGGAACACAGGATGGGGACACCCCAGAGAGAAGAGAGCCACATAAGGGGGAACTGTCCTTGGCTGACCCCCAGATTATGCACGCTTTGAGCAAGAACCCAAGGATTCTGGGGTGAGAACAGCAGATGGAAAGCAGAAAGAGCTGAGCAGGCATTCCAGTGGCTGAATATTACAGTGTGACAGTTTTGAGTTTGGGTCCCTCAATGTTTGAAGGTTAACATTTTGGGTTTTCCTCTCAAACCCTAGAAGAGCCACCTTAGGAGTAAAGTTGACATCCTAGGACAAAATGGAAATAGCGTTTGCTCCAAAAAGGTGTAAAAGTTCCAGGTAATCAACCAGTACATCAGCTGTCTACTGGGATGAGATACAGGCAACAGAGTCTAGGACATTATACTGTATTAATCGCAAGGGCAATCAATATGCAGTAGAAAATACTAGACCGGGTGCCTAGCTGGCTCAGTTGGTAGATTGATTTGGGAGCCCTGAGTTTGAGCACCATGTTGGGTGTAGAGATTACTTAAAATCTTAAGAAACAAAGAAAATACACACAGGAAAAATAAAGGCAGAATGAAGGTATTTTCAGACAAATACAAGGTAACAAAGTTTATATCCAATAGACTCTACCGCAAGAAATCTGTACTACAGAAATTATTCCGGCTAAAAACAAATATAGAAAGGAATGAAGAACATGGGAGTGGGTAGATAGACATTTGGAGGGCTTTAAAACCTGGAAACGTGTGACCAAAAGAACTTTCTAGGTGGGGGAAGGAGTATTTAATGAACTTACACAGAAGTTCTGCATAGATTTAAGGTGGACTGTACTGCAGTTAGGAAACAATCTCTAACCACTAAAATAGTAATAAAGATATTTAAAAAGTGAATAGAACAGAAAAATGTGACTAATCCAAAGCAAGACGAGCTAGGAGAATTAAAAGAATAAGGAAGAGATGAGACAAACAACATAGATGGCAAGATGGCAGATAAACCCAACTGTATCAATAATTACATTAAAAATCAGTGGATCACACATTGACTGAAAGACAGTGATTGTCAAACTGGATGAAAATGACAAGGTGTCACTAATGCCCATTAGCAAAGAGGTATTCTTTACATTCTTTAAATGTAAGAACACAATGAAAAGGATAGAAAATACATACCATGCCAACGCTAATCAAGAAAATGAGAGTGGCTACATGATTATTGGATGGAATTTAAGACAAAAAGTATTAGCAGAAATAGAACAATGCGTAACGACAAAAGGGTAAATTTATCAGGAATATGTAACATTCCTAAATTTGTATAGAGCTAATAACACAGCTTCAAAATATATAAACAAAAGGAGGGCTGGATACATGCACAATCATAGCTGGGGATTTTAACACATCTTGAAGTAACTGAGAGAAGCAGGGGAAAAAATCAGCAAGGATACACAAGATTTAACTAAAATAATTAACCAGCTTGGTGTCATTTACTTATGTGGAACATTAAGCCCAACAAAAGCCAACTAGAATTCTTTTCAGGTGTACATGGAACACTTACCAACAGAGACACATTTGTGGGGCATAAATCAAGTCACAATATATTCCAAACAACCGAATCATTGAATTTATGTTCTCTGACCACAGTGAGGTTAAACTACAACTCCGTAACAGATAAATATCAAATTCCCAACACACTTCTAAGTGATCTGTGAACAGAGGAAACACAATGGAAATTAGAAAATACTTTGAAATGAGTGAAAATGAGGTTAAAATTCAGTGATCTAAGGGTCTCTCTCAAGAGCTAAGAGCTACAAATTAAACCCAAAGAAAAGGGAAGGGAAGAAGGTAAGCAGAAATCAATGAAACAGAAAACAGAAAAATCAACAAAATCAAGAGTTCTTTTAAATGGCAATAACACGGATAAACCACTAACATGACTAGTGCAGAAAAGGGAAAATTGTTGATAATCAAGAATGAACAGAGAGACATCACTATAGATCTCTAAAAGGTGTACTATGAACGCTTTATGCTAATAAATACGACAACTTAGATGAGACAAATAAAATCAATGAAAAACACAATTAATGCAACTGATATAAGAAGAAACAAAACCTGAGTAAGTCTTTGCACCCAAGAAAAAGGGGGCTGCGCCTGGGTGGCTCAGTTGGTTGAGCATCCAACTTTTCATTTTGGCTCAGGTCATGTTCCCAGGGTCTTGGGATGGAGCCCCACTTTGGGGCCACTCAGCATGAAGCCTGCCTGAGATTCTCTCTCCCTCTGCGTCTCTCCCTAGCTCGTTGACGCTCAAGATCTCCCTCTCTCCAAAAAAAAAAAAAAAAAAAAAAATTTTCACAAAGAAAATTACAGGCCCAGATGACTTCACTGGTGAATTCTTGCAAACATCTGAGAAAGAAAGATTGACAAAACAATCTTACGTATGCGCAGCAAATAGAAGGAATGTTCCCCAACTCATTTTTATGAGACCAAAACCTAGGAGAAACAAGAAATGACAAGACAAATATCTCTCATGAACATAAATGCAAAAATCCTAAGCAAAATATTAATAAATTGGATTCAATATAAAAAGGGTAATAAATCATAGCCAAGCAGAATTTCAATTACGGGTACAAGAGTGGTTATTAAAAAAAAGCATTATTATTCACAGATGACAAAAAACACATGGTCTCAGTAGCAGAAAAAGCACATGAAAAATTTAATACCCACTCACGATAAAAAACAAACAAACAGCAAACTAGGAAAAGGAGGCATTTCCTCTAGCTGAAAAAGGTGTATGTCCAAAAACCTACAGCTAACATATTTGATGATGAAATATTAAATGCTCTCCCTGCTGCGGTTTGCATCAATTCAAGGGTATTCACTCTTAACCACTGCAGTTCAACACCGTACAGGAGGTTCTACCCAGTGCAGGAAGTTAATAAAAGGAATAAAGAACAAAAAAATTGGGGAAGAAGTAAAACTGTCCCTATCTGCTGATGACAGGATATATTCCTAGGTGTTCTTTAAAGTGTAGAATTTATAAGTCAATTTTAGAATCTCAAGATACAAAGTTCGGTATATGAAAAATCTACCATACTCCTGTATGTTTGCAACAAGTAGAAAAGCAAATTTAATGTTTATTTTTGAGAGAGCGCACGCAAGCAGGGGAGGGGCAGAGAGAGAGAGACACAGAATCCGAATCAGGTTCTAGGTTCTGAGCTGTCAGCACAGAGCCCAACGCAGGGCTTGAACCCACGAACCGTGCATGAGCTGAGCCGAAGTCGGACACTTAACCAACCGAGCCACCCAGATGCCCTGAGAAAAGCAAATTTAAAACTCTCCAAAAGATACAGTGACCAAAAAGATGTTACGTCCTAACCCCAGAACCTGTGAATGTGGCCTCACTTGGAAATAGGGTCTTCGCAGGTGTAATAGAAGATGTCGTCGTGCTGGATGAGGGTGGGCCCTAAACCCAGCGACTCACGTCCTTGTAAGGACAGAAGAGACATGGGACGCTGGCTGGCTCAGTTGGTGTAGCGTGTGGCTCTTGATCTTGGGGTTGTGAGTTCGAGCCCCATGTTGGGTGTAGAGATTATTTAAGATTTGTCTTTTTTAATGTGTATTCATTTTTGAGAGCGCGCGTGCGTACGAGCGGGGGAGGACCGGGTGGGGGGGGGGGAGACAGGATCTGAAGCAGCTCCAGGCTCTGAGCTGTCAGCACAGAGCCCACTGCGAGGTTTGAACCCATGAACCTAGAGATCATGACCTGAGCTTAAGTCAGGCGCTTAACCGACTGAGCCACCCAGTCGCCCTAGATTACTTAAAATCTGAGAGAGACAAACACAGAGATGCAGTAGGAGGCCACGTGAAGACAGGCAGAGACAGGGGTGACACCTCTGTAAGCCAGAGATTGCCAGTGAGGAGCTAGGAGGGAGGCATGGAGCAGGCGGTTCTTCCGACCTCTGGAAGGAGCCAGTCCTGCTGATACCCACATTGTGGATTTGTACCCTCCAGGGCTGTGAGAGGGGAAGTTGCTGTTGCTACAAGCCACCCACCCAGTTGGCGGCACTGTGTTATGGGAGCCCCAGGAAACTAAGCATAACTCTTGTTTGTGATGATGTCAAAAACATAAAATGCTTAGGAAAAATTCATCAAACGTGTGCAAAATCTCTACAATAAAAGAGCATGTAAATGCAGACTGGGGACTCCATAGTCTTAAGATGTCACTTGGTCCCAAATTGATCAACAGGACTCAACAGTCTCATCCATAATCCCAGCAGACTTGTGACCAGCTCATTTTTCCAGGATTCCAGTACACGTATGTTGGAATGCTGGATACTGTCCCACTGGCCACTGTTTTCCATTCCACCTTCTGCTTCTTTCTGGTCGTTTGTGTTCCCTATGCATCAAGTTCATGGGTATTTTTTCTGAAGTTTCTGATCTGTTCCTTCTATCCAGGGTATTTTTTCATTGCAGATATTTTTTCTTTAGAACTTCACTTAGGTCTTTTTTGTACGTTCCATTTCTTCTTTCATCTTGTTCATGGTTTTAGATCCTTGAGCAGATTTTTAAGATTTATAATAGCTGTTTTAAGGTCCTTGTCTGCAAATTCACCATCTGTCATTTTGGGGACTGTTTCTATTGTTTAGTATTTCCCTTGATTATGGCTTATATTCTGCTGCCTCTTGGCGTGGCTGGGTAGTTTCTGCCTGGATTCCTCCACTGTGACTTTCGTTGAGTGTGCGGTATTTCTGGATTCCTTTAAGGAATGTCGGACTTTGCTGTCGCAGGCAGTTAAGATACCTAGGATCGGTTTGAGCCTTCGGAGGCTTGCTTTTAGCTTCAGCTTTTACTCTAGGGCTAATTTAACCCCACTGCTGAGGTCACAGTCTTCTGACTACACCGAAGTCTGTGTCGTGTATTCCAAGGCCTCTCCACCCTGGTTGGTGGAAACACTATTTCGGCCGGACACACTGCTTTCTAGTGATTTTCCCTTGGGTTCCTGGAAGTGTAAGCCACACCTGCAAGATCAGTAGATTGCAGGGGAGTCTGCAGACCCCCAGAGCTCTTTAGATGCAGCCCCTCCTGTCTGGAACCCTGCCCCACAAATTCCAGCCACCTTGGCCTCCCTACATGCCAGTCTTGGCTTGCTGTACCCAGCAGGCCTGCTGGGCTGTGGCCCCGGGCCGCCCAGTGCTGGGCCAGGAAGCTGCCTCCGGGCAGGAAGGGGGGGCACTCAGGCGGCTCAGGAAACAGTGCCATGTGCAGCTTCTAGTCCTAATCCAAAACCATGGTTTAAACTTCCTCAGTTTTACGATCGTGTGGCACGGGCAGTTTCCGTGGCAGTTCATCCTTCCTGGGGCCACCGGTACACGTTTTGTGACTCTTCCTCTGTCCAACACGGTCTTCTCTGTGGCAGACAATCCGAGGGCTCCCAGGGACACACGGCTTCTGGAGTAAGTTCTTAACAGTCCGGAACCACTTGAAATTTCTCTGTGCAGTTCGTCCCCCTCCCCCCCTCCCCAACGCCCGTTACCCTTCCGGACAGTGATTGGCTGTCACTGTGAAGACGAAGAACCAGGACTCAAGTTACTTCGATTGTCATTCTGTGTGTGACAGAGAGGTTTTATCTGTGTTTAAAACCGCGACACAGTGTGACCTGTAAGTTTTCTCTTCTTTAAAAAAATATATTAATGAAGAAACGTTCATCTTTTCTGGTACCGTAATACTCATTTTGATAATACATTTTTTAATGGCCTATGTAGACAAAGTTCAATAAAAGGACATTTTCACCATTTCTTTTCTAGCTATTGTTATTTTATTTCATCTTGCGATCACTTATTGTGTAAAGGAGGGGACACTCCAACAAGGAGGGGACACTCCAACGTGATCTGACTGACCCCAGGCCGAGGCCCCTGTAAGACAGTAGCACCGGGGCTGGATGTCTCGCATCTGTACATGCAATGCCTGGGCAGGAGGACGCAGCCTCGCACTGGGGGGCACACTATCAAGTCTCCCGGCCTGGGCCTGCCTCCCCCTGCACGGGAGGCCCTGCCAGCATCCACCCTCCACCTTTCCTACCCCTGGGCTGTCCTGGGCCTCCCAGGCCCTCAATCCATCCTCGGTGTTTCGTTCCTGAGAACTGGGAGAGACCCCTCCACCCAACCCCCACTCAGGGAACGACCCAGAGGAGCAGCAGGGTTGGGCCTTGCATGGAATGCGGGAAGGGCATTCCCCGATTTCCAGCAGGAAGGCTGCACAAGGCCTAGGTGGCTGGCCCGTGTGTGAGGGGATGCGGGGTGTGCAGGCGGCAGGCGGGGCCACCCCAGGTGGAGACATGCGTGTGTGGGGGCGCTCAGGGGTCACCCTCACCATTCCCGGCCCTGACAAGGCCCTGCTCGTGTCACGGGTGGGACCCTGCAGCCACCGTAGCCCCCAGGACAAAGGTAAGCTGAGGCCAGGAGGCGGGAGACTGTTGCCGACTCACGAGGAGGACAGGGTGGGGCAGGGTCTCAGGGGCCCAGGTCTGCAGGCTCCCCGGGACCCTCCCCAGCACTCGCCCGGCCAGCCTGGCTACCCCCACGCTCACCACGAAGGGACGAGGCCTGGGCCCGGGAGTCTGGAGGCACATCAGGGCCTTTGAGGACACGGCTCCTGTGGTCACCATCCAGCCTGCTCCTTGCCCTGCTGGGTCGTTCCAGGAGCAGAGAGACGCTGTCCTTCCTCCCACCTAGGAAAACAAAAGCAGAACAAGCCCGCCAGCTTCTCGTCCCCCCCGCTCCCCCCGCTGCCGCCCCGTCTCCTAGTCCCGGGACCTGCTCTTCCCACCCCGGTTTGCCGCAAACCAGCTCCCACTGGGCTGTGGCTGGAGCCCCGGGCCTGTTCTCGGACCTCACCTTGGCCACAGCAGCCCCGCCGTGTCCTCCAGGCCGTCCTCCTGTCCCCTTTGATACTGGGTCTGGGGCTTGGACCCCTGATCTGTCCACACTTGCTCCTGGGGGGCCTTCTGCCCATGAGCAGTGATCCCCGACGCCAGACGTCTCACCTGGGTTTCTGATGAGCACCCCAGACTTGAGCCCGTCCCGCCCAGGGCGCAGACCAGAGCCTCGGGAGTCCCGCTTGCCTCTGCTCTGTCTCACCTGCATCCCGTCGGTCCAGAAGTCCTGTGGATGGAGCCGTCAGAGCATCCCCAGAGGCTGCCTGCCCCTCCCCATCTCCCCTCTACAATGGGGCCCTCGTCGCTCCCCCTTCATTCAGGGACCCTTCATTCAGGGCCGGGCCACACACACACCCCCCCCACACACACACGTTTACCAGCAGTGGGGAGCGCTGGGGCTCCGGGGTGCTCTGAGAAGTGGGTGGGAATGGGACGGCGGCCAGGAGGCGGCTCCACCGGAGACTCCCACAACCTGCCTGGAGAGACCTCAGGAGAAAGGAACCAAGGCAGGATTGCCGTTTTCATCCGAAATCCTGCTCATGTTCCTAGTTTATACCTAATTTAACGCTTGTGACTTTTTCAGTTCACTCCCTGAAAGGGGGATGAGCACGTGCCCATGAGGCTGAGTGCCGTCCCTGCCCGCTGGCCTCTCCCCTGCCCCGCAGGCCAGAATGCGGCGTCCCGTGTCCGGCCCGCACCGCGCTGCCGCTTGGTGCCACCACCGCTCTCACACCAGACCCTCGGAGTATCTGGCCGGGCTCCGTCCTGGGCACACTGCTGCAGGGAGGACGGCGGGACCCGGGCTCCCGCTGGGGGGACACCGCCACCCACTTGCCCCGCACCCTGCCCTCCCCACCCTCTGGGCCCCAGCAGAAAGCAACCAGACGAGGTCTTCTGCTGTACTAATGTATTCCATCTTTCAAAAAGAAAGACATGATTTTAATATTACTTAACAATATGTTAAAAAAGTAGCCAGGCAGGCCTCCGTGTTAATACAGTCGTACACTCTCTAACAGACTTGATGGTGTGAGTACTGGGTGGGGTTTTGTTTTTGAACTTTCTCATTCTGCAAGGGATCTTACACAAGCTGGCTACAAGTCAGGGGGATCAGACACAAAACAGCGCAACGTGTACACTCTTAAACAGTAGATTGTGGAGGAGAGCGGAAGAGCGCCTGCCCGCCCAGCCCGCCTCGGGTGGGATGCAGGGCACACGAGAGCTGAGTGACGGCGGTGCCCCGGCGGGGACAGATGACAGGACAGGGCGAGGTGCAGAGGCGACGAGCCACGTGGGTGATGGAACGCGTCTCTGGCCACGGCCCAGGCTCCGAGGCCGCGTGGTGGGAAACTGGCGGGAGCCACCGTCCCGATGCGACAGCACAGCGCCGTGGTCGCAGCCTCGCCCACAGACTACACGCACACGAGCTACCAACGCGGGCCGAGCAGCAAGTTCTCGGTCTGGGGGTCTCGGGTGCGGCGGCCCACCCGGCACAGCCCTGGGCGAGCACGGCAGCTCCGGGGCCCGGCCCGCCTCCCGCGCGTCCCTCTCCAGACGGTCCTCGTTCAGTGGGCAGCAAAAGTGGCTTTTTTCAAACTAAAATTGGACCAGTTGATGGACAGTCTTTGCCGGGTCTGTCTAGCGGAATCCAAACAGAACCTGTGAAGACAAAGAGCCAAACGGTCACGGAAGGAAACGGCCCACATTCCAGCTGCAGTTGGCACAGTTAGCGTCCTCCGGAGAGCGGGAGCGCGGGGCGGGGGGACGAGGGGGGTCAGAGTGGGGAAGGGCCCTCAGGAGGGAGTCCCCCCTTCAGGACACTGGCCAGCACCCTCAATGTCCTCTGGGTTCCTGTGTCCTTCTTTTCCAACTTGTCCTGCGGGGAAGCTGCCCGAGGGAAGTTTCTGAGAAGCCTGAGACCGTGAAGGTGGCTCTGCCGATGGCCACCACCCTGCCCCCACCACGTGTCACGGCACGGAGATCCCACCTGTCCTCACTTAGCCACGAACGCACGAGGAAGTGCGATGTGGGAGGAATGGAACTTTTCACTGCCCGCCCCGCACTCAAGGCCTCGGAGACCAGCCTCCAGCCCCAGGGCCCAGCTCTGGGTCGCACACTGCATGCCAAACAGGGCTTGAAAAAGAGCACACTTTGCCACCTGCTTCCCGGGCGACAGTGGCCGATTCTGTACTAAACGAAGAACATTTTCCTTCAAAAAAAGCCTTTACTTGGCATGATTTCTGAAGGTTTCACCTTTCCAGCTCCCGTTTGGGTAGCAGGAATCTGAATGAAGCCCGAAAATGGTCACTGCTGTCCCACAGCAGGAAGCGAAGGTGTCGGTTTACACGGCGGCCACACTGACCGACCTCAATTTCTGGTGCAGCCCACAGGCAGTCTGTGCCCAGGGGGTCAGCCCCCCACCTCCCGCCCTGACCCCCAGTTCTCTTTCCCTGGCCACAGCTGGTCAAACCCTGAGTCCAGCAATGTTACCTTTTGCACCTTCTGGAAGATCCCCCTTCTGCCTCTATGGTCTCCCTTCTCCTGCAGCCGCTCCCAGCGGTGCCCCTGGCACACGTGTGACCCGCGCGTCTCCACGAGCAGCGGCCTGGACGCTCCAAAGGTCACTCATGGCCCCTGCAAGCCCCTCTAAGAGCTCCAAGCCAACGGAAGCAAGGCCTCGGACGGGCTCTCAGGGCCCAGGACACACAGCCCGAGCCGCTCCTTGGGGCCCCCAGGCCCAGAGGCCCCTGGCTCTGCCGAGCCCTCCCCACACCCCCGGCCCCCTGCACCCTGTGCTCTGACACCACCTCCCCATCAGGCCTCCGTGCTGTGGACTGCGTGGCGCGTGACACGAGCGCCTGGGTGACCACACCCCCAGCCCGGGTCGAGACGGCACCAACCGGACGGCACCCTGCTGGCCTCTCCCAGGAGCAGCCCTGGGGTGGGTGATGATCAGCCCCCCGTTCTTACGGTTCCTCAGCAGCGACTCGTGTGCTGATTTCTGAACGTACAGGAACAGAATCGTACGGTTTCTACGTGTCGTGCAGTTCCTCCACGAGGCCACGGTTCGCTCACGCTCAAGGCCGTAAGAGCACACACGGGGAACAGACAAGTGGATGCCGCACTCACGGGGTTCGGCCTGAGCACCCGCGCAGGGCGGGCAGTGGGGCTCCGTGAAACGGTGGGCAGAGGCGCTGCTCCTCTGCGCCCCGGCTCCCGCTCAGGCTAAACACGTCGCCAGTTTACTGGTCACTTTTCTGTACGGTCGATCGTTTCGTTTGCCCATTTGTCAACAGGTTTGTCTTTTTCTGCTTTGTAACGTTTCTTTTTATATTTTGATACTAGTCCTTGGTGATGTGCTACAAATACTATCTCCTCATTTTCTTAAATGTCGTTTGTCAGTCTTTTGTTGTATGGTTGTTGTTTCTAAGAAATCCTTCCCTACTCTGAGGTCAAAAACATATTCACCTATATTCCAAATTAAAAGGCTTGCTTTTGGCATTTAGAATCTCAACTCATCTAAGGCTGACCTTTGCGTATGGTATGAGGTAAGGATCCAAATTTAAATGTCACATCTCCATTTATGAACACACCTTCATTTGTCGTAAATCAAAGCTCAGTGTTTGTATAGCTTGTTTCTGGGCTCTGTATTCTACGTGAGTATTCTGATGTTTTAATAATCACGACTTTCTAAGTCTTTATAATGGGCAGGAAAAGGAGGATCCTTATCAATCCTTTATAAGTTTTTGTTTTTGTTTTGTAAATGTAACACACATATAGAAGAATGAATGAAACAAACGTGCACTATAAAGAAAAACTGCAAGGCAAACACTGGCTCACTAGAATCAAGCTGTGGGACGCTGCCCGTATCCAGGCAACCCCACCCAGTGCCTGCTTCAGCCACAGCCGACTCCCCCGCCCTCGAATAATCACCATTCTGGCTTTTCATGTCAATAATTTCCTTGCTTTTCTTTATAGTCTTAATACCTACATATAGTATTCCTGAACAATATACTTTCATTTGAAACGTTCTTTTAAGTTTATTTAGAGAGTGTGTGCATGGGAGTAGGGAAGGTGCGGGGGGCGGGGTGGGGAGGAGGGGGGTGGGTAGAGAGAGAGAGAGAGAGAGAGAGGGAGAGAGGGAGAGAGAGAACCCCAAGCAGGTTCTCCACACTGTCCATGCAGAGCCCAACTCAGGGCTCAAACTTACAATCTGTGAGATCATGACCTGAGCCAAAATTAAGAGCTGGATGCTCAACCGACTGAGCCACCAGGTGCCCCTACTTAACGTGTTAAAATGTACTTTACTGAGGGATAATTTGTGAACAATAAATGGCAGTTGCTATAGAGCTAGTGCTGACAGATATGTATATCCAGGTAACTCTCCCCTCAATTAAGACAGAACATCTCCAGGAAACCCCCAATTTTACTGTGTCCCTTTGCGGTCATCTCCATGGCTCCCTGGCCCGAGGCAAACAGCGATCTGTTGTCTGTCACCATAGATGAACTTGTACTTCCTGGAGTCTCACGTAAGTGGAACTTCACAGGATGCATTCCTGGGTGGCTCCTTGCACTAAGTACACTGCTTCTCAGACCCACCTACGGTGTTTCATCAGGAGGATGCTCTCATCGCTGAGTGGTGTCCACCAGATGGACAGAGCACAGTTTATTTGTTCACCTGCTGTGGATATCTGGGTGGTCCCGTTTCCAGCTATTACAATAAAACTTCTAGAAACATTCATGTGCAAGTCTTTGTGTGGATACTCTTGTTTCTCTTGGGCAGACAGCTCAGAGTGGAGCTGCTGGACTGAACGGTGGGTATATTAAAAAATGTACTTCAGTTGTGTCTAAACTGAACTTTATATATATAAACAGGGTATTATGTACATTCTTGTGTTCTGCCTTTTGTTTACAATCCAGTTTTTAAGATCCATGTTGCAGACTGCGCTAGTTCATTCCTTTTCGCTGCTGTATAGCATTTCATTGCGTGACCACAGCACACTATATCCATCCTAACGTGTTTTTCAAATGCTAAATTGGGGCACCTGGGTGGCTCAGTCGGTTAGGCGTCTGGCTTCGGCTCAGGTCATGATCTCATGGTTTGTGGGTTCGAGCCCCGCGTCGGGCTGTGTGCTGACAGCTCCGAGCCTGGAGCTGCTTCAGATTCTGTGTCTCCCTCTCTCTCTGACCCTCCCCTGCTCCTGCTGTCTCTCTCTGTCTCTCAAAAATAAATTAAAAAAAAAAACAAAAAAATTTTTTAAAAATGCTACATTTTGCAAAATCCTTCTTGGATTTTAAAATCTACAGATAAATTTTGAGAAACATGATAGCTTTATGATATTCACTTTTCCTATCAATGAATATAGGCTCTAGGTCTTCAATGTTCTTCAGTCATGTTTCCAAGTCTTCTATGCATAAATCTTGTGCAACTTTTGTTATTCATGGACATTGCATAGATTCTGGTGCTATTATAAATGCCGTCTTTATTTAAATTACATTTTCAAATTATGGGCGGTGTAGAGAAACGCAGCTTCTGTACACAGATCCTACAGCCAGTCCCTTACTAAATCCTTCTGTAATTCCCTTGTAGACCATTAGAGATCATCTGTAATACGGAATTTTATTTCCTCCTTTCCACTCCTTAAGCCTTTAATTTCTCTTCCGTTCTTACCCGGCTGTCTAGGAACTGTAACTTACAGGTGAACAGAAGTGGACACAGAGCACCTCTGGTTTGCACATGCTTCTATGTTTCCCATTTTAGAAAATGTTTCATGTGAATTTCTTTTCTCTCCTTTTGGTAAATCTCCTTTTCAGGTTAAGGACGTATTTCCTTAGTCTATTACTAGTTTACCTTTTTTTTTTTTTTTAATTAACAGAGTGCTAAGATTTTATCAAATGTTTTTTTCTGAACCTATGGAAATGATCATATGGTTCTTCTTTATATTAGAGAATCTAGCAGAGTGCATCTGTGGATTTCCTAGTATTAAATACTCCTTGCATTCATTCCTGGGGTACACTAGTTTGGTCGTATATTGCTTTTAAAATACTGTTGGATTTGGAATGTGAACTTTTTCGTGACGATTTTATATCTAATATTCATGACTAAAAGAGATCTGTAATTTTTCACATTTTCTGTATTATTTTTAGCAGATTTTGGTATCAAAAATCTTCCTTCTTTCATAAAATGAAGTGGGGAGTCCTGTGTTATTTCCATTCTCTGGTAGAATCAGTACAAGCCCCGATAATCTGTTTGAGGTTTGGGGAGAATTCTCTGTAAAACCATCGAAATATAGTTTTCTCATTGGGAAGACTTATAACTGCTTTGATTTCTTTGACGGTTAATGGATCATTCAAGCTATTTTTCTATTGGGTTGATTTTGTATTTAAGTTTTAAAATTAATTGTGTAGCTATTCCCAGTGTTCTCTCATATTTTAATTACTGCAGCACCTGTAGCTATGCCATCCTTCCCATTTATAGATTCACAAAATTAAAGAAACCCTCTTTATTATGGAAGATTTGGACCCACACAAAAGCGGAGTGCAGTGAAATGGACGCAGCCACGGTCCAACTTTGATAATTACCAACATCCTGGTTCCTTTCCATCTAATTACTACATTCTTTTGTGTCTTTTTTTGTTTATCCAATTTTTCTTGACCAGTCTCTCAAAGGTTTATTTATGTAGTTAATGTTTTCAAAGAGTCAAATTTTGGCTTTGTTGATCTTCTCTGTTATTTGCTTTTTTATTTCATTATTTTTCTTTTATGTATTATCTCCTTTCACTTTCTTTGGATTTATTTGGTTGTTCTTTCCCCTAATTTCTCAAATGAAATCCCTAACTCATTAATTTTTGAATTTTAAAAAACTCACTTGGCAGCCTTCAAGGGTTCACTGAAAGAGCTCTCCAGAGAAAACATCCTACAGGTTTTCATATGTGTTTTCCTTATCGTTTAGTTCTGTGTATTTAAAGTGTCTTACCGTGGTTTCTTATTTAACCCACAAGTTATTTAAATGTATATACTTTCAGATTTCCAAATATTAAAGGACTTAAAATTTTACTTACTGTACATTTCCTACCTAAACATGTTATGGTCAGAGAACACAAATTACACATGTTCGTTCTCTGAAACTTCTGAGCCCTGCTCTCCATGGGCCCGCACGTGTTCCACTTCTGTGAACGTCCCGTGTGTGCAAGAACTCAGATCCCGCTTCCTGGACACAGTGTCTGTCATCTGTACTCGGACTCAGCCTGCTGGCTGCGCTCTGCTGATCCCCCACATCGTGGAGGAGGCTTGGACTGGCCAGGCAAGCAGCAGATGTCCTACAAGATGAGATGTCCTACAAGAAGAGTGGATTTGATTCTCTGTGCAGCCCAAGCGATTTTCCTTTTTGTATTCTGAGGCTATGTCATTAAGTACTTGTTTAACATTTCTGTCTTCCTCACACACTGAACCTTTTATCACTACACAGCAACCTTTGCCTGTCCCTTCTAGTAAAACATTCTGTCTGATAATAACATAACTATACAATAGCTTCCTTTCCCCTTATTTCCACCTTTCTATCACTGGTTTAGGTGTGTTCTTGTAAATGGCATGTATGTGTGCATGTGCACGTGCATACGTGTATATACATGTATTTAAAATTATTAACACAATGTGACAAACTTTTTTTTATCTATTATGGTTGCAGATAAAACTGAACTTGTGTCTCCTGTGTTTTTAAAATTTGTTTACTGTACTTTCTTTACATTTATTTTTTCTGAGTTTTGATTTTTTCCTTCTATAGATTAGCAATTTATACGTCATATTTGTAGTCTTTTAATAATTGCTTGTGAAACTGTATCACCTTCACCTTAGAGTCTGAATATTAAATACCTAACTGTTAAATACCTGAATGATAAAAGAACCTGAGGACACTCAGCAATATTTTACACCTAACTTACACACTATTGCTGTTCAATACAGTGGCTCTTTCAGACATAATGTCATTTGGATATTATTACTGTCTTGTTACAAAGAAACCGAAATTTTTCAGGCTGTTTCTCTTTCTCTCCTGCAAATCACACTGTTGTTTTTTTTTTTTTTTTTTAAAGATCAATCTTTTTTTTTCTTGAAGTATAGATGTTTTCTTTTATACAGATCTCTTTGTAGTACGTTTCTGCAGTTTTTCTTTTATGGGAAAGAACAGGTTTGTGGGATACACAGTTATAGACTGACAATTTTCTCCCAACACTGAAAATATCACTCCATGGTCTTTGGGTTTTACATTTGCTGTGTTGAGGAATGGATTTTTGTTGGCTTATCCTAATGGTATATGTTGTAGATTTGGACTTCTCATTAGCTCTGCAGAGTCCCCAGGCACCGTTATCTCTTTACATACTGCTTTTCTGTAGCTCCCACCTTCTCCTAAGTGGGGGATCAGTTAAATGTACATTAGACCCAGTCTCTCCTCGATGTCTCTTAACCTCTTTTCCATTCTCCTTGAATTGGTGGTACATTCTGGGGGTACGTCTTTGAGATATTTCTTCAAACTCATGAATTCCCTCTTCAGCAGTATCTAAGCTATTTATCATATATCTATTAAGATCTTGTTTTAATAATTATATTTTTCATTTCTAGATGTTTGTTTTCCCCAAGTCTTGGGTGTTTGATAATCTTTGTTTATAAGCTCATGCATGATTTTAAAATATGTGAGCCCCACAGACCTACCTTGGGAAAATTTCCCTCCAAAGTGCTGCCTTTATCCAAGAAAAGTCCCTTTTCCATCCCCTGCTCCCCAGGATTTAGCTTCGGGGGAAACTCTCTTAATAATGCAAGTGATTTACCTATAGGTCCTTTTGGACTTTGTACAAACACATTTGTATCACTTGAGAATGACAATCCCACTACTTCTTCTGATTCTTATCCCTTTTTTTTCTTCTTATGCCTTCACAAACAGAAGTTGTAACAATAAGGGCATCCTTATCTTCCCTTCTTTTTTCTTTTTTAATCTCAAGGGGCAGTTTTTAACGTTTCACTGTAAGTATGGCATTTGTTGTACTTTATGGATACCTTTTATTATGTTAAGCATGTGCCCGTCTAGTCCTACATAAGTGTTTGTTATGAACACGTGTCCACCTTGAGCAAATGTTTTATTCCGCCTGCTGAGATACATACATACAGGCACACACACACACACACACAAATTATATAATTGCCAGAAATATTTAGATTTTTATTCTATACTAAACAATTAGAATTCAGAGCAAACACACTGCTGTGTGTGTGTGTGTGTGTGTGTGTGTGTGTGTGTGTGAGTTATCTGACACAGAGAGGTTAAAGTACTAACAAAGAAAGAACACGGAGCTTTAAAATAAAGTCTGCTTCCCATAATGCACAAAGTAGATAAAATACTATTGAACACAGCACTAATAAAGTCTGATGCTCATCAGGAAAACTGAGAAAACATCTAAAATGTCACTTTTCTCCTTAAAAGCATGTCATAAAGAGTGTTCCGGAGTCAGCGCACACGGGGGTCAGCAGGGACGCTTGTCGTCATGCAGACGCTGGGTCCCTCCCCAGCGTCAGACCCCGCAGGTACGGGCAAAGGCCCTCGTGCCCAGCTGGCGCTGCTGGTCTGGAGCACGTTGAGAACCACTGTCCTAAACCGGCTGTCACGAAGAGGAGCGGGAGGAAGGGCCCAGGTGTGAGGGGAGTGAGGAGGCCAGTGTGTGCACTAGGGCTGTGGAGGGACACATGTGGCAGGCCGGCACAGGCTGGAATGCTGAGGAGCCAGGCTCCTTAGCTAGATGACAGAACTTGTGTCCGACGCACCTGGCAAGGCCACGGGGGGGGGGGGGGGTCACGTACGGCAGCCAGAAACCTGCCGTTACTTCAGACGCAAGTCCCAACACTTACCTTTTGAAATACTCCACTTCCCTCTCTGTCTCGTCCATGTCCACGCTGTCTAGGTCGATATCTTTAGGCAGAAAGACATCATCTGTAAAACGAAAGAAACAAGGCAAGTCAGATTACAGGAGAAGAGATCATGTGGCTTTACTCTACTTAATTTTAACACCTTCGCAAACTGAAAATTTTCTCTTAAATGAGATTTTACAAACAGCCAAAAGAGGGCAATGGCTCTCACGTGCTTGTGAACATCTAGGTCCAGCCTGGACATGTTTGCCAAGCAGAGCAACTGTGGCTTCAGGCCCCACCATAAGAGGCCCATTTGGCACCTGATTCCCAAGAGACCAGTCTTTAATTGGCAGGTCTCCATGATGGGACAGCCCTTCAAAAGACTCTTGGAAGCGTAAGTGCTTGTGAGCCCAGGGGCTGTCCCAGGTCCCTACGGGCGGTGGAGGACCGGGCGCTAGTGAGCAGAAGCTGCCCAGAGGGCAGCCCGAGGGGGAGAAGGACACTGTCCCTTGCAAGAGCCCCTCACAATTGGAGATAAGAGGACACAACTGCACCCCGGTCCCAGACATCAACCTCTACAGGAAGATGGCTCTCCAATGCATTCGGTTTATGCACGCAACATCCCAGAGACATCATCAAAAACTTTTCAGGCTGTTCCAATAAAAAAGCAAGGCTGTATTTCACTCTGCAGTTAAATCCCCCAATTTGAAAACAGGATAGCAGGGAGACTAATGATTCAGGATTATGCCATCTCCTAGAATCTCAGCAAGTTTGAGGGTTTCAACTTCTTGCTTCTGCTCTGCCCGCTCCGTCTGGTACCTGTGGGATTCTGGGCACTTCCTGGGCCCTGAGCCTCGTGTGAGGACTGGCAGCGCAGGCAGGGCAGCCAGCCCCATCAAAGAAGGCGCAGAGGGTCCACTTCCCTGCAGACTTTGGCGTGGGATAATTTTTTGTAATCTTTAAGAAGCAGAGACACACCCCTCCGCCATCACGGGGCACTCCCGCAGCAGCTCACCTGTGTGGGCAGCCAGCACTGCCGATGACCTCGACCACCAGGCAGCGTGCCCTCACACGGGGAGCTCACAGAGACGGCAGTGAAGAGCTTCCCTGCTGGGACGGCGTGACCACAGCCCCTCCTGCACAGACAGCACCCGCCCCCCCCCCCCCACCGGCACCCAGGCCTTCCTGCTCTCGGCTTTCCCCCAACCCTCCTTCCACCTGGATATCCACCCCACCAAACCTCCACCCCTGCCCCAGACCGCTTCCCTGAGTTCCCCGTTCATAAAGCTACCTTCTCCATACACGCACCTTCGGCCAACTGACCCCCAAAACAGGCAACAGTGTGCCCCTCACGCTCTGCTGCATCCCCCTCGCCCCGACATCACACCTTCTTCCACGTGCTGGGCAAGTCCTCTGTGAACAGTCAGGGACACCCTGTCTGCACCCAGTGCTACTGCCTCAGCGCCGGCCTTCTCCGCCCCGCCCCGCCCCGCCCAGCCCGGCCGGCACAGCCGTCCTCACAACACGCCCAGTCACTCGGCCTTGCTTCCACGGCCCAGTCCACCCCTCCCCAGCCACAAAGGCTACTCTGACTGGGCCTCTGTCTGGACATCTAGGAGACCTCGTCTGGCTGCTGACTCAACTCGCTGAGGCCCTGTTCCAGGGAACACCGATGTGTGAGGAAGGGCAAGATGGGGCAGGAATATTTCTTTTTTAAGTAGGCTTCATGCCCAGTGCAGAGCCCAACACGGGGCTTGAACTCATGACCCGAAGATCAAGACCTGAGCTGAGATCAAGAGTAGGAAACTCAATCAACTGAGCCACCCAGGTGCTCCGGGGGTGTTTACAGATGTAATGAAAGAGAAGCCGAAGGTAGCAACGATCTCTAGTCCATGGTCACTCCATTAGCAGTTCTAGAAGAGGAACGACCACAAAAGCAAACAGGACAGCCTGGAAATGCTGTCTTACTATGGCAACTGCTTTTTTTCTTTTTTCTTATTGTAAATATTTATTTCATTTGAGAGAAAGAGAGTGCACTTGCAAGCAGGGGGAGGAGCAGGCAGAGAGAGAGAGAGAGAGAGAGAGAGAGAGAGAGAGAGAGAGAGAGAGAATCCCAAGTCCGGTTAATATCGCAGAGCCTGATGAGGGGCTGGATCTCAGGAACCATGAGATCATGGCTCGAGCTGAAATCAAAAGCCGAATGCTTAACCAACTGTGCCACCCAGGTACTCCAATAAAGCAGATTTCTAACATTCTGGTCTTCTGATTACGACTAATAATCAGTACTGAACATCTCGGTGTAATGGACAAAAGAGAACCGTGACCAGATTCAGCACCACGGAGACATTTTTCACAACAAAGCTACACTAATCAGAGTGCAGTGTGACCTGAGTATTTCATATCCAGCCAGGCTGTCTGTTCATCAAGACTGCAGGAAACATTTTGCTTTGCCAAAGCTCAGAGAGTTCTGTGCCCCTGACCTTTACCTGAGGACCTGCGCCCAAGGGCACGCTTCACCCAACCAGAAGAGGACTGGGAAAACTCATGGGAGGACCAGCACAAGCACGGAATGTAGTCAGCTGTGGACCTATACACACTGTGTGTCTGACACGGCGGAAATAGTGTGGCTGAAACACAGGAAGAGAAGGGACTGAGAACTGGAAAGAATGGGATCAGCTCACAGACTGCTGCCCCGGCAGTAAGTGGGTGTCAGAGGACCTCCCGTGGCGCCAGCGGTGGAAGGTAAGCAAGGAAACCAAGGACGGGGCGCTAGACGTGCAAGTGTGGAGGAATGTGCTCAGACAAGACTGCCAAATTTCCTGACCACCAATGATTTTTAAAAATAAAAGCTAAGACAACACATCACATAGAAAAGGAAACAGTAAGTATAAAATACGTAGGGTAATTATAAACTGCAATCAGAGTTGAGACAAAGCACACAGTAACAATACATGGGAAAGGGCTTAAACCCGCCTGTAGATAAGATTTTCCATTTGGCTCACAAAGCAAGACTCAGATTTGTGCTGTCTAAAATCAAAGAATGAGGTAACACCAAGTGACTTAGAAAGGGGTTGGCACAGAGGGGCCCTGCCAGGTGAATGGAGACAGAGAAGAGGGGCAACGATCACCATCTTGAGTAAAGTAGAATTCAAGCCAAAAGCACAAAAACACAACGGAAAGATATTGCTTAGTACTAAAAACCACAATTCACTAAGAAGATATTACAGTTAGAAATGTGTACCAAATAACACAAACACCACCTTTATAAGGCAAAACTACAAGAGACACAACACAGAAACTCATTAATAATAAATAAGAAAAGGCAGGTCCAGAGCACAAAAAACAAGTATGGGATAGAGAAGACCTAACCCTTACTATAACTCATCAACACATCACGGAGATACATATTCAATTTTCACCATGATAACAGAAAAAATACACTTTTATCTTAAGTGTATATGGAACAGTCACAAAAGCTGGTCACAAAATATCTGTAAATTCCACAAAGCAGAAAGATTACAAACAACATACTCTGATCACAATGCAGAAAACCTAGAAATTATTAACATAAAAAACTGCTCTCCCATCCGGAAACCTCAGAGCCATCTACTACACTACTAGTGAAGGGGAGGATAAAAACAAAGAAATTACTGAATTTCTTAAAAACAAAAAAAAAACAATGGAAATGTTATCAGACTATGAGATAATAGTTAAAGGAATGATCAGAGAAAATTTTGAAGTGCTATAAATACTCTGATCAATAAAAATGGTGGAATGAAAACAAATGAACTAAATTCCCAAATCAAAATGTTAGAAAATAAATTAAAAAATAAAGGAAAGCACAGGAAGAAAATAAAGATAAAAACCAGAAACTTGATGAGGTATTAAAAAGAACAGTAAACCTATTTAATAAATCAAGAGGCCTGGTCAGAAATAAAAGTAACAAAACAGACAAACTATTTTTTTTTTAAAGTAGGCTCCACACTCAATGTGGGACTTGAACTCAACATTCCTGACTGAGATCAAGAGTCACATGCTCTACCGACCGAACCAGCCAAGCGCCCCCCACCCCCCCGCAAATAGACAAACTATTAACTAACTGAATGAAACAGAATGGAGAGAAAACACAAATAATGATGCGGAAAATAGCCACTGAAAATAAGTTTTTAAAAAAGAGGTACTTTGCACACATCTATGTAAATAAGTTGGAAAACCTAGTTGAAAAAATAATTTACTATGTAAATATAGTTCACTAAAATTAATCTCATTAGAAAGAGAAATACCAAATAAACTAATTTCCATTTCTATCTTTCTCAGGAAAGAGAGAAAATTATCAAGAAACTAGTGCACAAAAAAGCACCAGGCCCAAAGGGCTGCACAGGAGATTTCTCTCAAAACCTGAAAGCTTTGATAGTCTAAATGCAGGGTGAATTGTTCCAGAACACTGATAATGAAAAACAAATGAGAAACCCTAATTCCTTATACTTCTTTATGAAATACGATACTAAGAGCCAAAGCTACTAGAGGCGGTAGGAAAAAAAGAAGTTACAGACCCATATCTCTTATCACTATTGGTATGAAAGCGCTAACTAAAATAACAGCAAACAGAACCCTAAACCAAAGAATCCAATACACTACAAGCAAGTGGGCTTCATTCCAGGAAGCCAAGCCTGCTTCAACATTGGGAAATCTAATAAAATAATAGGTATAAGAAAAAAACCATATTTCTGTCCACGGATGCTATAAAACCTTTGACGAAATTCAACAATCATTTCTGATAAAAACACTCAAGGGGCGCCTGGGTGGCTCAGTCGGTTAAGCGTCCGGCTTCGGCTCAGGTCATGATCTCGCGGTTCGTGGGTTCGAGCCCCGCGTCGGGCTCTGTGCTGACAGCTCAGTGCCTGGAGCCTGCTTTGGATTCTGTGTCTCCCTCTCTCTCTGACCCTCCCCTGCTCGCGCTGTCTCTGTCTCTCAAAAATAAATAAAAAACATAAAAAAAAAAAACACTCAATAAAAATAGGACTCACTGAATATTTTCTTAAATTGATAAAAGACGTAAACCTTATCCTGAAGTCAGAATCTGAGTTAATGTGGAAACACCAGGCATTTCTGTTAAGATTGAGAATGATACAATCAAACCCTGGGAGGGTAAGACTTGGAAAAGTTGGAATAACGCTTTTCTGTTTGCTCATTTATGATAGATCAAAAGATCATTTCCACATGTATCAGTACAAAAATTACATTGTGATACCTTAGATTTATACTCTTTTTTTCCATACAAGCTTTTCAAAATCCAGGGTACGTTTGTACTACAACACCCTCCATTTGGAGCAGCCACACTCCCCGTGCTCAGTGGCTAACGCACCTAAAGCGCAGAGCAAGAAGACGTAATGGTGGGGAGTCCCACAATGACGTTACAAACAAGGAAGGGAAGATATTTAGCAGGCAAACAGCTCAATAAGAAATGTGGAAAATCTGTGAGAGAAAATTTAAAACATTCCTAAAAGTCACAAAAGTGGACTTGAACGAATGGAGAAACACTCCTATATCTGGAAAGGACAATCAGTATCATAAAGCTATCAATTCTCCCTAAACTAATGAATCAATTTAAAGCAACTCCCAACAGAGATACTAACAAAGCTTTTGTTTATGGCTCTAGCAGGCACAGAGCTGAATCAGCAGCCAGGACAGCGCCGGAAAACAGCTATGAGGAGAGGCCTCGCTGAAACACACAGGCCCCCAAACAACTAACTTAGTGCGGCAAACGGCACATGACGAAGCAGAGAGGAAAAGAACAGAAATCCCGGAGTAGAAATCTAGTGTGGCACAAAGGAGACGTCCTGAATCACTGGGGCAGGATGAATTTTCTTTTTAATTTAAAAAAAGATTTTTTTTAATGTTTATTTTTGAGAGATAGACAGAGAGAGAGAGAGAGAGAGAGAGAGAGAGAGAGAGAGAGAGAGAGAGAGAGAGAGTGCGAGCAGGGGAGGGGCAGAGAGAGAGAGGGAGACACAGAATCGGAAGCAGCTCCAGGCTCTGAGGTGTCAGCACAGAGCCCGATGCGGGGCTCGAACCCACGAACCGTGAGATCCTGACCTGAGCTGAAGTCGGACACTTACCTGACTGAGCCACCAGGCGCCCCAGGCCGAATTTTTAATGCCTGATGCTGGGCCAGCGCGCTAACCATTTAAAGAAAGACAATACTGGACCCACGCCTCACAGGGTAGACAAGAACAAACTCCGAATGCACTAGGGGCTACATGAAGAAGGTGGACCACACAAATACTCCAAGACACCGGCACCCTCCTCCTCAACCTTCGTGTCAGAGGGACGCTTTCTGACGGTTATTTAAAATCCAGAGGCAAAGAGGAGAAAGCAGGAAACAACCTCTATGACCTCAACCGCAGCAATTTCCTATGCGACACATCCCCAAAGGCAAGGGAATCAAGAACCAAAATAAACTACTGGGGCCTCATCAAGATAAAAAGCTTCTGCACTGCAAAGGAAACAATCGAAAAAACTAATAGGCAACCGACAGAGTGGGAAAAGATAGTTGCAAATGACATATCGGATAAAGGGCTAGTGTCCAAAATCTACAAAGTACTCACCAAACTCCACACCCGTGAAACAAACAATCCAGTGAAGAAATGGGCAGAAGACATGAAGAGACACTTCTCCAAAGAGGACATCCAGATGGCCAACAGACACATGAAACGATGCCCAGCCCAGCATCACTCATCATCAGGGAAATACAAATCAAAACCACACTGAGATACCACCTC